>JAPJBO010000102.1:0-392427 GCA_030068145.1 Diplonema papillatum
TTTCAAAAAGTTTCCAAAAATAGCAAATTTGAGGAGGAAAGTTCAAGAATCACATCCCATGCCAAAGATTGTTGCTATGCATGTGCTTTGTCTGTCTCTAATCTGCCCAAAACTTCCACCGATTAAGGACCATCAGAACTTTGAACACACAGACCTCGAAAGGTTTGCTTCCCCCTGTTTTGTTTCCACTACAGTTGGCCACATACAATGTTGTGAGACAAAGTTTTTTCGGCCGGTTGTGAGGAACGCCCAAAGCAAGACGAGCTTTTCCAATCAACCAAACACACGGTCATTGTTGACCAACCAATTGGGGAAACAACATCTAAGACTGCCTGCATCGGCAGCGCGTTGAGCATGTTTCCGAGGGACACCACGAGGAGGTGCAGGTCAGATTCTTGTCCCTCATGTAGTAAGGAAACACGAGATATGAGACCTTCTCGCTTTCAAAAAGGGGGGCTTGTACTTCCGAAGTTCTGACCATCGAAATAACACTGTTCGCATGAGCATCGAATTCCTGTGGGGGTTTCTTTGGATGCATCGGTCCGAAATGGAAGAAAACGGGTACCCATAGCTCTCTCATAACCTCTTCAATGACTCACAACTCCACATACCCAGATAGTTTCCACACGAGACCCGCAGAACCACTCATCGATAACCCTTGACCTTGATCGATGGCCCCGGAGGCCAGTCTTCTTCACTTCCTGGTCTTTAGGGGCCATCTTGTTCAAGGAACGCCAAAAACGGCAATACGCGACTTTCTCCTGTTCTTGAATTCGGAGGGGCTTCTTCCCCGAAGACTAGAAAATCCGCATGACGCTGATTGTTTCCACACGAGACCCGCAGAACCACTCATCAATAACCCCTGGGCCTCCGGAGGCCAGTCTTCTTCACTTCCTGGTCTTTAGGGGCCATCTTGTTCAAGGAACGTCAAAAACGGCAATCCGCGACCTTCTCCTGATGTCGAATTCCCCGAAGTTCCGACCTTAAAAGAATGACGTTTGTCTGAGCTAAGAATTCCTGTGAGGGCTTCTTTGGATGCATCGGTCTAAAATGGAAGAAAACGGGTACCCATAGCTTTCTCACAACTTCTTCAATGACTCGCAAATCCGCATACCCAGATTGTTTCCACACGAGACCCGCAGAACCACTCATTGATAACCCCTGGGCCTCCGGAGGCCAGTCTTCTTCACTTCCTGGACTTTAAGGGCCATCTTGTTCGAGGAACGTCAAAAACGGCAACACGCGACCTTCTCCTGATGTCGAATTCGGGGGGGCTTGTTCCCCGAAGTTCCGACCCTTCAAAGAATGACGTTTGTCTGAGCTTCGAATTCCTGTGAGGGCTTCTTTGGATGAATCGGTCAAAAACGGAAGAAAACGGGTACCCATAGCTCTCCCAAAACCTCTTCAATGACTCGCAAATCCGCATGCTTTGACGGTTTCCGCAAGAAGAGCTTTTCCAATCAACCAAACACACGGTCATTGTTGACCAACCAACTGGGGAAACAATATCAAAGACTGCCTGCGTCGGCCGCGCGTTCAGCACGTTTCCGAGGGACACCACGAGGAGGTGCAGGTCAGATTCTTGTCCCTCATGTAAAGAAACGCATGATAAGAGACCTTCTCCCTTTCAAAAGGGGGGGGGCTTGTACTTCCGAAGTTCCGACCGGCGAAAGAACACTGTTCGTATGAGCTACGAATTCCTGTGAGGGTTTCTTTGGATGAATTGGTCAAAAATTCGAGAAAACGGGTACCCATAGCTCTCCCAGAACCTCTTCAATGACTCGCAAGTGGGCATACCTTGGTTGGTTTCGCGCGAAACCTCAAAGACCAGCTTTTCGGATCACCAAATTCGTCCGACATCGTCGCCATTCATTGTGAACTTGTTCTTTGGTACTAAATTTTCCTGTTTTTGTTGCGTTTTTCGCTCTCTTTCGAGTCGGCCTCTTCACAAAGAGGCCGTATCTAGAAGGAAGGCTAAACACACTGAGAATCAATCCAATCCACGAGGGGGCCCGCAGGGCAACCGAGACTATAAATATTTGTGGCTTCAAAACCCGTCCGTCCGTCACAGTAAGATTTTCCTTGTTTAAAATTCACCTTCGTCGAAAATTTTTATAAAACTCAAAAAAAAAAATTCAATAGGGTCCCCTACAGAAATCCGCGAAATAGCCTATAACAGTCCAGGTGTCAGGATTGGTCGGGTTTGCAGCACAGGTTTGTAATGTTTTTGTGCACCGCACCAACGACTCTCACTTACAGGTACTGCTTTGAAGAATCCAGGGGCAGTCCAAGTGCCCCCCGATTTGGGAATTAAAAAATTAAAGGAAGAATTCGACATACTGTACTCACACTCTTGTGGCTTCCCCCTTTTGCGCATCGCTTCATCGATATATTGCTTCATCGATTCATTGCTTCATCTATTGCTTTGCGTTTCTTTGTTGACTTCTTGTGCAGCAAGCTGGACCCTAAGTGCAATGCAAACAACACACCTTTCGTTCTGCCACTGTTTGTTGTAGGTGCTGTTGATGCTGTTGATGCTGTTGATGCTGTTGATGCTGTTGATGCTGTTGCTGCTGTTGATGCTGTTGGTGCTGTTGATGCTGTTGGTGCTGTTGATGCTGTTGGTGCTGTTGGTGCTGTTGGTGCTGTTGGTGCTGCTGTTGATGCTGTTGGTGCTGTTGGTGCTGTTGGTGCTGTTGTGCTGCTGTTGATGCTGTTGATGCTGTTGATGCTGTTGATGCTGTTGATGCTGTTGATGCTGTTGATGCTGTTGATGCTGTTGCTGCTGTTGCTGCTGTTGCTGCTGTTGCTGCTGTTGCTGCTGTTGCTGCTGTTGGTGCTGTTGGTGCTGTTGGTGCTGTTGGTGCTGTTGGTGCTGTTGGTGCTGTTGGTGCTGTTGGTGCTGTTGGTGCTGTTGGTGCTTGGGCAATGGTATGTGTTTGTTTCTGCTTCCTGACTCCTGCTGACGCTCCCCCCTCATCTTCTGCTTCTCTATCTGCTGCCCCTGCTGCTGCCAGCTGTTACCCTGGCTGCCCCTCCTAGCTGATGCTCATCTTGCTTATTCCCCTGTTGATGCAGCTGCTGCTGCTCCTCTATCTGCTGCCCCTCTAGCTGTTGCTCCTCCAGCTGCACTCATCTTGCTTCGTCCCTCTTTGCGGCTCCTCTAGCTGCTGCTCCTCTAGCTGCTCCTGTCTTGCCTCCAGTGGTTGCTCATCTTGCTTCCTTCTTGCTGCTGCTCCTCGAGCTGCTGCTCATCTTCCTTCTTCCCTCTTGCTGTAGCTCTTCCTCCTGCTTCTGCTCCTCTATCTGCCGCCCCTCTAGCTGTTCTATCCTCTAGCTGCTGCTCATCTTGCTTCTTTCTCTCTTCTTCCTGCTTCTGCTCCTCTTTCTGTTGCCCCTCTAGCTGATTTATCCTAGCTGCTGCTCCTCTAGCTGCTACTCATCTTGCTTCTTCCCTCTTTGCTGCTCCTCGAGCTGCTGCTCATCTTGCTCCTGCTCATCTTCCTTCTTCCCTCTTGCTGTAGCTCTTCCTCCTGCTTCTGCTCCTCTATCTGCTGCCCCTCTAGCTGTTCTATCCTCTAGCTGCTGCTCATCTTGCTTCTTTCTCTCTTGCTGCAGCTCTTCCTCCTGCTTCTGCTCCTCTTTCTGTTGCCCCTCTAGCTGTTTTATCCTAGCTGCTGCTCCTCTAGCTGCTACTCATCTTGCTTCTTCCCTCTTTGCTGCTCCTCGAGCTGCTGCTCATCTTGCTCCTGCTCATCTTCCTTCCCCTCTTGCTGCAGCTCTTCCTCCTGCTTCTGCTCCTCTATCTGCTGCCCCTCTAGCTGTTCTATCCTCTAGCTGCTGCTCATCTTGCTTCTTTCCTCTTGCTGCTGCTCCTCTCTTGCCTCTAGCTGCTGCTCATCTTGCTTCTTTCCTCTTGCTGCTGCTCCTCGAGCTGCTGCTCATCTTGCTCCGGCTCGTCTTCCTTCTTCCCTCTTGCTGTAGCTCTTCCTCCTGCTTCTGCTCCTCTATCTGCTGCCCCTCTAGCTGTTTTATCTTCTAGCTGCTGCTCCTCCTGTCTGCTGCTCATCACGCTACAGCTCGATAGCAAGACCTCAAATTCCCCAAGAGTCGCGTCTGAATGATAAAGAGCGGCACAAGAACGACTGCAAATTGGCCGATAATCAAACAGCGGCACGAGAACGACTGCAACTGTGGGCGGCAATGACAGATGACAGATGAACGGAGCTAGACCACAAATGTCCAAAGAGCCATGCCTGAATGACAGCAAACGGCCAAAGTGCGGTACGAGAACGACTGCAAATGTCCATAACACCTGTCTTTTTTTCCTTCAAGGACAGCAGATGACCGCAGAACGGTGCCAGAATGACAGCCAATGTCCAAGGAGCGGCGCCAGAACGACTGCAGATCGCCAGGGATTGCCCCAAGAATGACAGCCATTGACCAATGAACAGCGTTAGAATTACACAAATGCCCATGAGCCACGCCTGAATGACAGTGAACGGGCAAAAGAGCGGCGCTAGAACGACTGCAATGGCCAAACTACGGAACGAGAACGACTGCAACTGGCCGGAGATCGCCCAGGAAGGACAGCCAATGACCAAAGAGCGGCACCAGAATGACAGTGAACGGCCATAGAGCGGTACCAGAACGACTGTGCCAGAATGCCAGCCAATGGCCAAGGAATGCGCCAGAACGACTGCAGATTGCCAGAGATCGCCCCCAGAATGACAGCCAATGACCCGCAAGCGGCACTAGAATGACTGCCTATGACCAACGAACGGCGCTAAAATGACCACAAATGCCCATGAGCCACACCTGAATGACGGACCAAGAGCGGCGCTGAAACGACTGCAATGGCCAAACTGCGGAACGAGAACGACTACAACTGGCCGGAGATCGCCCAGGAAGGACAGCCAATGACCAACGAGCGGTACCAGAATGACAGTGAACGGCCATAGAGCGGTACCAGAACGACTGTGCCAGAATGCCAGCAAATGGCCAAGGAGCGGCGCCAGAACGACTCCCAATGACCAAAGAATGCCGCCAGAACGACTACAAATGCCCATAGAGCCTGAATGACGGCGGTCGGCCAAAGAGCGGCGCTAGAACGACTGCAAATGTCCAAAGAACGGCGCTTGAACGACTGCAAATTGCCCAAGAGCAGCGCCAGCATGACTGAAAATGGCCAAACTGCGGCGCGAGAACGACTGCAACAGGCTGGAGACCGCCCAGGAATGACAGCCAATGACCAAAGAGCGGCACCAGAATGACAGTGAACAGCCACAGAGTGGTACGAGAACGACTGCAAATGTCTAAATCACCTTGCTTGAGGGACGGCAAATGACCGCAGAACGGTGCCAGACTGACAGCCAATGACCAGCAAGCGGCACCAGAATGACTGCCAACGACCAAAGAACAGAGCTAGAATGACCACAAATGCCCAAAGAGCCGCGCCTGAATGACAGCGAACCGCCAAAGAGCGGTACTAGAGCGACTGCAAATGTCCAAAGCACCTTTGTTTGAAGGACGGCAAATGACTGCAGAACGGTGCCAGATTGACAGCCAATGGCCAAGGATTGGCACCAGAACGACTGCCAATCGCCAGAGATCGTTCCAAGAATGACAGCCAATGAATGACCAGCAAGCGGCACCAGAATTAACGAACAGCGTGACACGTGAATGGTATCGTTTGGCTGAACAGGAAACTGTCCAAACCTGTCAAAGAATCCTGATCAATCATCAGGCAAAGACAGTTGGATAAACAACAAAGACTGCCTGCGTCGGCCGCGCTTGCAGCGCGTTTCCGAGGAACACCACGAGGAGGTGCAGGTCAGATTTTTGTCCCTCATGTCAAAAACAAGCAATGAGCCATCGTCTGGACTTCGAAGCGGAGGATGATGAGGAATATCCTTTGTGTGACTCTTGATCCCTTTGAAGAGTTTCCTGCAGTTCACAGCGCCACCTTGCCAAAGGAGCTCTCAACAATGCGATGAGTGCCCCTGATGTCGAAATGGGGAAGAAGTTCCGATCTTCGAAAGAACGTCGTTCGTCTGTACTTCGAATTCCTGTGAGGGTTTCTTCAGATGCATCGGTCAAAACCATCATCAAATTGAGCACGCGCACCGCTCTCTGCACTTGTTCACTTAATCGCAAAAAAAATGGCATACTTCATTGTTTCCGGTGGGCGCCAAAACAACCGGCATTGAACCTCGTCACCCCGCCATCTTTTATTTTGGTGTCATGTTCTTCCGGTTGTTTTTATTACCTTTTTTGTCGTTTCAATTTGAATGGTTTCAACTTCTTCTTGCTCGAGTCGGGCCTCCCATAGATGAGAGGCCCCCTTTCCTGGACAAGACGGCCGCCTTCTTTCAAAGGTTCGGGATTCACGAGGGGGCCCGCTAGGGCCACCGAGAGCATCGTACGGGAAACAAATGGGGCTAGGGGTGTGTTGGGCTAGTTCCTTTTCAATTTTCTCGTGGGATACGAGAAGAACCCTCTTCCTCCGCGTCCACCCGCGGGGAAGATCTTACACCCAAAGAGAAGTTCCTTCACCAAGCGGCCATGTCATTTTGCGAATGGACTTGCCCGCGTAGCACCACTCGACCCACGGCAGCAGCTCCGGTAGATATCATCGCGTCCCTGTGAACTGAGTTGAAAGCGTTTTTCAGGTCGACTTTCAGAATGACCTTTCCCGACCTTGGCTGCGTTTCGAAAAACACGTTTCCAGGGGACACCGCGAGGAGGTGGCAAGTCAGATTTTGTCCCCCAACCTTCTCAGGTCACTTTTTGACAAAAAAAAATTGGCCCAAAAGGGCCAAAAACTGGTTCACGGGTCGCTTTTTGTGACTTTTTCGGGTCATTTTGGGTCACTTTTTCGCACTTTTTCGGACTTTGGTGGTTACTATTAGTTTGTGGGTACGGTTGTCCGTCTGTCTGTCTGTCCGTCTGTCCGAACCCGCGACTTTCTCAGGTCACTTTTTGACAAACCCGGATATCAGAACGGCGTTTGAATGACCACGAATGCCTGAGAAGTGGCACCAGATTGACAGCCAACGGTCACAGATCGGCGCTCTAGACTGCGGATGACAAAGTAATGGCGTTTGAATGACATCAAACGCCCATACATCGGCGCCAGCGACACAGCAAACGGCCCTCGACTGACTGCAAATGACCAAAGACCGGCGCTAGAATAACAACAAACTACCAAGGATCGGCGCCAGAACGCTACATCATGCAACAGCAAATGGCCAAGGAGCACTGAAAACAGCGTTCGAATGACATCAAACGCCCAAAGATCGGCAACAAACGACGAAACCTCGATGGAAGCTACAACAACAACAAACGCTCAATGACCGGCGCCAAAACGCTTCATCATGTCCAACGGACGAAGCCAGAATAACAGCAAATGGGAAAGGAGCTGCGGTAGAACGACTACGAATGCCCAGAGAGCGGTGGCAGATGACAGCGATCGGATAACAGAACGGCGTTTGGATGACCACGAATGCCTAATAAGTGGCGCCAGATTGACAGCGAACGGCCACAGATCGGCGTTCGATAGACTGCGAATGACCAAAGAACGGTGTTTGAATGACATCAAACGCCCGTAAGCGAAATCCTAAAAACGCTTGATGCACGGTAGATGGCCAGATAACAGAACCAGCATGTGGCGCATTTGAAGGCCTGATTTTGACAGTAACTGGTAGGTAGCTGACAGTAACTGGCAGGTAACTTTTTTTCAGCCTCAAAATAAATATTTTTGTGCAGCTTTTCGCACTTAGCAGAAAAAAGGGCTCGGAAACTTCGACGCTTACAAGGCTCGATCCCTTCGCAACAGATGCCAAGATGTGATGGAGGAAAAACAACCCATGTACTCTTGCAGCAAATCATCAATTCTCGTTGACATCTCCTTCGTGGAAGAACAGCGGCGGGTCCAATGGTCTCTTGTCTTGGTCGACTTCTGTATAAGGGCATCCGGGGGAATTCGTTGTCGTGTCTTGGATTTGCACATCTGGGGGCCCTTCGCTGCAACTTTTGTGTGAGTCTCCATGTCACCCTCAAGCAAGCTTGCATGCAGAAAGTCGATGTCCTTCTCATCCTCGCTCTCTTGCCACTCCAACACAGGCCTTCCTTTTTTCGCTGGCTTATTGTCGATTTTGCTCCTCTAGCTTGGCACTGCTGAAGTGGTACTGGTCTCTGCCAGTCCGTTCTGTAGTCCAAGCGGAATGGAATCGTTTCCTTTTCCGAGCTTCAACGTTTTCTGCTGCCAACTGCTTGGTGTTGCCCCACAGCCGCTTTTCTTCGACCAGCTGCTTCTTTCGCTCTGTTACCAAGAGAGCAAGAAGCTCTTTGAGACGACCCTGAGGAAGGATGACAAGGATGACAGTCGGTAACTCGGACTCCTTACAGCAAACCTTTGCCTTACCATCTCGTCACGAACTCTTGTGGTTTGCATCTCGCAAGATTCGCTTCATTTTCCCTCATGCCCCTTCCAGCACTGGGACCAAGCACCACGAGCCACTTCATGATCGAGATCGTCGGAGGGACAGTACTTTGTGATACTCGTAGTACAGCCCGCTTGCGATGCGGAGGAGGAATTCCACTTCGGATGCGCTGGAGATACTGGGTATGAGAACCTTTGACCTCTTCACTCTAAAAGGTGAGGATAGTTTCCTATCTTGTGCTGCAGGTTCCATGAGGTCTTTCTTGCCGGGCAGGTAAAGTTACTGCATCGTCTGATCGGCTTGCACGTGAGTGGCAACAAAAATAAGCATGGGGGCTGGCTCACTCCCTATCCTTGCTCCCTGCCGTTCAAGGGACCTTACTACTTCGTTTTGAATCAGAAACAGCGGGAAGCCTCCGTTGGTGCTGCCATAACAGAAAGGTGGAGGGGGCGATGGGGACTGTAGGAAAATGAAGCCAGAAATCACATTCTGGAAAAGTCTTGTGGCTGGTGGACGAATTCGTCACTACGGCTTTTCTCCGAGGGACTGGATGTTGCACGGCATAACAGGTTGCGGGGTCGGTCGCGGTGTGTCGGTTACAATCGTTTGACGGGATGTTCGGTGGAGCACTTGGTCGCTGGAGGCTTTCCTTACCCGCCACTTGTGGACAATTTATTAATGTTTTCCAAGTAAGCACCACAAAGTCTCATCTCACCAGCAGGCGGGGGGTACACCGTCCTGCGCGTTTTCACTGCCCTTTGCGGTTTGTTTAGTGTCAGGTTTTAGATAATTTGTGTGAGGTTTCTATCCTCTCTCGTTATTTCGCACACAACTTGGATGCATCCCTCGGGAAACCCGCCCAGGTGGTGAAACCCCCAAACTTTCTAGTACACACCAGTACGAACTGGGGGAAAAAAATATTGAAAACCGGCCTGATTTTGACAGTAACTGGTAGGTACCTGGCAGTACCTGCTAGGTAACTTTGCTCGATACCAAACGCGCCAGCATGACAATATATAAATATAGCGAGGCTAGAATGTGCACAATGCGACCAATGAGCGGCGCTCTCCGTCCTTTGGACGTGATGAAGCGTTTTGGCGCTGATCCTTGGGCGTTTGTTGTTATTCTAGCGCCTGTCTGTGGTAATTTGCAGTCAGTCGAGGGCCGTTTGTTGTCTCCCTGGCGCCGATCTTTGGGCATTGGATGTCATTAAATCGCCGTTTTTTTGTCATTAGCAGTCGCTCGAGCGCCGATCTGTGGCCGTTGGCTGTCATTCCGCCGCCGCTTTCTGGGCATTCGTAGTCATTGGCCATTTGCTGTTATTCTGGCTCCGTCCTATGGGCGTGATGAAGCGTTTTGGCGCTGATCTTTGGGCGATTGCTGTTATTCTAGCGCCTGTCTTTGGTAATTTGCAGTCGGTCGAGGGCCGTTTGTTGTCTTTTGGCGCCGATCTTCGGGCATTGGACGTCATTAAACCGCCGTTTTTTTGTCATTAGCAGTCGCTCGAGCGCCGATCTGTTATCCGCCTGCTGTCATTCCGCCGCCGCTTTCTGGGCATTCGTAGTCGTTCTACCGCCGCTCATTGGCCATTTGCTGTTATTCTGGCTCCGTCCTGTGGACGTGATGAAGCGATTTGGCGCTGATCTTTGGGTGTTTGTTGTTATTCTAGTGCCTGTCTTTGGAAATTCTCAGTCGGTCAAGGGCCGTTTGTTGTCTCCCTGGGCCTTTGTAGTCTTTCTTGCGCCGTTCTCTGGCCATTTGCAGTCGTTCTGGCGCCATTCTTTGACCATTGGCACTCAGTCAAGCTCCGTTCTTTGGACATTGGTAGTCGTCCTTGCGCCGTGCGTTGGTCATTTGCTTTCATCCTTTGGGCGATCACTGGCGCCGCTCGTTGGTCATTGGCTGGTATTCTTGGCACTGTCTCCGGTCATTTGCAGTCGTTCTATCGCTGCTCTCTGCCCATTGGCAGTCATGCTGACGCCGTTCTGTGGCCATTTGCTGTCCTTCAAGCGCCGTTCATTGGCCACGAGAGCACCGCCCTTTGTCCATTCACTGTCAGTCTGCCGCCGCTGTTGAAGAGAATTGGTAGTCATTCGAATTCTATTCTTTGGCCAGCGACGGTTGTTCTAGTTCTAGCATTATTCTTCGACCGTTGGCAGTCATTGCCACGAGAGCACCGCCCTTTGGCCATTCACTGTCAGTCTGCCGCCGCTGTTGAAGAGAATTAGTAGTCATTCCAATTCCATTCTTTGGCCAGCGACGGTGGTTCTAGTTCTAGCATTATTCTTCGACCGTTGGCAGCCAGTCTAGCGCCGTTATTTGAACTTTGGTAGTCATTCTAGCGCCGCTCATTGGTCGCATTGTGCTCATTCTAGCGTCGCTATATATTGTCATGCTGGTGCTGTTATCGGGCCATCTACCGTGCATCAAGCGTTTTTAGGATTTTGCTTCCGGGCGTTTGATGTCATTCAAACACCGTTCTTTGGTCAGTCTATCGAACGCCGATCTGTGGCCGTTCGCTGTCAATCTGGTGCCACTTCTTAGGCATTCGTGGTCATCCAATCGGCATTCTATTATCAGCGATCGCTGTCATCTGCCACCGCTCTCTGGGCATTCGTAGTCGTTCTACCGCAGCTCCTTTCCCATTTGCTGTTATTCTGGCTTCGTCCTTTGGACATGATGAAGCGTTTTGGCGCCGGTCATTGAGCCGTTGTTGTTGTTGTAGCTTCCATCGAGGTTTCGGCGTTTGCTGCCGATCTTTGGGCGTTTGTTGTTATTCTAGCGTTCTTTGGTCTTTGCAGTCAATCGAGGACCGCTCTTTCGTCGTTTGTTGCCGATCTTTGGGCGTTTGATGTCATTCGAACACTGTTTTCTTTGTCCGCCGCTCTCTGGACATTCGTCGTCGTTCTACCGCTACTCCTTGGCCATTTGCTGTTGTCCTGACACCGCCCTTTGCGCATGATGAAGTGTTCTGGCGCCGATCCTTGGTAGTTGTTGTTATTCTAGCGCCGGTCTCTAGTCATTTGCAGTCGAGGGCCGTTTGCTGTGTCGCTGGCGCCGATGTATGGGCGTTTGATGTCATTCAAACACCGTTACTTTGCCATTTACAGTCGCTCGAGCGCCGATGTGTGGCCGTTGGCTGTCAATCTGGTGCCACTTCTCAGGCATTCGTGGTCATTCAAACGCCGTTCTGATATCAGCTTGCTGTCATTCCGTCGCCGCTTTATTGGCACTCGTAGTCGTTCTACCGCCGCTCATTGGCCATTTGCTGTTATTCTGGCTCCAATGAACGGCGCTTGAAGGACAGCAAATGGCCACAGAACGGCGTCAGCATGACTGCCAATGGGCAGAGAGCAGCGATAGAACGACTGCAATGGGCAGAGAGCAGCGATAGAACGACTGCAAATGACCGGAGACAGTGCCAAGAATACCAGCCAATGACCAACGAGCGGCGCCAGCGATCGCCCAAAGGATGAAAGCAAATGACCAAACCCCTGTGTCACCGTACTATACCACAAGGGGCACCACGAGGGCCTAGCACCCTGTGGGCTCAGCACCCGCCATCCCAGTTCTGAAGTGCGTTCATAGGGTGATGGTAATTTGCCTGGTGAAGTGGGGTGCAACAGGAGGGTCATGGGGGTCAACCTTTTGTGTGATCCGAGGTGGTATTTTGACGATTTCGTGACCAATCTTTCGATTCCGTGTCTTCTCGGGAGCAACAGGCACGTATCTCACGCGCCCCCGGTATAATCTAAGTATAATTATATCGGGCCGAACTTGTCCAAGGGGGGTCGTCATTTTTTTCTAAAACCCCGGGAACAGAGAGTATGTAAAAAAAACACTCTTCATTGCAGCTTTGTTGCACCGCAGGAATTCGGGCAGCACATCATGTGAGCGAGTCAATACCCAAGATAGTACGGTTTTTTTCTTAGAGTTGTTCAAGATAGTACATGTTTTCTTAGAGTTGATCAAGATAGTACATACCTCTTAGAGTTGATCAAGATAGTACATGTTTCCTTAGAGTTGTCCATTATAGTACATCCCAAGATAGTACGGTTTTTCTTAGAGTTGATCAAGATAGTACATGTTTCCTTAGAGTTGATCAAGATAGTACATGTTTCCTTAGAGTTGTCCATTCTAGTACGTTTTGCTCTGGTACGGTCTCTTATCCTGTTCTGTTTTGTCCTGTGGGGCGGAACGAAGCCCGGGCAAAACGAGGCTGGGATAAGGTCCAAAACAGGACGTTTCCCAAGTTTGTGCCCAAAAGAGCACCTTTTCCTGTTTGTGACCAAAAGAGTACTTTGTTCCAACTTGAGTGCGGGTCCAAGTTTTGAGTCCAAGTTGTGTCCAAGTTTCTGTAGAACCAGGTTCGGTTAGCAGATCCAGACTCTCATCGAATCAAGGACCAAAATGGCAAGGTTTGCTGCCGATCTCAAAAAATGAAACAGAACCGGCATCAATTCCCCTTAGCCGGGTTTTCCTCGCGTGCAGCACGGTGCACCGCGTTTGAGACCCAAGTTTCCAAGTTTGGGACCCAAGTTTGGGTCCCAAGTTTGGAACTCAAGTTTGGGGCACAAACTCAGGTCCGAGTCAGGAAACCGTACTCTTTTGGTATTTCACGGAAATTCACCCAACCAGCAGCCCGTGCCTGGGCCACGGCTGGGGAAAGGGGGGTCTCTAAAAAAACGAAGAAAAAGCAAAAACTACGGTTTCTGTGCACTTTTTTTGCATGTCTGGGGGCCTTCCAGGGGGTTCAAGTGTGTGTACTATAATGGGCAACTCTAAGGAAACATGTACTATCTTGGGTAACTCTGAGAGGTATGTACTATAATGGGTAACTCTAAGAAAGTGTGTTCTATAATGGGAAATGACCCCATGTGAGCTGCGTCGTTGGCCGTCAGGACGTGTTCTGCGTTTTCCGGCTGCTGGCATCCTGGTACCGCGCACTGTCGCCTCGTGCGTCGTGGCATGATGCCCGCCGCACTGGGGCCTGCCGTTTTTTCAGTGGCACCATTTCCGAGCAGGGCGGGGTTCCATCCTGCAGTAGCCGCCGTCGCAGGCCCGTGTGGTCTCGCGCCTTCCTTACAAAACGCCCCCGGGTCGTTCGCTGCACGTAATCTCCTTCTTCGTGTGCGCATACGTGCGTGACCCCGGCTGCGCGTCTTGAAGGCGGTTGCATCGGTGACGTTGATGGCTTCGCGTCTGCCATGTCCCCTCGCTCACGTGATTTCCGGGAGGCTCTTAGTTTCATACTGCCTCAGTTTTCCAAATTCCGTCTCAATGGCTAAGTTTCTTTTCCCGCTCTTGTACCGAGAAGCTTTTGTTCAGGCGCTCCAGGGGGCTACCCGAATCTTCCAAAGGGGGGGGGGGTCCGGGGGGCTCTGCCCCCCGGCGAACGGTACAGTACATTCAGGTGGAGAAAGAGTTTGCACTTTCCACCCCCCTTGTCGCGTTAAACATCGACCAACATACTGGTGGCACTGTTTGTGACCCTCGCCCCGCTCCCCTTAATCGTTTTCCCACTTGAACCCTGTGTCATTTTGAAGCAAGGAATCAACCATCAAAACACGCTGCCAAAACACGCTGCCTACGTCTGGTCGGCTGTTCACATCAAAATATTTCGCGGCCACGAACCATAAATTAGCACGTACTTTCTCGCAGGTCAGGCTACTTTATGGCACCATCGTCAAGATCGAGTACATGTGGTGCTAGCGGGGCTGCGTTCTTGTGATTCCGATAGTGCCGAGCTCAAGCGAGCAGGCATGCTCGGTTCACCTTCGAGGCACCTGAGTACCTGATGAGGTCGGTCTCTTCTGTGAGTAGCCTTCGAGGCCTTCTTTTTCCTTAGACCCTGCGGCCCATGATCAGCCTTCCCTTCGGGGTGCCGAGAATCTCTCTTTGCAGGTCGTTCGCCGGTTGCTGGATAAGGAACCACCTGTGTAGCAGCGGCTGCCAAACCTTGCCGTGACACTCATAAGATGCAAAGAAGGTCGACACGAATACGAAGACGGCGCAAACCCTCTCCCCGAGCTAGCGACGGAAGCAGTGGTCAGGAACGAGGTCAGGGCAGAATAGGGGGCACGAGCTAGAACATTTCCGGGGTGGGGGGCTTGCATTGATGAACAATGCAGCGGCGACGAGCGATCCGCATCGTACGTTGTGTTTTCAAGCATCCACGAGAACTGGACCCAAGTCACAGCGGCTACTCTGTCCAAATTATATTTATAGCCATCCGCCACCTTGTCGTGGGTGACTCACAACCAGCCGGTTTACCACGCAGCCTCTGCCAACCCGCTCTTTGACATTGTTCACCGCTTGGTGATACCAGTACGTACGCGGCCTGCTCTGGGTGGATGGCACATCATCCACTTTCGACCGGTGCATTCGGATACGGTATTCATTAGCGGATGCCGACTTCCGTGGCAGCTGTCGTGCTCAAGATGAACCAACACCTTTGGGGGCCGACTTCGAACCAGGATCGGGTGTCCAAGGATCGGTTTTGGGTTCAAGTTTCTCCAAGTTTTGGTCCCGGTCTGAATTCTGGGCCTAATTACTAGTAGCGCCGGGCCAGTGACCTGGTCCTGAACTATATCATTATGCCGGTGGACATCATGCCACGGAAACGCCTGGAACGGTCTGCTCACACTGTCAGACTGTGTGCAGTCTGACAGTGTTAGTCTTGCAGCTGACGCTTGTACTGGTTGTCGTCCATTGATGACCCAGGGGGTGCTGCAATTATTATGGGAATTGCTCCAGGATTCTACGCCAGGTTTCAATGAAGGAACTACATCATACGTATACGAATCATAGGCACTAGCAGTAAAGGTGTTTTGCTGCGCCTTTCATTCTGCCACGAGTCGTGCTGTCAGATGCTAATGGTACCTGGACAGCAGTCACAGCCTTTCATGATCTTCAGCGCGATGTCACGACCGTACGGTATATACGACAGTCCGTACCAGATCAGAGCGCAGTACTGTGGAGGGGAATCTTAGTTCAGGCCGAGCACTGTCTCTTGAAGACGATGCTCGAAAAAAAAGCGGGGGGGGGGCGAATAATTGTACCTGACAACTATTTGATTTGGGCAAATAAAAAAATCTTTTTGGCCCAACATCGTCGGCGAATAATTGGGGGTCAAATAAGAAAAGAAATGCGTAGTTTTGGTTTATTCTTTTGCTTTTAGTTGTCGACAACATTATTTACTTTCAGCGTCTTTTCATGCCTTTAAATGACGGTATTTTTGGTTTTCTTTCTTCACCATGGTTTTTCTGGACTTTATGGTGCCATAGAGTTGTCGTACTCTCTCTATGCCGCCCACGTCATGTTCGTTTAGCATTGAGTTCTTTTAAGTACATGAACCACATGGATTAGCATGCACTGTGTCGCCGCTTAAGGTTACTTTATGACGTCGTCACCTGTCATTGCGTCGTCAAGGTCGAGTACTTGTGGCGCCAGGGGCGCTGGGCTTTCTTGCGGTTCTGGAGATTGCGTGGGGGGGCACAGGTGCGGACAGGCTTGCACGTTTTTCACTCTCGAGGGCACTGGAGTGCTTGGGGACGTCGGACGTTTCTGGTAGCTGCTTGCTTTAAGGGCCTTCTTCTTTTTTCGTTGCACCCCTGACTCGGGTGTGGTCGCCTTCGCCTTCTTCCGCTTGCGGCCGGCGATCGGGCTCTCCTTCGGGGTGCCGAGCACCCTCTTCTTCAACGCTGGTCGTTCGCCGGTCCCTGGCGTTGGTGGCGGCCTCTTGGCCGCCCGTCCGGTCGTCGCCGTCTTCTGCTTCACCACGGCGGGCGGTGCCTGCGCCGCGCGCTTTCCCGCCGGTGTTTCTCGTTGTACGCCCACCTGGGTGGGTGAGAGGGGTCTCTTCTTCTTTTTGCTGTGTCCGGGGGTTGCCGGGGCGTTCGGTTCGTTGGGTTGGTGGTGGCCGCGGCGGCAGCACGCTGCCGGTCTCCTCTGCGCCAACGTAGGGAGCCTCCTGCATTCCTGGCAGGTTCCTCTGCCATGCGTGCGGCAGGCATGATGCCCGCTGCGGCAGCACGCCGCCGCCGTCTTGCACTCGCCGCATTTCGTCGTGCTGTGCTCCACGCACACCGCGATCGGCTGCCCATCGTCAGCGTGGTGATGGTGCCGACAGCACATCTCTACCGTGGGCACGTCCCTTCGGACGAGTGCTCGACACGCCTCACACTTCCCCTTGTGGTGGGTCGCGCAGGTGACGAGCGCCTTCTCTACTCCGACACCCGGCATATGCACGGGGTCGGGGTGCAGCTGTGGTGGGGCAGGCAGGGCCCACCTCGCCGCTCTCTCGGCCGTCCAGTCCGGGTACGTCGGGAACTGCGTCCCTACATCGCTTCCCTTCACCTGCTCTTCGAGGATCGTCCCCGTGTGTGCCTCGCGAAAGCGGGGCCTGGGCCGCACCCCCGATATCCCCGTGATGCCCATGAACGACAGCGACGTCGTCGGGCATACTCTCTCGCCTCGCTCGCAACTCCCCAGCCCTTGCTGTGTCGCCAGCTTGTCCAACGCGCTGATCATGCAGCGCAGGACGTTTCCTCGCTCCCTCACCCCCTTCGGTGCATTCTCGTGCAGCGGTATGCTGAGGCCTGAAAAGAGTTCAAAGTCGATGGCAAGCTCTAGCATTGACGCCTGCCCGTTCTCGGTCCACTCCATGTCTGACAGCCACGCTACCAACGCATAAAACGTCGGTAGCCCCCAGGCCTTGTTCCGCTCCCACGCCCATGCCGGGGCAATCCGCGCAAAGGGGTGGTCGAGCTTCTCGGCAGGCATCGCATCCGCTCTCGACCAGGGGGTCGTGGGGTTCCTGGCTACCCAGCCTCGTGCTTCGAGCCCTGCCCGCTCCGCAAGGATTTCAGCCATCATCTCCTGGAGCCGCCTCGAGAAGTGGGCATTTTCGGGTACTACCACTCCGTGTTCCAGCGTGCATCTGGGCCAGTCGGCGCGGTTGGCCGCCATCAGCTCGGCATGTGCCTCTCGTCGCCGTATGTGCGAGTACGCTCCGCAGTCCCAGAATACGTGTTTCTCGTCCTCGGTGTCGCCGCTTCCACAGTGCTTGCAGCTGGGCGCCTGCGGCTCAGCTCCGGCCTGTCTCATCCGCGACGTGAACTCAGCCGTGTTCACTCCTCCCGCCAACGCTACACGTATAAGCCTCGCGGTGTGCGCGGGACATTCACGCATCCTCCAGAAGGAGTTCGTCCGCTCCAAGTCGGCTCTCTGTACACCCTCAAATCCCGGCCGCCTCGCTACCAGACGGGACCACGTCTTCGCCCTCAAATCCGCCCTCACTTCATGCCCCCTCTTCGAGGGTGTCGAGGCTATCGGGTCAAATATTGCACCATTCCTCAGCGTGCGAGACAGGGGCCCTGGTCCCCATACGTGTCCACACTCCTCCATGCTCTTCATCGCCAGTCCAACTGGCCCCAGGGGTAGGTCCTCCTCGGCGTACCTTCCCCGGATGCTCTCCATCAGAGGCAGAAGTCGTGGCAACCTCTCGCACGCCGCGTAGAACGCCGTCGTCACCCTATATGCTAGGCATGTACTGGGGTCCGTCAGGTGGCCCTTCTCCTGAAAATTTAGGACCATCTCCCTCGCGCGCTTTGGGTTGGACCCACCCCAGATCAGTCCCATCACCGACGTCGTCAGCCGTTTCATTGCCACCTTCGACACCGGCGCGAAAGAGCAGCCTGACAGCGCCGCCGGCAGCACATTCGACTGTACAATCCGGACCCGCTTCTCGTACCGGAACGGCGCATGGCGGAGGCCTTCCGCCAGGGCAGCCGCCTTCTCCACCCTCTCCGAGTCGGACCTTTCTGTCCTATTCTTCGCCGTCGAGACTAGGGCCCCCAGGCACGTGACAGATTTGCCAAACCGCAGCAGCGCATCCACGCTGCGGAGTCTGAGCGTCGACTGATGCCTACGTCTCGTCGAGAAGGCGACCGTTTTCTGGAGGTTCAGCTCCATTCCGGTGAGCGTGCAGAACTCGTCTACCACGTCCACCCCCTTTTGCAGGGCGGCCTCCGACAGCCGCGATAGCAGCGTGGCATCGTCCGCGTACGACTTTGGGCTCACCCCCTCCGCTTCTTTCTTGACCGCCTTCATCACTACCGACAGCAGGGCATTGATGAGGATGACGGATACAGGGCACCCTTGAAGGATACCATTGGTCACACTAAACTCCCTGCCCACCCCTAGAGGCAGCTTGAAGCGTCTCGCGAGCAGTCTGTAGATCGCCCTCAGCGGCTTGAGAACCCGATTGTGCAACCCTAAGTCCCCGGCCAGGCGCAGCACTATCTCTCGCGGGACCATGTCGAAACATTTCCGGAAGTCCAGCGCCACTCCGTAGAGCGGCTCTCCATCTAGCAAGGCGTCCTCCATCTCGAGCCCTATCTCCATCAGGACGTCCTCGATACGGTGACCCGGTCGAAAGCCCTTCTGTCCTTCTTCGATCCACTTCTCCTGCCACAGGACTATGTCCGCAAGCCTGCGGCACGCCCATAGGCGGTACACAGCGGACGTGACGGTTATTGGCCTCGTGTGCAGCGGGTCTTGGCTCTCATCCTTCGGCACCATCGACACCAGGGCAGTTGTCATGCTCGCCGGCCAAACCCCAGTCACTTCGACCAGGTTCATGACATCCGCTAGCGCATTCAGCAGGGGAAGCGGCAACTCCCGCAGTTCAGCCATGCGCCAGCCATCCACGCCTGACGCGCTTTTCTTCGGCTTCTTCCTTAGCAGAGTCCGCAGCTCCTCCCCCGTGATCGTCCCGGGTTCCATCAAGTGTGTGTCGATGTGCTCCTGGAACCGATCCCGAAACGGTCCGTACTCCGGCTCTGGCCGGTCCTTGTATTTACGCAGGATAGCGTCCCACGCAGTGTGCAACACCTCGTCCATCTCGTCCACATTTGCAGTCATCTTCGCTCCGGTGCGCAACACACCCGACGGCTCAGCGCGACCGGCGCAGACGGTCGCTAGACATCGTCTGCTCGCGTCCGCCCTCTCGTTAAGCTTGTCTCGGTACTTCGTAAACCTGGCCGCAGATCCTTCCCTTCCGAGCCTACTCGTCTCTTCCCGCAACGCTGTGAGCAGCTGCTTCGCCTTCTCATGATCCGGAAACCCCCCTGCGCCTTGGTCGCCCACCATGCACGCTTGTGCCAGCCGCTTGCAGTTCTGCCAGCAGAGGGACACCTCATGTGGAACAGCTTCCGGCCCGCGACGTTGCGCGAGGTAGCTGCAGATGCGTTCCATCCGGTGGATGGCCTTTCTAAGCCGTAGCTGCCTGCTGTTCGCTGCCCCCGACCCGTCGGTCGCAGTGCCCGCCGTGACACAGACCCTCCTCGGCAATGTCTTCATCCCCCGGCCGGTACCCCTTCCTCTCTCTTCCACAGGGACGGCGAATGCATCCTGCAAGTACCGCTCACTGACCCGTGACCACTCGAGCCAGGCCTCTTCCACCCGCTGCGCCGCCAATCGTTCCGCGAATTCGGAGTTGGCCAGTCTCTGTACGGCTTCCCTGTCGGCTTCTGCTTCCGAGAGGTCCCACTTGGACCCCCCCTCTGTCGGGATCTCCCGCGGCACCTTAAATCGCCACACGCTTTGGCGCAGCGCTGCAATATCCAGGGTCACTGTCACGAGCCGGTGTCCCGGTACGTTCACCGCGGTGGTGACGCATTGACGGAATGCACACGCCGCTATGCGGTTGAGGAGTATGCGGTCGATCCTCGTGCCTGACGTCCGGGCGCTGGTAAAGGTCGGTGGCGGAGGCGTGTTCCCGGTGCGCGCATGGTGCAGTTCCGCTGCGTCGGACCATCCGTTCCTAAGTGCCTTCCGCAGAACAGGGGACCGATCTTCTTCCGTGTTGAGGTCTCCCATCACCAGTATGGGGACGTCGCCGAGGCTGTCTGCCGCCGCAAAGAGGACCTTCTCCAGCATGTCCTCACGTTCCTCGTTCTCCGCCCTCCCGTTTCCTGATGGGCAGTAGACATTGAACACGTGCACGAAGGTGCTGCCGGTCCCTGTTGCGACTACAGTATGGCTTACCCGGTCCGGGGACCGTAACGCCACGTGCGAGAGCGCTGCCAACGTGTCGTACGCCGGTATCGGCCTCTGTACTAGAGTGCAGAGTCCCCCGTTCGCAGCGTTCGTCGTCGAGCGACTACCGGAGCTTCTACAGAGTCTCCCGGGAGGTGGCGGACCCCAGTGGCAGCACCAATTCCGTAGGTATTCCTCCGCCTGTGCCCGTTTGCATCGAAGGAGTGTGACCTCCTGGCAGCAAAGAAGGTCGGCTTCCACCGCGTTAACCGCTACTATGTACTGCAGCATGCTGGTCACGTTGAGCGTCGCGAACTTCATCTCCGTGCGGCCGGGACCAGGGTTCTGTTCGACGTCCCCAGCTGTTAACAGCCGCTCTCGTGCAGATCCTCTGACTGATTCTTCTGTTCTTTTACTGTTACATAAATGCGTAGGGTTGGACTGTTGATGGGGGGGATGGGTGAGTGACTGTGGGGGGGGTGGGGGGGGCATTGTGGGTGGATCCAGCGTACCTTGTTCTCCTCTGGTGGGGGAGGAGCAGCGGGCCCTTCCCTCGTGCACAGCTCTGTAGGTGAGCGAGACCCTGTCGTGTGTGACATCACCGGGACGGATCCCGTGTGTCCACAGGTTCCTGGCCTCGCCCTCCATGTGGCACAGAGTGCCGGCTGGCAGCGGGGTTCTCACTCTTTGGGTCCCCCTCTCCCACTCCATGACCGTGTCACTCAGTAGCGAAACAGTCGCAACCCTCGGTCCAAGTTCTTGCTGGTCTTTATGGGGGTTTATCCCCACTCCCTTCCGGTACCAGTTGGCCAGCAACTGGTCCGGTTCCCACCCCAGACGGTCACGTATGACATCCGCAGCTTCTCTCAGGGGCCCCTCGGGGATCCCCCGCTCCAGTTTGACCGGGGGTCCGCCCTGTCGATAGGCGTGCCCCCACTGCTGGGTTTCCCTGCCATGCCCTCCCCCCAGCCTTCCCCAGGGGGCTTCCGGTCTGAGCTCGGGGACCCGGCTCAGCCTCTCCAGGAGGTCCCGAGGGATCGTCTGGAAGCTGAGCCCGGGAATGGGTCCATCCTCCCTGCTTCGGGGGGGCTTGCTCCCGGGTCTTTGCCCCTCGCCGTAAGTCGGCCGCGGATGTTGGTCATTGTGGGGGGTTTGTTTGTGCGCAATGTCGGGCCCTCGGGGTAAAACTCCCGGACGACTGAGGCCTGGCGCGTCGAGAGAGGGGGAGAAAGAAGAAGAAGAGGGTCTGCCGCCCCCTTCGCGCATTGCTGCGTGATCGAACTGCCTAGTAGCGTTGCTAGGACTCGGCAGCCCGAACGAGGGCCTCGGTCCTCCGGTGGCCCGGGGATCCTGATGCAGTCAGCCACTGCCAGCCTTCTCCCTGGTGCGGTAGCATTCGTGGCACACTCTGGCACCACACGCGCACTTCCTCTGCAGCGTGTTCTTCCCCTTCCCTCCGTTGCAGCGGCTGCACTTCCAGGCCACCTTCGTCTTCTCCACGTCATCGCCCCAGTTGTGGACGTGCGCATCGACCTGCATCTCGCCTTCCGCACTTCCCGCGGCTTCGCCTTCCATCTCGCCCGCCTTCCGCTTCGCGCTCGGCGCCACGTCCTCCTGCCGAGCCGCCGGTGGGGCATCCTGTTCCCCCTGGGGTAGCCGCGCGTTGGGGATGCGGCCCTTCCAATGCTTCGTACCGCTAGGTACGTCGCCGACCCTCACCCTCCGGATGTAGAGCGGCGTCCTGTTCGCCCTCTTCACCACCTCGGCTGGCGGGTCCGTGCTGGCGTTGACCACCAGGTTGGTGCGCCTGCCTGTCACGAAGCACTTCGTGACCCGGCAGTCCCACTGCACCGCACGCAGTGCGGCGAGCATCTCCTCCTGATGCTCACCGACCTCGCTCTCCACCAGGAACCTCGCCTCGGGGGGGCCCTGGCGCTCCGGCGCTGCCAAGGAGCCGGCCCTGTCGATGAGCGTCCTGCGGGCCGCCGGGTTGCTGGCGGAGTAGCGCACCCCGTACCGCGTCCTCGCCGCTGCCACCCCGAGCGCGTCGGCGTGTCCGGCGATCTCCATCGCCTGCTCCAGCTTGGCATCCTCCGCCAGCCACACGACGGGGTGCAACTCGTTGCCATTGACGAAGGATGGCGCGGCCCAGTACACGCCCCCCTTGCCGCTGGAGCGCAGTAGAGTCGGCGCCTCGCGCGTCGTGACCCGCACTGACACCGTGTGCCGCGTCGACGTGCAACGGTGGTTAAACCGATGCCTCCTCTCGATGGTGACCCCCGCGGCCGCCGCTGCTCTTCGACACAGCACGTCTGCTGCTCCTGCTCCCGTCGCGGCACTCTTCAGCGAGGTGCGTGTCTTCTCGTCGACGTCCTTGTACATTACTGTACACCACATGACCGTGGTCGCATCTCCCACCTCGACCTCCTTCGCGATCGGTACACGCCCGACGTCGGCTCCACCCCACTGCGTCACGTAACACGACGCCTCCGTGCCGTTGTCGAATCTGACGATCCGCTCCCGACTCTCGTCCGTCAGCCTGCCCGGCGTCACCAGCGCGACCCTAAGGTCCTTCGCCTCCATCTCCAACAGCTCTCGGTACCCCGCACCAAGCTGCTCCCCCGTTTCCTTTCTTCCGGCGTAGACCACCCCCTGCCGGATGTCTTCCGCCTTCTCCGCCTCGACCACCTCGACATGCCAGTCGCATGGCCTCAGCCTCTTTCCGCGGCTGACTCCCGGCGCTTTCACGTATCCGCCCCTCGCCTGCGGACTTCTCGTCACCACGTTCGCCCATGTCACGCCCGGCCGCTGCGTTGCGTCCTCCCGGTCAGTCTGCACGTCGCGGGCGTCGTCGGCCCTCGTCTCCTTCGCCGCCGGTGTCGCCGCCGTCTGCTTCGCAGCCTGCTTCCGCCCTGCCTTCGCAGGCTGCGTCTGCTCTGCCTTCACGGGCTGCCCCGCCGCCTTCTCCGCAAGAACGAGCAGGATCTTGACGATCCCGTACGCGGCGCTGATGTCCGCCTCGCTCACCGCCTTCTCCGCAAGGTGCTGCGCCCTCGCGATGAAGCGTTGGAGCTCCTCCATCCCGTGGGGAGGCTGGCCTTCTGTCTTCTCTGATTCTCTCTGTTCTCTCTCTTTTTTTTTTTTTTTTTTTTTCTTTTTACGTATCTTTCCGCGCTTTCTTGGTGTGTTGCTTTCACCGGAGGGGTCCGGTACCGTATGTTTCCTAACAAGCCCGAGGGAGCTTGCCGGCGACCACGGTAAGCCACCAATAAAGTACAGTACGTTTAGCATTGAGTTCTTTTAAGTACATGAACCACATGGATTAGCATGCACTGTGTGTTGCACTGACGTTTAGCAGCGGTTGCCGAATCATGCCGTAGCACCGTCCTTTCGCGTTTTTTTGGCTTTTTCTGATAGAAAATACGTGGTAACACCCTCGTAGCTCGCCGGGTGAAGCACTCCAACCGAGGTTGAGTTATTGTTATGCCTATTCTAGAGCCTTCCCGCATTCGTCGTCTTTCTGGCGACGCTACGGGAGAGCTCGTTTCGCTATTTCCGTCGAGGCAATATTATCCGTTCGAGCTGCTTTGAAGCCGAATCACATTCGCATGCATCTACATCCGCTATGACTCCGCTTTCCCAAGGACAGTTTTGCAGACTCGAGTTTTTCTTTTTCCCTCTCTGATTTTCTTTTCCTTGTTCACTTGCCTTTCCAGTTTGCCGGCTCATTGGCTAACATAAATGTTTGCACAAATTAAAGTATGTCCCGGCTGTCGGTTAGACTCGTGGTTTCTTTTCCTTTTTCCCTGTCGCTCGCCTTTCACCTTCACCGGTCCATTGGCTAACATAAATGTTTGCGCAAATAAAGTAAGTCCCGGCTTTCGGTTGTAGACGCTGATTGTTTGTTTTTTTCCCACTTTTTTGTTTTCCTTTCCCGGTTGCCGGTCCGTTGGCTAACATAAATGTTTGCGCAAAATTAAGTAAGTCCCGGCTGCCGGTTGTAGACACATTTCAATTTTTGGTCAACTGGCAAATCGGATGTATCGTGTGGTAGATATTTGCAAAGACTTCTATCAAAGAAGCTATTTAGCGTGTTGTCAGTTTTCTCACTTCCGTCCACAGAGCGGATGGTGAGGCACGTCGTCAGAACTTTCTGTTCCGCCACGTGGCTTTTGAGGACATTTGATAGCAGTTCCGAAGAAGTGCATCAATGTTTTGCCAAATCCTCCACTGGTAGCTCTAACGAGACCCATGTGGTAGATCGGTAGAAAGAAATGCGTAGTTTTGGTTTATTCTTTTGCTTTTAGTTGTCGACAACATTATTTACTTTCAGCGTCTTTTCATGCCTTTAAATGACGGTATTTTTGGTTTTCTTTCTTCACCATGGTTTTTCTGGACTTTATGGTGCCATAGAGTTGTCGTACTCTCTCTATGCCGCCCACGTCATGTTCGTTTAGCAGCGGTTGCCGAATCATGCCGTAGCACCGTCCTTTCGCGTTTTTTTGGCTTTTTCTGATAGAAAATACATTTTCTGATAGAAAGATTTGGTGCAACCAAAGGAAACATGCCGGTTCATCAGCCAGGCCATTGTCAAGGACGGCGCATGGGGGTATGGTCCCGGGATGGCGGGGGTGCCGTCTTGACAGCCAAAGAGATGGCACTGGACGAAGTCCTCAATCGCACGTTCGGCGGAGTGTATGGGATACCGACAAGGCGGGTGAATGAGCGACGCGAATAGCCACGATCTGAAGACATAAAATATGACTTGCCGCGTGAAGATATCGTGAAGGATATCACGATGGCTAGCTACGAGAAGAACTAGCGGGCCGCCAGCTTCCGCCGTCTTGCCTGTGTGTCTAGGTCCCCGCGCCCTTTCTAATTACCCTAACCCCTTACGGACGGGAGACATAAATATATATGTTGAAAAATCAAAAAAAGTTGCGGAGATCATCTCAACTATGAAGACACAACGAAAGTATTCCATACTTACTTCTTTGGAAAGATATGTCACAAATCTTTCAAAATCACCCTTCATCTAACAAAACTGCTGCCCAAGCTGCCAAGCAGATGCCACTGCAAAACTTGGTGCCTGGCCAGAAATGGGTGTTGTTCGAGTTCTTGCCTGTGCTCATTACAGAACCCAAGCTCTGGCACGTGCCAGGGACCCAGCCAGTGCATATCTAACTAAAGTGGTCGGTGTTTGCTTCTTTGGAAAGATACGTCACAGATCTTTCAAAAGCGCCCTTCATCTGACAAAACTGTTGCCCGTGTGACGAACAGATGCCACTGCGAAACCCGGGACCCTGCCAGCATGGGACAGTAGCAAAAGACGGGGGGTGAGTGCTCGAAGAAGCTTGAGAGGGTGGAGAACAACAGTAGTCTGACACGGCTACATCGTGAAGGGAAAGGAGAAAAAAGATGCTTGACGCCCGCGGCTAGTCAACACGGGCCTGTCACGGGGCGGGGTCTGGGGAAGTCGCTTCTGCGGGCGCCTCCGGTGGGGCTGGGGTTGAAGCCGTTGCTGCTGGTGGTGTGGTTGCTGGCGCTTCCCTTCGCGGAATTTTAAATGCCTTGGAGTCGAGCAAGGCGGTCAACTTGCTCTGTCGGTCGTCCTGCACGGGTGCCTTGCGTTTTGCGACAGCGCTCTTGTTTTTGGACTTGAGTCCCGCAAGGACTTCGTCGAACTTTGATTTTACCGACTGAGGCACGTTCTGTCTCAGAGTCGGACACTTGACGAAATGAGAGACAAAGTTCTGCGACCTTGTCAGCTTCCCTGCGTGCGGCTTGATGGAAAGCCGGCAAGGACACCTGACATTGCAGCCATCGAAAATAACCCCATATAGGGTTTCGGGGGCAACATCGGCAGTTGTACTCAAAAATGCCCTTACTTGGGCCTTCTTTTCGGTGTTGATGAGGCTGCTTTTCTTGGCCTGTGCTGCAAAGAGCTCGTCGTGCAGTTCCGGGTGGTGGGCACAAAAGTACGCCCGCAGAGCATCCAACTTCTGCGGTGGAAAGGTGATGTTGACGTCGATGTGGAGCAGACGACCGGCTTCAAAAACCTGAGCAAGGGAATGGTCCGAATTGACCTCACGCTGTCTCACCTCTCCTTCTTCACCTGGCTCAGTACTTCTGTACTTCGTGTACATGCGGGCCATCTTCGCTTCAGCCCATCGGAGTGCTTCGTTTTTCGGGTCAATGGCCGTTACTCTCTCACCAAACTTCACACGTAAGATAGTACCTCACATTTTGTGAGAGATAGGTGAATGAGGAGGAGACGAGCAGCGATTCCTCGTACGTCAGGTCGAGCTCTGCAAGACGCTTCATTTTCTCTGCTCGCTCCTTCTGGCGCATCTTCTCGTCTTCCTCCTGTTTCTTCTCCTCCGCAGTGCGTCTTCCGATCCGCGGTGCTACCGTGGCAGGCGCTGAAACCACCTGCTTCAAGGCGGATGCCAGTTCCGCGTCGCCAATCCGGCAATGGAACCGCACCGTCAGTGCCCGGAGTGCCGCCATGTTTTTATCGTATGGTGCTGATTTTGACTTGACAGTGTCGTGCAGTTGGTTCACCTACCACGGGGGTGCAAAATAAAAAATCGGACCCCCCTCAAGTTTTTCCGGGTTTGTGCCGGGTTTGTGCCGGGTTTGTACCTACCATATGGACCACACCATCATAGTTTTTTTTTTTTTTTTGCCTGACCGAGTTTTTTCTGGTTTAAAGTGCAAGCTCGGTCGTGCAAGCTCGGTCAGCTGACCGAGTTTACATGCATAAGCTCGGCCACTGGTCCAGTTCAAAATTTGGGTCAAAATTTGGTCGAGTTTTTGGACAGTCTTGGGCGGTCCACCGAACCCACACAGAAGTATGTCGAAAGCCAACACTGATGCAGCCGAACTTAAGCCGGGGTACCTGGCTTTAGAAAACCCCGAAGCTGAGAGCAAACCTGCCCCCAGAGCAAACTGGAACTGGTCTTAGTTTGTACTTTCTAGCTTCTATTCGATACGTTTGCAGTAGTCCCGCAAATACACCCAGCAGATCAAAGAAAGGAGGAAAGGTGGAAAATGCAGATCAAACGGGAGTAGAATGTGCGCACGCTTATCCGTCTCTTGACTTACTATGCCGTGTTCTGAAAGCTGTCGAAGGGCCCCTCCATAGGTTCTCGCATGATTCGTTCGCCTTTGTAACACTATCCGTTTGTAGTAAGCTTCGCAATTGTGTTCTTGCAATATCTAACCGAATGGTGGGTGGCGGATTTCCGCGCTCGTGCGCAAGACACAATTATGCTGCTTTTGCAGTGCAAGCTGAACCCGGTTCGCGACTTCGGTCGCGGTAAAGTGTTACAAAGTCTTCAGCTTTCAGATCCGGATACGCGTATGCAACAGATAGTTAGAGGTCACTTGAAGGATACCCGTGTGCAGCGTTCGAAAGAGTTTGCGTATCTGGAGTCTTATTTTTTTGGGGGGAAGGCCCTTTTGACCCTGTATTTTTGAGAAGAATTTTGAAACAGCCCGAAGATATTCGATTCCTGATATTCGTCCAGCGTAATGGTTGTCCAGATTACTGACCGTGAGAAAGGGTTCCAAGTACATGCTGTCAATTCTGTCTGAGTGCGCGACGCAGTTTCCCAATAGCCACCGCGTGCCTTCTGTGCCAGGGGTCGAATACGTTTACTTGCTGACCGGTGCTAACGTTGTAGAAGGCCCACCTATCACCTGAGTTCAGCTCCACAAGGTTCGTTTCGTTAAGGCAACTCATGATCACTTCGGTGTGAGGGTACTAGTCCTGCTAGAAACTACTTGGGCCGCCTGCTCCGTTGTGTGGTCTTCTCTCCGTACAGTGTTCCACGTCCGGAAGGTCCTTGCGTTCAGTTCGCGCTTCCTGTGGACACAAAGACAGTTGATGACTTCAGGAGGGAATCAGCCATTCTTGTTGTTAGCCTACCGTCCTCCCCGGTTCTGGGTTCGGTTTTGGGTTCGGTTTCGGGTTCGGTTTCAAAACCGACCCCAAAACCGAACCCTTCCATAATTTGGGACCCAAATCCTGGACCCAAATTTGGGACCCAAATTTTGACCCAAATTTTAGACCCAAATTTTGGGTCCAAAATTTGGACCCAATACTTGGACCCAAATTTTGGACCCAAATTCTGGACCCAAATTCTGGACCACCCAAATTTTTTGGACCCAAAATTTTGACCCAAATTTCAGACCCATGCCCTAAAAACCCGGTTCAAAACAAATTTGGTGCCCTTATATCCGAACCGGATATAAGGGCACAAATTTGTTTTGACCGGGATATAAGGGCATTACACCTAAAAAAAAAACCTTTTGGCATACAGGTGTCTGTCGAATAAGTACAACTATTCGCCCCCCTTTAAACAAAATAGAAAATAAAAGAAATAAAAAGGGGCGTTTGCCCGAGTTGGTGCTGTTGTTTGTAAGCTTGCCTTGGCATGTAGTTGTGGTTAAGACCTTGGGGGTTCACGTGTAACATGTGACCAAATGCTGTGCCGCATATCCTAGAGTGTACGTTCGCTAGGGGATCCGGGTAAAATCTCCGGGTGACCGTTGAAGGTGTCATACATTAGTTTGCGTATCGTATCTGCGGTAGTGGCAGTACGTGTTCTTGTATGTGTGTCTTTGTTGCCTATTCGACTTCTTTTAGAGCTCTGACATATTTTTTTAAATCGCTTGTTATTTCCATATTCCTGGCATAGCAAGAGGGTCGTGGCGAATGTGCTGTCGGCACACCTGAATGATGCACAGCAGCACCGCGAGGAGCACCTTGTGCGTAAGCACGGCGACGACGATGGTGCCGATCATCGACAGCAGGTAGACCGAGCTGGTGACTCGCCGCTTTTCGTGGAACATCGTTTGCGCCTGCTTTTGGAACCCAACCAGGAACCCGGTGCTCAGCAGTGACACCAGGTTGCCGATGCTGAGGAGGATGCTGTACCGCACAATGTGCCCTAAGTAGAACGAAGCCCAAGCGAGCATCGAGCAGAGAAACCCGAGGCCCACGCAGAGAAAGAAGCCGTACACGCGGTCCTGCCAGCTCAGCGACGGAAACCACGATGTGCTCTCTTCCGCTTCTTCGACTCCCAACGACGCAAGACTCGGCATCGTTTCTGTGTACCGTGGGCCCGCTGTTTAGTCAGCGGGCGCTGTTTTCTTTTAATCCAGTGTTTTTTATGCCCCCCTTCTGGCCGTGCAAACGGGTTCAAAAGCTGCGACTGTTTTTTTTTACGCGTGCAACTGGACTCGTCGAGACGAGCTGGGTGTATGTATTTTTGCGTCGCGGTATTCTTCGCTTTGTTCGCGAAAGGGCGGGGGCATCGGTCCTGCTTTGAATCCCGCTAGGTCTTCCTACTCCCGGAATCGTGAACAGACAACCCATGGCGCTCCGTTGAATGCCAGGTTGATCGATTGCCCATCTGTTCAGCGCTTTTTGGGTGTGTGTGTTTCGAGGCCTAAGGTTCGGTGATTCAGAGTCTCCGTTGACTATTGAGGCTGGGAGTCGGGTAGTGAAAAAGGGATGTAGACATATTCGCACACTTTGACTTTGGCTATCCGTTTTAGCCCTGATGCAGCACCGGCGCCACCGAGATGGGCCGTTGCGATAGTGGGTCGCCTGTGCTTTTCGTTTTCGGGATCAGGGATACGAGTGCGTGCATCAGATCCTACACGTTTCCTCTACACGATTCGCACCCTAGCGAACCCTTCCAGAATGGACTCTCCAGCCGTGCATTCCAGCAGAGGCCGACTTTCTCAGCTTCGCTAACACTTTCCTGATGTTGCCCACCACCATGGGCTTACATTCCTTCTTCGCTTGGTCCGGGAGATTCGGGGCATATATTTGTAGAAACCTTACGCAGCTTGGTTCATCTCGCTTCGCGTATCGGTTAAAAATCCCGCCCCATGCTCCATCCCCGCGTAGTATTGCGTCTATCCCGCGCATTTGCCGTCAGCGACTTGTCCTCACGCTCCATGAAGGTTACCGGCGCGGAGAATCGATCGGCTATATAGTCGTAGACTAAACCCACCCCGTGGGTCCATGCCTCCTGCATTTCTTGCGCCCAGTGCGCCCTCCTGTGCCCTTCTAGGTTCCCCAACGCAATGAATGCTGCCCGTTGCGTCCCTTCTAGGTCGGTCAACCCCTTTTGGACCTCCCGTAGATCTGACACTGCGTCTGAGGTCACCATGTCGCCTATATCCTTCGGGATGAACCCCTTCTTCACCCTTTTTCGCGCGGCCTCCCTGGCTTTTTCCTCGCACCTTGTGAGCGGGTACGGGACCTCGGCTCGGAGACGTTCCTGGCCTACCTGCACCAGCGTCCGGAGATGCCCGAGTAACTCGTCTCGTGCCCGAGTGTGCTTCGTGGAGGCCGTCTTCCCGTCCTGCAGGGCTATCACCACGTGGACGTATCGGGTCGACGCGACTGCCTTCTTCTACCGTGATTCAGCGGGCGGTACCTGCTGTGCCGTGAGGTGTTTCCTTTGAGCTCTACCGTCCTTCCCAATTACCATTGTGACGTCCTCGCCCAGTGCACCGTCCAGCCATACGCTCCAAGATATGTCCCGAGGAAAGCCTTCTCAACTTTGGCTACACGCGTCTCCTGCGGCACTCATACGGACAGGGGTGAAGTGACTCAGTCTCCTACGAAGCAGGCATATATCGCAGACACGGACCACGGAGGAGCAGAAATGTGAAACAGGAAACAGGAACACCAATGCAAACAGCCAGGTCAGCTGGCAAGCTGTCGGCGCGTGCGCGGTGGAAGAAATGTGAAAACGGGTTTTTGCCTGGAGGCTTTCGTGTTATTTTGCAAATGCTTTGAGCTATCTTTGTGTTTGTGCTTTCAGTCGTCTTCTGAACCATGGTTGAGTGCGCAAATGGTGTCAGCCTTGAGTGTTTAGCATTGAGTTCTTTTAAGTACATGAACTACGATGTTTAGCAGCGGCTGCTAAACATCCCGTGGCACCGCGCAAGGTGGTAAAACGCTCTTTTGTTTTCTTTTCGATTGCTTTTGATGGGGCATGCAGGCCTGATACGCAAGAATGGAAAAGAGACGGGGGGAAAAGGAAAAGGTTTGTGCCCTCGTAGCTCGCCGGGCCAGCGCTCCAGATAGGACTGGGCTAGGTATCTTGGTGGCATGCGGGGTTTTTTGCACATGTGCGCTCGTGGATTTCGACACCCCGTGCGTTGGCGAAAGATGCGCCGCTCAGTTTTTCGGTTGCCCCACAGTGGGAACATTCCAGTGGCTGAGCGTTACCTTGAGATGTCGTATCAACATCCTGGTCGGATCGTGTCTTCTTCGTGTCCGGTTTCCCGCTTGGTGACTGGCTGGCTGTTGGACTGGCTGTTGGCATGCGTGGGCGTTTTCTGCGAGGTGGCGACTCGGGTTGCGACTGCGATAGGCCTTCGAGTACTTCGTTGAAGAAGCTTGACCCGTCCCCAGTAGGATTGGGAACGGGACCCATGTTCGACGACCGGGTGATAAACCGAGTTTTGTGTCATCGTTCACGTTGCCCTGGACTGGTATGAAATGCCATTGGGCAATGTGGCCAAGCAGTTGGCGGTTAGAGCCGTTTCCCACTTCGGTGTACTTTTAATCACCCGCTTCCGTGATCTGGAAGATACAGAGTTGGGTGTCTCGTAGGCGGGAGAAGCCTTCAAGGGCAAAGTGGCCTCCACCAACCTTCGATGTAGCTCGTTGTAGACCAGTCTACGCAGAACGGTCGAAGGTAGAATAGGAAAAGATGTTGGGAAGTGTAAAGTCGGTTGCAAAAACGTGCTTGGCGTCGCCGATCTGGCCCCCTTTATCCGTGTGCTGGCAGAAGAATTCAGTTCACTTTTGTTCTTCGCTTCCACCACCATGTGTTGTTTCTTTCACTCAGGACTTTTTCCCCTTTGTGTTTGTGTGTCTTGTCGTGTAGGGGAAGACCCGCATGACCTCACGTCCGTTCAACACATGTTCGGTAGACAGCACTTGGGATCCCTTCGGTTCTTTGTCTGACAGCTTCGTCGAGCTTTTCCTCCCAAGCTGGCGCTGACGTAAAAAAAGCCGCTTCTCAACCCACTCGAACTATCCTGTAGGTTCGCGCTTTGCGCCAGCTCCTACGCATTCGCGTTGCACATGAGGGTGTAGCTGGTTGAGGGGCACCCACAGCTTAATGAATGAGGCGAGTTAGGTGCAGGGACCTCCAGGGGTTCTCCTCACTTCTGAAAGAAGCAGTATCCGTTGCACTGTTGGTATACTTGGGATCACCGCTTGTTTTTGACGTCTGCCTTTCGAGCAGGCTTAAGGAAGATCTGGTTCAGAACGGTGTCGATGAACTGCTGCACCTTGTTGGCTAGTGGTTCGAATGGGGACGGGTTAAGGAAAGTCGCCAAGCACGCGACACATTCCTCGAACTCGCTGAAGACCAGCGTGTCGCTGTCGTCTTCAGGGTTGTCCGTCTGCATCGCTGCAAACAGCTCTGTCAACTCGTCAGCACTCACGCGGCGCGGCATCAGGCCTGTGGACGTCGTGTGTGAAAGATTACGAGCGCAGTGAAGACGGGGAGTACATCTTTGTTTCATGCCTGCACGGTTGATGCAAGCATCAAGTTCGTAGAAGATGTTGAGGCTTTGGCTGAACGCTTACGCCCGCCACTAAACCCAGATTTACCTGTGAGGGCTACAGCAGAATAATCTTCTTTGGGATTTTCGCAACTGCAGCCTCAAGCATTTACACTGTTTCTCACACAGCTAAAACAAGAAATACTCGAGGGACGCTGTTGTTGTTGAATAATTGACATTAACCTCTAACATCTAAATGAGAGTACAACGATGCCGCTGAAAAGAGGAAAAAGGCAAGCAACAGCCGGGCGAAGGCACACCTGCGTCCTTCAGCATTTGGCACAGGTCGGTAAACGCCAGCGTGTGCGGGCAATGCCCTGCTATGGTGATGTTGCTCCTCTCGGTCGCGTAAGCCCTGAACAGGCGTAGCAGCTTCGGCCGCTGCTTCTTGACGACTGCCTGGACTGGCTCCGACCAGCACTGCACCTTGAAATCAAGCCCGTGCACCGCCATCCCTGCCTTAGGGATCAGGTACTCCTCGAAAAGCACTCCGATTGCGAATTCATGGGTTACTTTGGCTTGCCCCTGGGCTGACGAAAACACCGGTGTGCCGAACCGTAGCACGGCGATCCGCAAAAGGAGCTGCACGAACTCAACGGGGACCAGCAAGTGGTCCGGGTTAAACGCTTCGGTGGAACTGTTCCTGTTTTTAGCGTTTATTTTTTAGGTAACACATGCGGTTGTTGTTCATTCATTCATTTCATCAATTCGAGCAAAGCGCAAGGAGGATGCACAGACCACCCGAGCCTACAACAGGCCAAGCAACAAGTACATGTATTTTATTCGCTAATGAACAAGTTGTCAGGCCTCAGTCTGACTTCTCTCTTTCCTTCCTCTTCCGATGATGGATAATTACTTCGGATGACAAAGCATGACCGAGTGCGATGAGGCCAGAAGCCAGCTGCCATTTCCGGTGATGGGAGGGGGTGAGGAAGCGCAGGTGCTCAAGCAAAAGAAACGGAGCAAAGGACGACAGCGGGCTGCGCGTTGTACAACGAAGAAGCATACATGGTGTTGGCGGTGTTGTTGCTGTTGTTGTTGTTGTTGCCGTTGTTGTTGTTGTTGTTGTTCGCCGAGGCCGGCTCAGCTCTGCACCGCAGGTTGACGTCTGCGAACAGCGCCGCAGCGTGGCCCTTTTTGAAGGCGTGGTCGACCAGCTGGCACTCGACGCAGAACCGCCAGAACTGGGCGAAGTCGACGGTCGGCACGACGGGCCGCTTGCCGGAGGCGGCGTCCCCCCCCCACGCTTCTGTCTGCGGCGCGTTGGCGTAGTGGCAGAATATGCGCTTCACGTGCGCGAAGTACCCGGCGAGCACTCCAAGCAGCTCCCGCAGTTCTTCCGCGTCGCGCCGCTCCTGCTCCTTCGCCACCCTCGACACGCCGCCCGAAACGAACAGCTCCGGCAGCTGGTCGGGGCGGAGACCCTCGAAGTACACTTTGTACTCGCGGACGGACTCTTGCTCCTCCTGCTTCGAGTACAGCTTCACCGGCCGGCCCTGCGCCCGGCACGCTGCGAGGTGCATCGCGTAGCCGTCCACCTGCAGCACCGTCGACTGCCACCGACTCAACTCAACCTCTGCCTCGTTGAGAAGGGACACGCTCGCTTTCACCTTCTCCGGAGCGTCTTCCCGGGCCAGCACGCCGGGGATGCTGCGGGATGGGGGTGTTGGGGTGGGGAAGGGGGAAAGGGAAGGGGAGGGGGGGTCGGCTGGGGTGGCGTCCGGGGCGGGGTCCTCGTCGTGGTGCCAAAGTGCCGCGAGTACCGCGACGATGACGTCCGGGTGCCCTTGGGTCCAGCTGTCCGGCTGGCACGAGACGTCGAGCCCGAGCAGCTTCAGGTCTGTGACCGCGGATTGCACCGTTTCCGCCGCGGTGCCCGCCGCCCTGCCGCCGCCGGCGGCGGGCCGCTCCTTCCCTGTCACGGCCGCCACCAACGCGGCGAGGGCCTCGCCGGTCCTCCAGTCCGACGTAAAATTGGTGACGACAGCGACGCCTCCCGCCTGCTTCGGGCGGTCGTCGCCACCCTGCCCCACCTGCTTCCTACCCGCACCGCCGCGCACTGCTGCAGCACCCCCGCTCGTCGTACTCCCCGGTGCAGTTGCGTGCTGCTGCTGCTGCTGCTGCAGGAGCAGCTTTTGGTTCACCCAACGGAGGAGGGTGGCGTGCGTGGTCTCGTACCAGGCGTGCAGGTGCGAGGCGTTGCCCGCCCGCACCGCCGCCGGGGTTTGCCCTGCGGGGGCTGGGGGAGTGGAGGACCGGGTGGGTTCTTCGGGGGTGGTGAGGGACGCGAGGTAGAGGATGACGTGTTGCGAGATGAGCTTCCAGTCTTGGATGGCGCGGTGCCACGTGTGGCAGAAGGCGGAGAGGGTGGCGCTGGTGCCGCTCTCGTCCTCGGCCACTTCCTTCGCCGTGAGCCACTCGGAGACCATGGATTTGGTCTTGCGCAGGTGCCCGGTTTTTACCTCGACGAGCTTCGCTTTCTGGTCTTCCAAGCTCTTCTGGTGCTCCAGCAGCTGCCCAGCCACGCGGTGCAGGTTCTGCCGGACGGTGACCTGCAGCCAGGCCCAGAGCACCTTCTGCAGAGTCTTCAGCCGGCGGGCTGAGACTATCAAATCGCGGACGCCGCGGCTGTTCGCCTTTCTTCTCGCCGACGAGACCCTCCACGCCACCAGCAGCCGCCCGGCGATGCAGCGCTGCCACGCCGTCACCGCGTTGCTCAGCACCTTCGGCCGGCACGCCAGCGCGTTGTGCAGGCAGTCGATCTGCCGCTCGAACGACGCCCACCGCTGGCTGCTCTCCTTGAAGCAAACCGCCCACGGCGTCCGGACAGCGAACTGAGACACCATGAACGTGCCTTCCGCGTCGGGGCGTGCCGACTGGAACAGACGTCCTTCCAAGTACGAACCAGATGCGTCGCTGCCCTGTGCGACAATGGGTGGAACTGAACTCATTTCCGGATCGCACGAGTCTAAATACACATTCCTCTAATACACATTCCTCTAAATACACATTCTTCTAAATACACATTCCTCTAAATACACTCCTCTAAATACACGTTCCTCTAAATACACATTCCTCTAAATACACATACTTTCGTACCCCGCATATCAAATCGAAACTTAGTTTTTCACGTACACGGGTTTCATATAATATTATCATATATCAAAATGAAATAAATTTTTATCGCTACCCGGCGGATCGGGCCTGGTGCTAGTGTAGTAGCGGTAAAAACCGCCCCTTGCAGCCCGGTGATGCAGCCTTCGAAACAAGCTTTCTCACGTACGCCGATTGGAGTCTGCATACAAAGAATCTGAGGCGGTAGTCTGCATTAGTCACTCAGGCGCTCTTTCTTCGTACGAGCGAAGTCTTGTACGACGTATTGAAGTGGCGGCTACTAAGCCGGTTGATATTGATATGCGAAAACTAGCGCCTTATACGTATTTTTACGGCGAAAAGGCAGCAAACCTTCAGAAACGAAGACGGAGGGGCAGATGCCTTGTTAGGACCAGGGTCCTCGGGCGAGCGCAGTTTTGTAAAGAACGCCTGCTGGAGCAAAACGTCCTCTTCATCTTCGGGGAGGTACACCGAGTCGATGACGTGTGCTGTGGCCTTGGCCAGTACTGGACTCCTGCTCCGATGGGCGACCGCTATTTTGTGCAGGATGGCGCACGCAGCGGCCGTCCGCAGGTCCGTCGTGTGCTTGTACACTCCGAGGCTGCTGCTGCCTGCCAACACGTCCGCCAGCTCCTTCACCGCCGCGTGCCGCTGGGCGATTTCATCGTGCAGGGTCCGCTGCAGCCTGCTGGCTTCCTCGCCGGTGTTCCTCTGGTGGGCCGCGCCCTTGACCCATGCCGCCTTCTGCTTGAAGCTGTGGCTGCACATCCATGTGAGAGGTGAGAGGTGGTTCTTCTTGTTAGGCTGAAAGCTTGTAACAACCGCTCCTGAGAGAAGTTCTGGACGAACTTTTACGAAGGTTTCCGAGAGTTGTTCTCGTAGCCACACACAGCTGCCGTTGCCGTCAGTTTCCGAGAGGGAGAAAATCGGTCGCCTCACTACCACTTGGTCAAAGCCAAGCATGTGTGGTCCTTGAAGTCAATTGCGTTAGCGCTATGCTCACCCTGAACACAGTCTCCCCCGCCGGTCCATTCGGACTCGTCTGGACGCGGGATCTGGAGGACACGGGATGTGGAGGATCTGGATGTGAATCTAGAAGTTGCCGTTAGCAAAGCTGGTCGTGGCCCGATACATCCGATGTAACTCACGCATTCTTGCTTCTTGCTGGGTCGCAATCCGTCCAGTGGTAGCATCACGGCACACACAACTCGGATCCTGTCGCCTTTTGAAGCGTATTCCTACGAGTCATCGCGTAGCAAGTGCTGAAAGAACACAAATCGTATCAAAAGGCGACGTGTGCACTGCCTGTGCAAAGCAAGGGGGGCCGCTTTCACAACGAGAATCCGGGTACTAAAGATTGTGTATTCGAGCAAAAGCTTTTACTCCTTCTTGCTCTCTACGCGAGGTTGCTCTCTTCTTCCTTGTTCTTTGTTTCAATGCACCAATCAGAGGTCCGATCGCGCTCGCGAGTTTTTAGGGAGAAACTCGAAAGGTCGGGCCGTTGTTTTTGGGTGAATCTTCATTTGTCTGCAAAGCTCTGTGCAGAGGTGTACTGTCTCTCGCCGAAGGAGAAATCCGGGCAGTGGACGGGTGGCTACACCCATTGCCAGCGGCTCTACATCACGCCACAGCTACACCGTCCGGGGCACCCACTTAAAAAAGGCAGCTAGCAAGTCTCGTGAGTGCAAGAGTTACACCTGCAAGTAGCAGGTCTTGAATGCATGAGGGACACACCTGCGAGGGGAGACGACGCACCCCATTGCCCTCCACAAAAAAAAGGCAACAGCCCCACCGTCTAGTGCACCCAATATCACCTGGCAAACAAGTCTCGCGTGGGCATGAGGTACACCTGCGAATAGCAGGTACCAACCACACTTGCGAGGGAGACCATGCGCCCCACCTTCACCGTGGTGCACCCATTAAGCCAGTCCATCTTCCTGACAGACCGTGATAGAACGTCAACCGCAGTTCCAGGCAACTGTATGCAGCTCCAAGGGATAGGGATGGACCAGATAGACCGCGGTGTACCGTATTCCACAGCGGCAGGCAATTCAATTCCATGGGACAGGATGCCGGTTTACCCATTAGAAACAGTCCGCTGGCAAGCAGGTCTCGATATTCTCGCGGGTGCTTGCGACACACTACTAGTAGCAGAGGGGTGCAGCCGTCGGGCAACCTACCGGTGTCCGCGCCAGTCCACCCCTTTTTGCTGCAAGTGGATCGAATTGCCTGCTGTCTCTCACAGGCTAACACAGGCTCAATCTCTCAGCAGGGGGTGGACGCTCAGTGCAGGCTACAGCTCGAGAAAAGAAAGGTCTATGTACGGCAGGTGCCCGCACTTGATACACCGCCGCGCGCCCGGCGGCACGTTACAGTGCGTTCCGCAGAAGATGACTCCGAACATCGTCACGATCGTGGCGATCTGCGCGTTGGTGGGGTTCTCCTTTATTCTCTCGTTGGCAGGTCTGGAACTGAGCTGGTGGCTCTAAGCAACTCATTTCAATCCTATTTCATATCCAACCCCTACCTCTTTTTAGCCTTCGCAATATATACTAGGGTAGCCCGCAACTTTCTTGGCACCAAAAGAAGAGCCCGCGTTGCGTGTATGAAGCACGGTCGCAAAGGCGAAATATGTGTCTCGAGAACTCGGGGTTCTTTACTGTTTTTCGTAGTAATAATGCTTTGGAAACACGAAAGAGAACGCTGGGAGCGTGTTTGGGAGAAGATTGGCCTAACGATCATATTCACTCACTATCAATCACCACCAGGCTAATCGTACAAATTCCTATTCTTTTTCAACACCGTATTGTGAGTTATTTGTGGTTTTTTTGTGTTGGTGCTGAGGGTTTAATGTGCACTAGCAAGCATACGTAAAAGATGGACGCGACCCAAGCCACGTGCCACGCCCAGTCGAACAGAACAAACACCCACGACGTGGCCATGAACAGGCCTCCGAGGCCTAAGGCGGGGGCGAACCCGATGCAAGGCAGCAGCTTCGCCATTGAATTCTCGCCTTCTTTTATACGAGGGCAGCCAGGGGTCTGACTCGCCTCTCTGGAGCCCTCAGGTGGGGGGTGCCGGTGAACTGGGACGGGTCTCCTGTACATTTTGTGTTTCCGACGATCCCGTGGGATGTGCAGATTGGTGTCTTTCGACCTTTCTCTTTTGAGTTCAAGTTCGTTTTGAAGGCGCCCGGTAGGCTTTCGTGCGCCGGATCTTCTTCATGCGGCCAAAGGCCGGTTTCTTCCGCCGCAACCGTGCTGTTCTCTTCAGCATGGCCATCCCCACTAGGACCGTCGTTGACCGCACGAACCACAATACCCTGGACGCGGCGGCGGAATGCCACCCATTAAGAGGGCCCCACTCGGGACGTTCAGCTTGTGTGCTTTGCGGCTTTAGTAATCTTTGTCGGACTGCCGAAGCAGCCAGGTCACTTGATCTGCCTTGTTTTCTAATCTCACAGATGCAGGGTTCCCAAGCAGAAAATGTGATTTTGGAGACTTACCGGTCTGTACCGGGAAAACGAAGGTAACCCGCTCTTCTTGGGCATATGCAAGAAGCGCGAGGGACATTGGGCCACGACGATGTAGAGGTTGGGAAAAGTAGTCGCAGCGACAGGTAGACGATTGTTGATGCTCGTGAGGAACAGCGGGTGAAAGGTGAAAAAGCCATCACTGACCGGCCAGGAGAAACCGGCGAGACGGTGTACGATGCATAGTTGTACGATGCATAGTTGTTGTACTTGAGCTTCAGACTCGGGTCGTGATCGTGCACTTGTCGAACACCGAGTCCAAGAACTAATCCAATTCCTGCGGAGTAGGTTTTCCAGAGTTCCGTCGTCCAGGAGCTTTGTAAGCCTGTTCTTGATTGAAGCTACAGCTCTAGTGGTGAGGTAGCCAGGCCCCCAAGCCGCCTTATGCACAACACGGCTACAGCAGATGCAGCCCTGCTTGGGTGCTCTCCCTCTCCACTCAGCCACCCAGCTCGCCACTTGACCTGACTCAGCTGCCACCCTGGCAGCCGCAGGAGCAACCTTCGCAATGAATTCGCGCAGCTGGAGTGTACGCAGGCAGTCGCGGCTTTAAAGAAAAATGAAAGGGGAGAGAAGTTGAACCAGCGCCGAAAGCTTTTGCGAAGGGGAGAGGGGTTCCCCCGGCGGGGAGAACAGGCGCAAACGAAGGTCGTTGCAATGAGGGAAAGCTTCGTTATAAAACGGCCATTTATTTGCATTTTTTTTACCAATTTCAACCGTGCAGGTCCAACCGTGCTATCATGAATTGCAGAAGGTCACCGCAAAACCGTGGCGTTTTCACGTCGTCCTGACGTAAAACGAACAGATACTGCGTTCTTTCAATGAGAAGAACTCTCTCTTTTCCCCTCGGCTTCCCACCATCATCATCATCATCGGTTTTGTATCAGCCGCGGTTGTGTGGCGACCTTCTATTTGTTTCCTTTTGACGGACGCGGACGAGTTCCCACCTCTGCGACGATTGCTACGTCCTTGCTGATGACATCCGTCCTCAGTAAGGGCGGCCGTTTCTTTTTCTTTCTTCTTCTTTGACTGATGCGGACGAGTTCGCATTGGTACCCGATGCAAGTATCCTCCCACGGACGAAGAGATAGGGGACGTTTTCGGAGTGCATAAATCAAGAGTCATAAGACTTCATAACGGGGAACCATAACGGGGGCTCATTGGAATGGTATCGCGACACCTCTGTTCACCAGCGGCAAACATTGATCCTTTTTGGCGTGACTTCACCCGAGAGGTGCAGTGTCCGAACACCAGCAAGGTTGTGCCTTCTTCGACACAATTGTTGTGGTGTCCCCCGTCCGCAAAGGGACAATCGCGCCGCAGATTGTTGCTTCTTTTCATTTTCTTTCGATAAGATACTCGAGGAGGTTGCCAGTTGCAAATCAGCACACAGGGGGGAAAATGCGCTGTCTAGCCCGCAGTAAACACAGGGAAATCGGAACTTTGGGGTTGGTAGTATTGTTTGTTGCGGGTACGCGCATCCCGCACGGAATAGTGTGATGGACCTTTCTTCGGAGGGGCTCACGCACTCAAAGGTCGACTATACGCACGGAATAGCCGACGAGACCTCTTTGAGTCTTGTGCTGATCTCGATTGCGAGCCCCCTCGGGAGGAACGCGTAGAATACACCCCCAGCCTCCGTCGAAACAAGCACTGGCGGCCCCTCCAGTATTTCTTTTTGTGTTTCCGTTTTTTTCGTTCTTTCTTTGCAGTCCAATTCCAAAGCCGTGATCCACCAGAAATGGTAGACCGGACCGGGGTTTTGGCTGGAATCCTCACGGTATCCTCAGAGGGCAATTTGCTGGGCTTGAACGAACCTACAGGCATGTGTGTTCTTCAGGGGGGGGAGTTTCTTAGTTTGGTGTTTGGGCAGAATCATGTATGTTTGATGCTCACATCAAGTTTTGCGAAATGCGCGACGGTCACTCCGGCCTCCAAGTGCAAGCATCCCCCCCCTATCGTGAGCTGTTGTGTGTGGAGCTCAGAAGCTGGAGTTAAGAAAGTGGGTGTCGCACCCGCTTTTCGGGTGTGGACTCACACGCGTTTTGGTCGTAGCACACCCGCTTATCAGGTGTAACTCAGCTTCTGAGCTGGACCTCACCGTGTAGAGTGAAATCTTTTGTTTCCGGTCCACTACTGTTTGCACCGGATCGGTCTGGGCAGGTGACTGCAACGTCGCGGTTTTTTGAACCGTCGCTTTGTGGTCAAGTGCTCGTAACCGTACATTTTGTAGGTTAGTGTTTTTGTCCCAGTAACTAGTGCACCTTCTGACTGGTCAGGTTCTGACCGGTCATTCGGCTAAAGTAAAATGAGCATATTTTGAACCGTCGGTTTCTTTGTGGTCAAACGTGATGGACACGTTGTGTCATAAGATTTGCACTAGTCATAGCCACGGGCCTTTTGACCAGTCAGATTCTGACCGGTCAGTCGAGTCGCCGGCTTACGGACAGTCTGACAGCAAGTTGCGGTTTTTGAATCGTCGGCTTTTTGTCATCAAGCGCCCGTGACCTTACTACACTTTGTAGTACCGTAATTGGATTAATGTTGAACCGGGTAAAACCTGGAACACCCCCAAATGGGCCCAGGTTTTACCCGGTTCGGCATTTTTTCGGAGTTTGCAGAATATCGCGACCCTTGTGCTTGCCCGCGCCTTGGGGTGCTCAATACTCAGCTCGACCCCTAGACGCCGCTTGTCATATGAGGCTGCAGGACCACCACCGGTGCAGTCATGCATGGGAGACCCCCCGGGTGCCCCAGGTGTTAACCGGTCTGTCCAGTTCAACATTATTCCAATTACGGTATCTATTGCTAAGATGTGGAGCTAGTCGTCATGCACACCCTCGGGCCGGTCAGTCTAAGAATGTGACCGCAGGGGTCACAGGTTTTGACCCATCGTGTAGTCGTGGTCAAGAGGTGGCACGTGACGACTATACGTTTTGTACTGTTCTTGCGCTGGAAAGCAGACTGCTGGTCATGGTCGGGCAGATTCTGACCGGAAAGCGATCGCACATGGCGGCTTTCGACCAGGCATCTTTTTGCGGCCAACGAGATGGGATCAATGATCGCACCCTATGCAATTGACCGCACTTTGCTGCATGCAACATCGGTACCCAGTGGAATGGCTGACTCCCGGGCTGACGTGCAGTCACTGCTTTCGACTTTCGTGATCCGTCTTTGCCATCTTGTGTGTGAGGGGGTAATTTAGGGTGAGGACCTCGCTCTTTTTTTTGATCAATTCACCAGTTCTTTTCAGTACTGTTCAGTACAGTGGTGCGCAGAATACTAGCAGTGCAGTATTCAAAGTCGGTGTCGTCCTTCTTCTTCTTCCACAACCAGTCAGCCCAACACTCGATTCTGGCAACCGGGAAACAATCGCAGCCCTAACTTATGTATTTCCCGGAGTGCCTCTTTTGCTTCATACTTCTGGGACTCTGGACTTTCTGGGTAGAGGAACCGGCTCTATTCACTGACAAGACAACAATTCCACGCAGTGTAGCTCGAAACTCACATCCTTCCCAACAATCGCAGGGATGGTTACGTGTACGCAGAGTCGATCTCAAACGAGGTTCATAGCTACACAAGGTTCGTTGGTGCCCCGGCGTTGTAGAACAACATCAAACACATGAGGGCCGACACCGCACAAAACGAAGCGCCTGTCTTTATAGAGACAGAGAGTTCGCTTAAAAATCCGGGGTTTAAAGTCGGCTGATCATCGTCGAAATATTGCCGTAAATAGGTAAAGCCTTCCCCCTCGGCGGGTTTCACCACCTTAACAGTACGAGGGAGGAGGCTTTAACTTTTACTGAGACGACTGCACAGCCACGAATGGGTATCCTAGGGACTTTTTGCTTGCGTTGAAGGAACACAAGCCCCTGGACGTCAGCGCAGGCAGGGCAGATCATACAGATAAACGCCTCGTTAAACGTGCACGCGCTTCACGCTCGACACCGGTCTCCAGCCTCGACCTACAGATCGTATTGGCATACCGATTTCGGCTTACGTACACAAGACGATGGCAACAGAGACCCGGTGTAGAGTCGAAAGCCTGCTGAATGGGCACACGCTTCACGCCCCATAGATCGAGCGGAATACCACTGTCGGCCAGCGTATCCCCACACAAGCCCCAGGACGAAAACAGACACTTCACAACATGCAATGCGTGCCTTCTGAATACGGATAGAGTATATTACTCCAGGGGATTAGCTACTGTAACCAGATTCGGACCGCAGTCTGAATCTGGCGCTACGGGCCGAGGCCCTAAACAAAAGAAAACAGGTGCCATCCGGCCTGCAGGATTTCGTTGTGTTTCGTTCTCGGTACTCATGTGCAGTTGTGTTCCGGAAGTGTTCCCTTCAGTACAACAGTACTTAGAGAATAGTTGAGTCGCAGCTTGACAAAACAGATAGAACAACGAAGGTGCTTTTTATTCGCTTTTCGGAGTTAAAGTTCGCTTGAGATTCCGGGATTTTAGGGCCTCGGAATATTGCTCACGAAATGGAGGGTCGGTTCTGCCTTAGAGTATGCTAGGTTCTCCGACTCCCACAATCGTTCTGAGCGCTCTGAGTGTCTGCACACAGAACAGCGAGGCTGGTTTGTCAGTCGACTGCTCGGAAAGCTCGTGAGACAGCTGGGACGCACCCAGAGGGAACGAGCCCGAGAGGGGGCGTTGTTGCCCCCAGGTGACAACTTCGTCGTTGGCCATACAAAGAATAAGATGAGATGGCTTTCACGCGGCTGAGCTCAGCACGGCGAATCGTGTCTGCAGACGGGACAGCGATGTGAGTGTGGTATCTCGTGTGGCTGTTCGGCAATCCCAGTGTAAGCGAGTCTGAACAGGCAATTCGATGCAAATTTCGAATCGCGCTATGTGCCGAGCGGCACTATAGGCAGGAACTTGGAGGGAGGGAGGTTGCGATGTTTTTTTTCCCCCGCAAACTCTTGTTCGAAAATAGACGGCAGGCTTTGAAGATGGGGATGATACGATTTTCGCAAACTCAAAATCCAGTTGATTGGAAGATTGACGGACTTCGATAATAGACACGCACTTGTCCGCGCCAACTTCCGCGGCCTGTTCCGAGACCACTGGTTTTCTACCGAAGGCAGGGCTTGTTTTCGGGAGTGCCGCATCTCAAAGCAACACACATGCAAGCACCACCAGGTAGCCTGCTGGGTTTACGGAGATTGCTAGAGTACGTGGTCTGTGCAGCAGCATTGGCTTTCGACAGACGTCAAACGCCCCGTATCCGGTTTGGATGCCACGTGCTTTAACACAATGAACATCCGAAGACCACCAAATATCTAGTACGGCGCTTTCTTTTGTTGGTGCGCGGATAGTCTCAATGCCAACAATGCATTGTTCACGCAAGGAACTTGTCTGGTACATCGCTCTGCGGGGCACGCGAGGTGATAAGGCCGACACGCAGTTTCTTCACGACGTGTGCAGCAGCACTGCTTATTGGTGTCCGCTCGAAGGAAAACCTTCCCTTGATATGCTCAGGGATGGCAAGCCTCGACGACCAGCCATCTCCGGACTCAGTTAAAAACTGCCGGCTTTGCCCAGCCTACGATGATCGAACACATTAACACAATCGCTGCAAACGTGTTGTCCACTTTCGGCACCTCGTTGGAAGAAACCCCCACGACTCGGCTAAAGGTTAATAGGTGAGCGGCCGCAGAAGGTCGGCAGAAAGGACAGAACTGCCATCGCACAGCAAGCAATGAGTATACGAGCATTGTCGACCAGCCTGCCTGCCGGGTTCAGGAAACTGCTTCAGTGTACTGCACATGATCATACATAGTCTCACCTTTTGCAAGTCGAAAACGGGCGTGCCCAGCCCTACGATGATCGAACTCATTCGCAGGAAACGTGCCCATTTTCGCGGCACAGCAGTAGTCTCACCATAGAAGATCGGCAACAGCTGGGCGAAGAACTGATCACAGCAGCTCCCGAGCACAATCGACGAACCAGCCCTGTCCAGGAGACCGCTTGCGTGCGAGGCACACATGGTCTCATTGTAAAAGACCGGCACCAGAAAGCAGCAACGAGTGCTCAAGAGACCGCTTGCGTGCAAGGCACACACTAGTAGCACCCGAGCATTATCGACGAGGCAGCCCTGCTCAGGAGACCGCTTGAGTGCGAGGCACACGGTCCTTCATCTCAACGTCGCCCGCCGCCCGGGGCGCTGCTCGTGTCCTGCAGGCAGCCTCCCTGTGTGCTTGCAAACCGACGACCCAGTTGAAAATCGGCTTGCCCAGTCCCACGATGATCGAACCCGAGACCACAATCGCCGCATACGTGTCGGCTTTCCTGCCGTCCACGTCTAGCAGGAGGATGGCGAGGGACTCGAAAAAGGTGGTGAGGGACCTCAGAAAGTCGGCGGACACATGCAGGAGAGCGGAGCAGAGGTTCATGTGCGCAGTGTGCGCGGTGTTGAGCATAGCTTCGGTGTTTTGATCGGCGGGCTTGTTTCTATAAAGGAAGTATGGGACCAAACACACAACGTCAAAGGCTATGCCGGCAATCGCGAAGGCCAGTACAATGTAAGGGTTGACATCGTCGTCGTCTTCTGCGGTTTCCCAAGGCTTGTCGATCGCATCCTGCGCAGCTTCGCACAAGAAGTACAACGTGATACCGAGCAGGGAAAAGAGGGAAATGCCACTTGCTATGAGTTGATTTCTGGCGCGGGTCGACGAGTTGCGGTCTTTCCGACACTCGACGGTGAGGTTCATGCCGTACGTGATGGTGTCGACGCCCATGGTGACGCAGTCGCTGAGCAGGGCCAGGGAGTTGGCCAGCAGAGCCCCCGTCGCTTGGGCGACCGTGATCGTGGCAAACAGCACCAGCGACAGGAAGAACGTCCGCGCGTGCTGCGACCAGACGCACCCGCAGACCTCGGCGGTTCCCTCGCACAGCCGCTCCGCATCGTCGACGATCACCTGCGCCCGGCTCGACAGCAGCATCTCCACTTCTTCTTCTTCTTCTTCTTCTTGTTCCCCATCCTCTTCTCCGTCCACCTCCTCGTTGATCAGCATCGAAGCTTCTTTTACGGTGCAGTCAAGCATCCTACACTCCGGATCGGCTTCGTCGGGCATTTTCGTCTTTTTTTGGGCGTTTTTCTTTGTTGACTGGGTTTTTGGTGGGAGGTCAAAGAACTTGGCGATCGCCTGTACTGCAAGGGTCGGTAGTGCATGACGCCTGTATCGGTCGCCTTGCCTCTCGCAGAGCAGAAGTACGACTGTGCGACAAGTCTCGGCTGAAACGTTCCATCTTGGCTCGGTTGCGAGTGCAGGTTGCATGGTCCTTGTCCCATGGAGACACCCTCCGAGGAACCTTGAGGATAGCCGCATCGTGACTTTCGCCGTGTCCAGGTATCGACCAAGATGAGGATAGCCGCATCGTGACGTCGCCGTGTCCAGGTATCGACATCTTGCAGACTCTCGTTGCGACCGCTACGAGCTTCTTTCGCGCTATCTTCAGCCCTTTGCGCGCCATCCAGTCGTTGAGCGCCTTGGTCTGGGCGGGGACGGCGCATGTGACGTCAGATTGTCGATGTAGACCTTGCATTGGTGATCATTGCAAGTGGATCAATCAAGTAATAGACCCCCACTTTCCTTTTCTTACGAACCTTTGCTCGTAAAAACAGGAGTCTTCAAGGCCGATTTGATGCGCCCCATGGTCACCCGGAGCGGAATAGACGTGTTTTTCTCCAGGTGCTGACCCTTGGCCATTGCTCCTCGTCTTGAGAAGGGGGCATTTCTAGGCATACATCCGATCCGACTCGCGTATTCTCGTGTTGGGGGGTCGCAACCCCGATCGCTCGCAAAATTCTCAAGCAAAGGAAGGGAATATTCAAAGTGAAAGCGATACCAGAATCTACGATGGCTTCGGGTCGGTTCCTTCTTTTTGTCTGAACTTCTTTTGATGCAAACGCGGAGTAAGAAAGGAAAATCATCTAGATAAGGGGGGATAGGAGGAGAGAGCTGCCGCGTTTCAAGACGACTTCGAACAGTGATACACATATGCTAGGGACTTGCCTACACTGGCATTGCGCGACGCAAGCCATCCTGGATGGTGTGTGCGCCTAAAGTATGGGTAACACACACGTGTGCTGAGGATGACGCAGTATCTGAAAAGCGAGACAAGGGTCATTGGTTTCCTCTGCCAAAGAACCACCACCGATGTAGTCTGCGAAAGGCCACAGGTTGCACCCAAGCCGAAGCTTCTGCCGAAACGTCCCAGCCACGAGTGCACAGGCTGCGGCTGATTCCGCGCTAGCGGCGCTGCCCCTCCCTGAGCCGCGGCAGACGGTTGCCTCAGTTCTGCACAGCAAGGTCCTTGATCTCGCTCGCGACGCGGTTAAACGCTCGCAGGGGCAGGTGACAACGTCATAAAGTGACGTGACCTACGAGAAAGTACATGCCGATCCCCATGTGCAATCGAAATAACTCAATGCTTCCATTGGCCTGAGGTAAACGCTCATGATCGTCTACTACCCTTCTTGAGACACGGACCAAGGAGTTTAACCGCGCGAGGCTTAGGGTGTCAAACCCAGAAGCCGCCGTAGTTCACACACAGACAACCTTCGAGTCGGGCGCGTGCTTTCTTCTCTCAGCCACATATGTACCGGGGCACACCGTGACACTGCAGTTCCACGGGATAGGGGGACACTGCTGAAACTCCTCCGTCAGTCACTCGCGGAAGAAGGATACGCACGTTGCGTACCAGAGCTAACAGGACCCGCGTGTTCACGTAGAGTAGTCGACACGGTACTTCTGCTTGGCGAACCGCATGGGGAGCACCGTCAGCAAGCCGTTGCCCCAGACTGCCGTCAGGACCGCGCCCGTGCTGGCGTCTGGGAAAACGTGAGTTTTACGGGGAAGAGGCCTGGGACAGGCCCATGAGCCGTGTGTGGCCGATGGGCCGCACGCCCACGGGAAGAGAAGCCTATGTGGTACACTGCCACTAGCCCGTTTCTAGAGTCCCTCAGACTGACTACGAAGGTTACGGATCAGACTCTCAGCTGGCAGACAGTCACCTAGCCACCGGGGGACCTACATACAGGACCCGAGTATTCACGTGGAGTACGAGTCGACACGGTACTTCTGCTTAGCGAACCGCATGGGGAGCACCGTCAGCAAGCCGTTGCCCCAGACGGCCGTCAGGACCGCGCCCGTGCTGGCGGTCTGGGAAAACGCAAGTTTTACGGGGAAGAGCCGGCCGTGGCCTGGGACAGGCCCATGGAGCCTCGCGAGGCCGATGGGCCGCATGCTCAGAGTCTCGCTTGCGCGGGGAGAGATGCCTATGTGGTACACCGCCACCAGCCCGTCCCGCAGCGCGACGGCCAGCCGCTGGCCCGACGGATCCACCGCCAGGGTCACCACCACGGCGCCTTTCCCCTCGCCGCCGACGGTTCTGCCGTTTGCGTCCTTGTACGGCACCAGGTGCTCGCAGAGCACCAACTTCGCCTTCCCCTTCGCCTTCGGCAGCCCCCCCCCGTTGGCGCCGATCGGCACGCCCGGCGCCGCCGCAGCGGCGACGGCGGCAGGCGGTGCGGCCTGGGCGGCAAACGGGTCTGCGGCCGCGGCGTCCTCTGGGGGCAGGGTGTACTGGACGCACATCACGTCCGACCCGCCTTGCAGGTAGAAGAAGAGGTGGTGCCCTACGGGGTGCCATCGGGGGCAGCACGCGGGGGCCGGCAGTCGGCACTCGATCGGCTGCGGGTTGTGGAAGGACTAGTAGTAGAAGAGTTCGGACCTACACTGCGCGGAATCTTCGTCTTCAAAGCGAATAGAGCCCCCCGAAAATTCCAGAGTCCTAGAATACCCCGGTAAGTATGAAACAAATGGAAGAGAGAGAGACGAGTTGGGACAGGGACCATCTGTCCGACACGGTACGTAGTCATTCAGTGGCTAATGCAGGCCATCGCTACAGATATTCTGCCTTTTACATCAAACTGTCCGAGAAGTTTCCGGTCGTCTCACTAACGTAAACACATCAACCCAGGGAATAAGTTAGGGCTGCGGTTGTCTCCCGGTTGCCAGAACCCGGTGTTCGGCTGAATACGGTTTCGGAAGAAACATGTGGCTGATACACTGTAAATGTGGTGTACCGCAGCACGCCCGCTATAGTTTGAGGTTAGAATGCGAGACATCTGTACTACGTGACTCCCTCTTCGATCGTATTCAGGCGCTTGCATTCGAATAGTCATCTTCAAGCATGACACATGGCATGCGAAGAGATAACCACGACGTCGGTGACGCAGATTATCGCCACAGATTCTTTCCATTCAACAACCCAAACGTATCCAGGCGCGTGCTCTCATTCGAATCATCGTCTTCGCGCTGTCGCTTTCGTCCTGCTGCACTGACGTCGGGCCTGAATTCGGTGTCCACGATTTGACACGACGTCTTACTCAGCGCAAAAAATACCGACACTCCTCGTTTCAAGGTTTCCTTTCAGTCGCCCGACTCCCGCAATCGTGACTCGAAATATTCGGAATCAAACGTGCTGCAGTGTCTGACACGGAGTTTTTGCTCAGTGAAGGAAAGCATACCTCCCAGGTGGTCGTGTCGAAGGCGAGGAGAACAGGGCGATGAGGAGTTGTCACCGCCAGCAGTCTATCATCGGGCGAAAAGGCCAGCGAGCGAATGCCGCCGTACGACTCGGTCCACACAACGGAAAGCTGCTTGGTTGAAAAGGTGAAAGTATGGCTACATTGCGGTTGGGGCAATACAACAAAAGCAAATCCAACGCTGCCGAACCGATTTGCGGCAGAGTGACTCTCTGAGATGCTGCTCACTGTTGAAGCCACGGTTTAAGCACCCCGTACCACTCTCTTTTGGGTTTGTGGGTTTGCATGCTCTTGTTGCGCTCGTGGAGTCATTTGCACACAAACGAGTATCACACTATGTTCTCGCGACGGTTTGCAATCGCTCCGGGTAGCTACTGGGCGAAAGCCGGAATCAGAATAGGTCATTTGCTCGGACATAGCTCGCTCGGTGTTTGTGTGCCTCTCTCAAAGCGATGGCAAGGCGATGTGTGCCGCTCCGTGCGATCGAATCGTCAAGAAAAACCAAAGAGCATACCTCAGTAGTGGCCGCCTTGCTAAGAGGCTGACTGAGATCCACTATCCCAACGTACGGGGTGCCGATGCTGCCGTAGGCAAGGTAGCGGCCGGAGATGTTTGAGAAGCACAGGGCCGTCACATCCCCGGTGAAAGGCAAAAGGTACCACGGTGGTAACTGTTGTTGTTGTTGTTGTTGTTGTTGTTGTTGTTGTTGTTGTTGTTGTTGTTGTTGTTGTTGTTGTTGTTGTTGTTGTTGTTGTTGTTGTTGTTGTTGTTGTTGTTGTTGTTGTTGTTGTTGTTGTTGTTGTTGTTGTTGTTGTTGTTGTTGTTGTTGTTGTTGTTGTTGTTGTTGTTGTTGTTGTTGTTGTTGTTGTTGTTGTTGTTGTTGTTGTAGACATGGGGAGTTGGCTGCGACACATGCGTTGTACATTAACGCAGGTGTCCTAAAGAAGCGGGAACAGAAATCTCGCGTTAGTAGAGCAGATGGGATAAAGCTCGTGCTCGATACACGATCTTCAGTACCGATCCTCGGTGTGAAAGCATGGCCTGATGATCCTTTGGTCTCACTTCATGTTCAAGTCATCCCCGGAGACTATAATAAAGATGGGCGCTTCGTTTTCTTTCTGCCAGTTGCAATGCGTTGCCAATACATAACAAAAGCAAGCTTTCGAAGACCACACAAGGGAGCACACCTTCGCAGTCGCGTCAACCTCGGTAGCTAGGCTGCGGTAGCTCGAGAAGATGCCGGCCCGCACGTCGTCGGCGACGCTGGCTGCTGTGGCGGCGGCGGCGGCAACGGCTGCGCCCTTCGCGACCGCGCCGCAGGTGGTGCCGAGGTCCCACAGGATCAGCCCGTCCTTGCACCCGACGGCGAGGACTCCTGGCACAGCGCTGAACGACATGCACGACACGTCCTGCTGCTTCGCGGTGCGAAGGATCGAGGTGTACACTTCACTCGCGACGTCATACAGGACAATGGACGACAACGCCTTGCCGTTCGCATCGTCCCTTCCCACCGTCAACCCAGTCACCGCGAGAGCGAGCGTTGCGCTGTACACGTCCCAAGCGATGGCAGTCACCTGCAGGTCGTTCTGCACGGGTCCTGATATCCGTGCGATCCAAGGCGCGTCTTCGTCGTCGAGCTGCTCTCCTTGCTCTTCTTCGACCGGCTTCACCTTCCTCCTTTTCGCCGGCGGCGAGTAGTCCGCCGCCGACTTCCGCTTGCCGGCTGCGTCCGGCAGCCCGCCGTCCCCCGCCACCTCCGCCGACGGCGGCACGTGCAGCATCCCATACACGAACCTGCCCAGCCCCGGGTGCCGCCCCAGCTGGCTGAGGCCCTCCTTCACGTAGTCAAAGAGCTCGGTCACCTTCGCGAGGGGCAGCGACTCCCGGGCGAACGACGTCCGCTGGGGGGGAGGCAGCTCGGTCCCAGGCGTGTTGCGCCCGACTGCGTTGAGGGCTTTCGACTTGCTCGAGAGCCACCGCCTGTGAAGTAGTGTGTGTCCGTTTGAATGCACCCCTCTTGTCGCGAGTGGCATCAAAGGAACAATGTGGAATCAGTTGTAACTGTCGGAACAAGTTGTAGCAGGCAGATGCTGAGTGAATGCGGGAGAGAAAAAGCGCGCAAGATGCCAGTTCCGCTATGAGGGAGTGCCACTCCTGATGAAATGAGTACCGTCTGTAAAGTGTGTCGTTTTCGCATGCACCCCCTGTCACGATTGACATCGAAATATACATACGAAATCACTTGTAACTGCTGTACCAAGTTTCAGATACTGAGTGAATGCGGGAGAGAAAGAGCGCGGGAGTGGCCGGCCTCGGATCTACCGGAGAATGTGTGCATGTGCTTGAGTATTACACTAGTTCGTTTGCGGGATAATAAAACCTCAGGGACGAAAGACTGCGTGTTTCTCGTTTATTTGTATGTGTCGGAGGAGTTGGTGAATTCCCGTGATATCCCAATACGATTGCCTTCCCATTGTCCCACAATCCCATCGGGATATATGAGAACACAATCGTTGGGATACAGAGGAGTTCCACCGTAATTGTTTAGGTAATAATAGGCATCACGAAAAAGTTGCAAGCGAACTTTCACTCTGAAAAAGCACACGTTTTGTAGACCTTGCCGTTCTGGCTGACCATGCGGAACCGATCATCGTCATACGAACTTGCGTGGACCAAGTGGCCTGCCACCTCCGCCAGTGTGAATTCGTCTGCAGGTTGTTTCGAAAATTGCTCCCGCAGCGCGAGGGTGGCAGGAGAAGGAGGAGCAATGGTGCTGGCATGGTCGAAGCGTGCCTTCCCTGTGCGGCCAGGAGCTACTTGGCTGCTTTCAGATGATGCGAAAGTGAGCGGGCGCACGCGGCTGGACGCGTCTGGCTGCCGTTCTGTGATGTACCGCACCTTGACGAAGTCGAGGGGATACGTCTACCGTAGGGCAACCCGCGATATTGTTAGTTACAACACAACTTGAGGGGCTGCCTTGTGCTTACTCCGAAGGACAATACAACTACAAACTGGGTCTTTTTAGTACAAACAATCTTGCGTGTTGCCCTTCAATGTATTGTGCAGGTTAAAAAGACGTAGGCAGCGTGTTTCGGTGGTTGATCAATATTCCTTACCTGAATATACACAGGGTAAATACAAGTGGGAAAACGATCACCCGGCACGCACAAACAAAACGAAGCGCCTGTCTTTTTTGAACGCTTACGCGCGCCAAATCCAGACGTACCTGTCTTTCGTGTGGACAGCACAGTTACCTCCTTTCAGAATGGAATTGTGTTGCGATAGTGGGGAGTCATCAAGATTCCAATATGTCCTTTCAGATCTCGCAACTGGCAGCTCCTCCAGTATTTCCTACAGAGCCCGTGTTTCGCTTACACCACCGTGAGTTGTCTTCTCAGGACTTTGCCTCTGTTGTGTTTGTTTCTTGTCGCGTAAATTAGACCCGCAGGACCGCACGTCCGTTCAACATGTGGTTCGGTAGTTACAGCACTCGGGATCCCTTCGGCGGCTTCGTCGATCATTTCCTTCCAAGCTGGCGCTTATGTAAAAGAAAAAAGGCAAACCCGGAGCCGGTGAAGGAATGCCTTGGCTGCGGAGCCGCGCCTGGCCGAGCTTCGTCGTTGTCGTCGACGCCGCCTTGTCCTTCTGTGCGGCGGGCCTCCCAAGGTGGGCCTTCGTGGGTCCATCTCTGTTTCCTCCCCAAGGTTGCTGCATGCTTGCTAATGCCTTGCAGCTTCCCCTTACCCCCACCCACCCCCGCACACGGGTCCTGTGCACTTTCAATTGTTTGTCGAGTGGCAACTCTTCTTAGACGGCTAGGTTCTGTTTCTGCAAAGTAGCAACTCTTTTCAGATGGCTAGATGTTCTAAGTAATAACTGGCACTAAATTTCTACTAGTCGGATGACCTCCCTCTTTTGGTCACTGTCAGAGTTCCTCAGGTAAAAAATGCGTAGTTTTCGTCTACTTTTAGAGCTTTGTGAGTGATTTTGTTGTATGAAAAGGAGAAGCATTGGCGTGGAAAGCGATCTTCGAGAACAAGCAGAGGCCGCGGAAGGTGCTTGTCCTCGAATATCGCTGTGTTCCTCCAGGCGGCTGGAAAAGGATCGACCAGCGCCTCATTCTTCAGTACGGGTGGCAGTTCGTGCCCGAGGTTTGTCGGCCAGAGTTGGCACCATCCCTGCCAAAGTTGAAGAGGCCAGGGGAAATGTACCAAGAGATCATCAGGAAGCATGCAATGCACCCTTGAAGACACGTTCTCGTCGCAGAGAAAAGATGTTGGAGATCTACCCGGGGGTCTTACACGAGCTATACTGGATGAAGATCGGCGAGGCCAGCTCCAGATTCAGGAGGTGATGAGGTGTGAGTTTGCCGGGCACTTTCGATGCCGTCGCTGTCCTTGTTCCCCACTTTTTAACAATATCGCACCGGCAGCATCTTCTCGAACTTCGCACCCAACAGCCTGCCTACCAGGAACGCCCCGTTATCGAAACGCAGGACATGCCCCAGATCGTCGACGATATGACCGCGGCGATCGAATACTGCGCAACGATACAGGACGCCCAGCACATGCGCGGCGAATTCTTGACCTGGAAGAACAGGTCCTCGCAATTTCCGCCGCATGAAGCTGACCGTGCCACGCGTGAAGATGCGACGACAAATAAAGCGCGGGGCAAAGATAACCGCCCAGACCACGTCTCAGCATGAAAGAAGTGCGTTAGAGTGCAAGTTCGCTTAGAGATCCGGGGGGTTATAGTCACCAGGTGACCATTGTCGTAAAGGTTCCTTTAGTAGTGGCAGTACATGTGCTTGTGCGTGTTTTGTTGAAAAGTTTTCTGCATACCCGGAGACAAACGGGTGTCGGAGCGGCGCAGAAGAAAAAGCTAACACACGTACATCGAGACGAGCCAATGAGAACACACATTCTACCAATACCACGGGCAGAACTCCGCCGCAACTGATCTTTCTGATCAGCATTCGTGTGTTCAGTCCGAACGGCACACACCCATCCACACGCAGCCGTCGATCGAGCCGAGTTGGAGACTCTGACGAAGACGGCGCAGCTGAGAAGCCTCTGCTGAGCAAGCCGATTCGCCGTTGCAAGCCTCTCACACGTGAAACACATAAGAGGTGGGGTCGAGCAATAAACTCTCCATTAAAAATTCAAAAACGGCAAAACAACCAAAATAATGGGGGCTGGCGCACGGCAAACGATTCGCCCCCTTCTCTTCTGGTGCGGCAGCAGCTCGATCAGGAGCCCCTGGCTTCTTAGGAACAGGCCCGGTGGCTGAAGAGAAGATCACGTATGACAAGAATGTCAACGTGTTGTGTACAAACTGCGGCGTAACGACAAGTGAGACGTCCAGTGCTGTGGCACTGACGTATTATATGTTCTAAAACACTACGATGTTTGCTCGTCGAAATACTTGGCCCCTGAGCCGGGACCGCAGCATGAGGCGATGCAAACACCGCCACAATGCGAACAGTGTCATCCGTTGGCGACATCAAGGGCGGTGTCGCATGATGGGGCAAAAACGTATTGTCTTCGTCCCACAGCAGACGGGCTGCTCGCCGGATATAGTACGACTGGGATGGTATCCCAATTTACGTTCGGTAGGTCCATTTGTTCTTGGGTGGGAGCCGGCAAATCTTTTGTTTGTGCGTACATGTGTAAACCCTGTTTTGAGTGATTTCGCACAGCACGCTGCCATCCGACACTTTTTGATACATACAAGCAAGCTGTTACCACAAAAAAGAACAGGCACCGGAGCACGAGCGGTCCATCCACGATGGGTCCACACGCCACCTCTTCGCTGCGATGTCGACTTCCAACTCCAGCAGCACCGCCCGGGTAGAAGGCTTGGACCAGCTCCCGTTGGTCAAGCCGTACTTCGAAGTCAAAGCCTTGAAGCGAGCTTAGGCCTCTATAACTTCGGCCTCAGTGTCCGCCACAAAGATCACGTTATCGATCCACACGAGAACCTAAACGTCCACACCCTGAGCGGCGGCAACCGCAAGCTCCAGCGAGACCGCCTGGGACGCCTGAGGCGCAGCGCGGTAGCCCATCGGCAGGGTCATCCGCAAGAGCTTGCCCTCAATACGGAAACAGAAATACCTTCTGACCTCTGGAGGCAGCGCAAACTGGAAAAAAAAGGAGTGGAAATCGAACTCAGCCACTTGCGGGACAGCACCGTAATTCACGATGGTGGCGTAGCTGGGTAGTCCGCAGGGCGGCAGAACGTGTGCCGTGGCCCGGTTGATTGACTCGCAGCTGAGGATGAAGCGAAGCTGACCGGGGGCCCGTTTATCTACCGTAAACGCGCCGTGAAACCAGCGGGAAGAAGCCGCTTAGGACCGGCGCAGCGATGTTCAACGCGAGCAAGCACTTGTAATTGGCCCCCCTGTAGCTCGGAACCTGCCGCAGCTTGCTGCCGTTAGCTCGGAACCTGCCGCAGCTAGATGCCGCTAGCTCGGAAGCTGCCGCAGCTTGCTGCCGCTAGCGCGGAACCTGCCGCAGCTAGATGCCGCTAGCTCGGAACCTGCCGCAGCTAGATGCCGCTAGCTCTATTATTAGCCACAAAGGTAGCCACAAGGTTTGTGGCTACTTTGTGGCTCCAAGTAGCCACTAGTGGCTATCTTGTGGCTGACAGCTATTTGTAAGCCCAACCGACGAACCTGGACGAGCAGTCAAAGGAGCAGCGAAGCACCGAAGCATGATACGTCACGTGCGAAGAGATAACCGGCGATGCAGATTCTCGCCACAGGTTCTTTGCATTCTAACCTCAACTAAACCAAACTATCACAGCCTAAGAGAAGCCCACCAGCCCGTCAGCACGGCTACAGCCGATACCCACGGCAATATGACGCACGACACATTCAAGAAAAGGGCGCGAGAAGAAAAGACCGTTTTGACCGGCAAACGAACGGAAAAGGGCGGGGTGTGGGGGGGAGGGAAGAAAAGGGTGGGTCAGAGAGGGGAGGAGGGATGCCAGGAGAGAGAGAAAAGACAAAAACTGTGAGAAACAATAGCTAAGTGTGCAACCGTTGAGCAAGAATAGTTGAGCCGCCGGCACTCTCTTCGATTCCAGCTGGAGAAAAGAGGGTGTTTTGTTTTCTTCGCTTCTTTTTTTCACGAAAGGAGGGGGGTGACGTTAGGTTTTCCGACTCCCGCAATCGTGAGCCAGCCAAAGCCCAAGAGAGGTCCGGTCAACTATTCCCGCCGCAATTTTGCATACTTTTGAAAGGATCATTTTCCGGAGATGGCGCATGATCAGCATCTATGGCGATACAAAACGATAAGATCTTGTACTCCAGGGGCAATGTGTGTGTGTGCGTGTGTGTGTGAGTCTTGTTCCGGAAAATGTTCCTTCAGTACAAAGGTACTAATAAGAAAAAGAAGAAACCCGAGCCTGTAATGGGCGGCGTTCAGCTTCAGGACTCCGTGTTTCCGGCTCCAATCGATGGACCAACTGAGTAGTAGTACCGGCGGGATTCGTGTAGGAGTCTTGTGGGCGAAGCCTCAGAAGAAAAAGCCAAAAGCCACTAATCCCTTTGTTTTTTTCGGCTATCGATTCAGTTCTGTGTATCGAAGAAGGGCCTGCTACACGGGAGTCAAGCTACCTACGGGTCAAGTGGCTACCGATTTTCCCAAACCAAAGCATCAAGGCGTGGCGTGCCGTTGGCGCTTGCGCGGAACACGAGCCCGCAGAGGCGGTCTACCACAGGGCAAAGCGGACGAGGGTTGTGGCTCCTGTGCCAACTTCGGCTCAAGCTTTGCGTTGGGCCGGATACCCCGCTCCTTGCCCCCTTCCAGAGAGCTACGAGCGGCAGCGTTGTGTTCCCTCCTTTTTCCTTTCTTTTCCTTCGGCGTTTCGATCGGGGCTGCTGGCCGCATGTCATTATGGGAACGAGGGGAGGGTACTTCTAGGGCTCTAAAACACAAAACAAAGACAAAAATGAAAATCGGACGGGGACGAAGGTAGGGAGAAGGCAGAGACAATACTACTGCCGGAAAGGAAGGCAGAGACAAGTAAGAAGGCAAGGGCGGCGAGCGTCCATCCAGTTCGTCCAGAGAGAAAAGGAAGCACCGGCCGTTTCCTTGTGTTATAACGCTGGTTGTGTCAACATGGTGGAAGGAAGAAGAAGTTCGTGCAAAGTTTGTTCCTGTCGGTGCGGTCCCTTGCGCATTAATGAGCGTGAGTACCAGCAGGGTTCAGGTACCTGCGCTCCGGTTCATCAGACTTATAGCGAGAGGTCTCAGCCACGTTCCTGGTGGCATTGAAGCAGGCAGCAAGCCAGGGCCAGTTTCCCCGGTTTCCAACACTGGTACTGGGCTAAAACAGGGAGCACACACAACTCACTTCCCCGGGAAACTGCAATCGATTCGATCACACGCTATGTTGAAAACATGGGTTTTGCGGGGTCAGAGAAGCGAGCCCCTCGATAGCCTTTGTTGGGCGTCCTTGGCGTTCATGCTTTGGGCAACTCCTACAGGCAGTTCCTCACAACTGGCTGAAAAAACCTCACGACATTGTATGTGGCCAGCTGTAGTGGAAACAAAACAGGGGGAAGCAAACCTTTTCGAGGTCTGCGTGTTCAAAGTTCTGATGGTCCGTAATCGGTGGAAGTTTTGGGCAGATTAGAGACAGACAAAGCACATGTATAGCAACAATCTTTGGCATCCTTGAACTTTTCCCCTTTTGCGGTTTTGGAAACTTTTTGAAATAGCCAGGAAAGCGAAAGCAGAAAGCAGCAGCCAAAAGCAGCAGCAGAGACCAGCAGCAGCAGCACTGCGCGTGCTTTTAGCGTGTTTTCTGTTCGGGACCCCAGTTTTTTTCCACAAGCCCATAGGGACCGGGCCGTAATGCCGCAGAAGTAGTACGTACGTACAGGCGTAGTGCAGGGAATGCTGCGGGTGTACTGTGTTGCAGTGGCTCGACCATCCGCGCGCACCGACCGTATATCCAACCAGATAACCAGTTTCCGGCGCCAGGGCAGAAGTCAAAGCCTGTGCCCAGGGGGGCCGAAACCGGCTTCGGAAGAAAAGCAGAAAAAAAGTGAGATTCGCGCCAGCCCCCCTCGGAATCGGCAGGCGGGCGTCCCGCAGAGCCTGCTGAGGATGAACGAGAACCCAACCTCATTCCGGAGCATTTGCTCTTGTTGCTTGTTTCTTCTATCGTACTTTTCAAGGGGCATCTACATTTTTTTCAGTCTGAGAAGGAGATAGGAATAATCATCCGGAGTCGGGATTCGCACAGGATCTGCTTTGCATAAAGTGCAGAACGATGGTTTGGATGGTTTCTTCTTCGGTACCAAACCCGCTGGGCGCGTTACCTTCATCTGACAAGCCGGTGCTTTTCAGATCGACAGGGCAAGGTCATCTGCAGATAGAAGGGTCTGAGAGCGAATAACAACAAGGGGAGAAGGCATTCTCCTGTAAAAATTCATTTATCCTTTTCCTGTGGTGCAACCCGTTGCTCCGGAAACTGTTCCTGCCAGTTTGACTGAACTGTGTGAAAGAAAGGAAAAGGGTCTGAGATGGGGTGAGAACTGACGACCGTATGTAATAAACGTGAATTGTGTCGTTCTGCGCTTCGCATTAGAAAGAAGGAGCAGCGGCAACAACAAACGAATGATCGTTGTCATTATTTTGTTTCACGTTGCGGCATTTGAGCGAAAAATGAAGATAGACCCGAGCAGCAATCAGATCCCGTATGCTTCGCCCTGTGGTGTGGTTAGTAGCGCACACTGTCTAGCAAAGTGCAGCTTCATTCCAATATTTCAAAGATGCAAATAGCAGACAACCAGTTAGTTGGGTTGAAACGCTAAGTTCGCTCCTGGTTGATTCTGGGGATAATTGTCGATCGGATCCTATGACACACGTGTTTAGCCTGATTCTTCGATCAAGAAATATATAACTGGTTGCGTCTGTGGCCTCTAAGAAGAATGAGGATAGTTGCATTTAGTAGCGCTTGCGGCCTCTAAAAATATGCGAAGAGAGGCCGCAGACAGCGAAAGAATGGAACAAAAGACGCGGCGGCCTACCTGGTACAGGGCGCTCATCTCATCGGGTTCGTCGTCGATCATCGTGGCCCAGTCGTTGCAGAGGTCCGACACGTCGGCGGCGGGGTGCCGCAGGACGGGCGCCCGCGATGCATGCTGCTGCTGCTGCTGCTGCTGCTGGGGCACGGCCGGGGGCAGCTGCTGGAAGACCGAGGCGTCGCCGAAGGAGCCGTAGTTCGGGTTGTGCGACCACTCGCTGGCGACCGACGCGGGGGTAGCGGGCGTGACGGGGGTCAGCGGCGACAGCGGCGGCTGGTGGGAGGACGCTGACGGGAACACAGTTCCGGGGCCCGACGAGCTGGGCTGGGTCAACGGCACGAGGCACGGCCCGGGCAGGTACTGCGACTGCGGGAGGGCAGACGCGTTGCTCCCGCGGACCGGCAGCGGGGCTTCGCCCTTCTCGTACCGCTGGAGGACGGCGACCACCGACCTGCCGTACATGTGCGTTTTCAGCCAAGCCGCCTCCTTCGATAGCGCGGCGTACATCAGCTGCTGCTGGCTGCGGTCGCTCTGCTCAAAGATGCGCTGGACCACGAAGTTGCCAAACGGGTCGGTCGCCAGGTTCACGCAGTGGGGCAGCAGCTCCTGCAGCAGCACCGCCCGCAGCGACGGCGTCGCCGAAACGTAGGCGGTTTCGACCACGTTGCTCGCGTGCTTGTGCCTGCACAGGATCCCGTAGCTGCCTCGCAGCAGGTAGATCGGCTTCAGCCCTCGCTCGTGACCACAACGCATGATCGCTTGCACGACGTAGTTGCCGAACTGGTCGTTGACCTGGGTACGAGGTATGTGGTGATAGACCGAAGAATCCAGCTTCAGGAAATTCTATGCAACTCTAGGGGATAGGAGTGGACCTCATTGACCGTGGTGGACCGTGATTCGTCTTCAAGAGTCGCTAAAAGCGGCTGTTTCTTTCACTGTGTAAGTACCAGACACCCGTGCATCAAGAAAGTGTCTATATCCCAAAGCGTCACGATTAGAGCGCTTGTGAGGACTTGAAGACGAAGACATATTCACGGAAGGACATGCGTCGAGTACACGGTCTCACAGGGGATGGTCCGGCACACTACCACCAGAATTCCTCCGGCTTCGTTCCTATCTACTTCACCATCTATCGGGTCCCAACAAGTGTACTTTGCCTCAAAATCCCTATCCGGTACATCAGGATCGGTCTGTGCTGCGTCCTCAAAGATTGGCATATCTCCCTTGCAGTGCGGTTTGGCTTTGACACCCTCCCGAAGCCACGCTCACGTGTTAGACTCCTTGGTCCGTGTTTCCGGTGTTTTTACCCGGCCTTGAGAGACAGGGTGTCAAATTAACCCTGCCTGGTGCACACTCATGCCACCGGGTCTTCCATGTGCAAATGGTCAGATGAGGGGGTCGTTTTTAGAGTTAAAGTTACTCCGGGATGTTAGGGTTTCCTGACCTTCGTTAAATGGGCTCTCGTAGAGCAAGAAAGGGTCAGGGTGTGGGTTGCTTCTTTGGAGTACACTTTCATTACTTTTGCGGACAAAGAGGGCATACCAACTTCTGCAGGCTGAACGACAGCTCTTCGACGACGTCGTAGATCAGCCTATCGTCTGCTGCAGCGGCCGCAACCAGGCGCTGGATAACTCTGCAGCCGTACTTTTGGCAGGACGTGCCGGCCAGGTTGTTCTGCAGCTCGAGCACGATCAGCTGCGCAGCTTGCGGCACGACCTCGAGGCTCCGCTGCAGGACGTGGTTCCCGTGCTGGTCGGTCGCCAGCTGCTGCACCCGCGACTGCAAGCGGCGGGTGATCTGCACCCCTGCATCAGCACTGAACACCTTGTGTGTGTATGTGTTGGAATTCAATTATTATGTGTGTTGGAATTCAATTCTTATGCGTGTTGGAATTCAATTATTATGTGTGTTGGAATCCCCTGAAGCGGAGTACAGCCCAAGTTGTCGGCATCCTCCACAGTTGAAGCTCCCCTTCCAGGTTCCTCGGCACCTGCGGTGCATTTTGAGACAAGGACGGTAACACTTTACCACGGTCTTGTTCCGTGCTCGGTCGACTCAGCTTCAGACACATCACTCATTCCACGAAAACGTGTCACAGATTTTGCTTCCTCATTTCCGCCATGTTTAGGTCAAATTTTGAGTAAAATTCGGAAATTCTTTCCGGGATGGAAAGAGCTATCCACGGCAAGTATCGGCATCCTTGTAACTCGATATAAGTACGTGCGCTCGGCTAAAGGCCGGCGCAGGGCGAGACTGGAGGCAGCTGTTAGAGTTCGAAACAGTAAAGTTCGGGCGCAGCTAAGTTCGGGCGATGCTAAGTTTGGGTGATGCCAATTTCTCGTGAACCAAAGTTCGGGCGAAGCAAAGTTCGGGCGCAGCTGAGTTCGGGCGAAGCAGAGTTCGGCCGAAGCTAAGTTCCAGTGAACCAAAGTTCGGGCGCAGCTGAGTTCGGGCGAAGCTAAGTTCTGGTGAAGCAAAGCAAAGTTCGGGCGAAGCAAAATTCGGGTTCTGGTGATGAGTTCGGCGTGTGGTAGCAAGTTTAGTCTGTGTTGGCAAGTTCGGCGCCAGTACCGGGGGGAGACCCCCCCGGACCCCGTTTCCCGTGGTGACCCAAATACCGCGAGATACTGAGAAACTCCGCAAAAAACGCAAATTTCGGGCACATGGGGCCCCGAAACGCAACAAACCTCGAAAACAATCCGCGACCGAAAAAATGTGATGGGTGGGGTCCGGCCTGAAGACCGACGCCCGCTCACTCTGCCACCCCTATGCATTTTGGCAGGGGAAAAAAAAGTTTGCTCCGCACTATTATGTAGTCCAAGAACTATACACTTTCGCAACATGAAAAGCCGGGTTGGCTCGAATAGAGGCTATTCACATTGCATGTTCGTAGGACCTCCAGTCTCGAAAAATCTGACCCCCTGATGGCACGTTAGACGTTTTTGGGCCGATTTTCGGGCCTCAAAAAAAAAACACTCCTCGGAGGAATCGAACCACTAGAACCAAGTGGGCGTGCTACCCGATAGACCACGGGCGAAAATACTCGAGGGACTGCCTTGTGCTCATTTCGAAGGAGGCTAGAGGGGGAGAAAACAATACAACTACAAAGTGGGTCTTTTTGGTTGAACGCTTACGCCCGCCACTAAACCCAGATTTACCTGTGTTTCGTGTGGGCTACAGCACATTTACCTCCTTTGATCTATCGCAACTGGCAGTCTCCTCAAGCATTTCCTACAAAGCAGGTGCTTATACAAAAAGACGCGGGCAAATTCATTTTTTGTATTTGAACGATCCTTCCGGAAGTTCGCGTGACCCGTCAGGAAATTTGCGGTTAGGCCCCCGTCGGGGGTTCTCCGATCCCCCGTCGGGGGTTACATGTATGGTTTCTGTGTCGTCCCAACAAGAGCAAGGCGACATCCTGGTGTACGACGGGGACAATGAACCCAAGGTGCAAGACGACGTCTCTTTTTGCTCTTGGGGAGAAGTGACACAGAGAAAGCATCATCCCTTGCCAGACCACTACCGACCGTGTGCCTATTGCCAGTATCTGTGTCTCACACAATCCGACTACGAGAAACATAAGCGGATCTTTCACCCCCGTAGTAGTAGTAGTATGCGTCTGCCGAAGCAGCTGGAGACAGCAGACGCAGGGGGCAGGTCTTGCTTTACTTTTCTCTTCATGGAGACCCGCCCCCGGCAATCCTGACTGCCCAATCACGGTCGCGTAAGGTTTGTTCCCTATGGTGATGAGGTGGTTGACCAGGTGAGGTGGTTGACCAGGTCCACACGAAGCCTTATACAACACGGCTACAACACGAGGATGCAGGCCGGCTTAGGTGTGCACTCGGCCATCACAGGCCATTGGCTGCGAAGCACCCCCGAACGGTCGATTTGCCACTCTTGTGGCCCTCTATTCGCCGGGCGGTGCTGTCAGCACTTCGTTCCGCATCGCGTCAAGCACATGATGCTGGCGGTTGGGGGATCGGCGACCGCAGCTCAATTAAGGCGCGTTCAACAGTGTCGCCTCGTGAAGGTGGGGCAATAAAATAGAAGAAGGTCCCCCCATGACGCCTGTGAGATCGCGCTTCGAGGTCGTCCGGATCCGGTCCCACGTGCCTGCATGCCTTTCACCCCCCGAAAAAAGAATAGGCGTGTGTTTGTTTGTACGTGCCGGGGGAGGATTAGCCTGTTAGTGAGTGATCGTGAGTGAATATGATCGGTAGGCTAATCTTCTCCCAAACACGCTGCCAGCGTTCTCTTTCGTGTTTACAATTAATTGTTACTACGAAAAAGAATAGGCGTGTGTTTGTTTGTACGTGCCGGCCCCTTGTATTATTGGAGGCCTTCACCTACAACGTGTCGCAGACTTCTTTCCAACAGGACCGCTGAATAGATAACCGGTGAAGGCGTCAGCAGGCATTTGGTCCGTCGGTATGTAATAAACTTCCAGGTGATTGTCAAGCTCTTTCAATGCGTCCTGCAGTGCCCTCAGCCATAGGATGGCTGCTGGCTTTAGGGAATAGCCCTTCCTGATGATTCCAATCACAGCCTTATTATCCACGCCGACCACCAAAAGAGTGTTAGTACGGGAGTGGCCGCGGACCAACATGTACAACGCGTACAGCTCCTTCAGATAGATAGGGACTTAGTCAAGCATTTCGGGAAAACTCCGTAATGGGCCTCGCCCTTGATGTAGGCCCAACCTACACCACTGGCATCAGAAGACCCGTGCACCCTCTCTGTGGGAGGCTGCTCCCAGCCCACATAGGCATTGTCTTCCAACCTTGTAACCATTCGACGGAGGAGAATGAGCAGCTCACCATCAATCGTCTTATGGGCCTGCCAGAAGGCTCTGTCCTGCAGGTGCCCGATCCGGGTGACCACCGACATCCACCGTAACAACAGCAGCAGCTCGGCGAAAGGCTTCTTCAGTACATGCTGTCTCCATATGAGACAGCCTGCCAATCTCCACCAGGACCGTAGCGGGGCGACGGTGCCGCTCAGCAGTCTCTTAGCGGGACCTACAACTTTCTCGACCCAAGCAGGGTCCAGTCGCCATCTCTTGAGGCGGAGGTCGCCCTGCAGACCGAGGCTGGTAAACAAGGATGAGGGCTCTTTCTTCTCGCCGATAACCAGCCCATACTTCTCACACAAGTTCTCAAAATCCCGCTGAACCCTTTCTACTCCAGCCCGATCGGCACCCAGGAAGAAGCAGTTGTCGATCCAGGCGAAACTGTCTGTGTGGGGATGCCCCTCCCTAGCTCGCTCTGCGATCAGCTCAGATACTGCCTGGGCCAGCTGTGGAGCACCACGGTATCCCATGGGCAGGACCTTCAAACGGTAAACCTTGTTATCCACCCGTAGGCAGAAGAACCGGCGGGCGTCCTCGTCCAAAGGGAATTGGAAGAAGAACGACTTGAAGTCGAACTCAGCTAAATAGCGGAAGCCCATCATTCGTTCGATCATCGAGGGGTATGAGGGCAGCACGCAGGGGGGGCAAGGGGTATGGGAAGTTGCGGCATTTAAGGCCGTGCAAGCCAGAATGAAGCGGAGCTGACCTTGCTTAGACTTCTCAACACAGAAGGCGGAATGACACCACCTCTCAGAATCGTTTCTGCGAACGTTTTCAACGATGCCGAGCTCCAGGAGGCGGGCCACGTGTGGAGCCATCTTCCTGTTTGGGGGACCGGGTGCGGAGGGTCGGGTGTAGCCTATGAGACTTCGGATCTTTGTTTCCTTCACCCACTCGAAATGTGTCCTGAGGCCCGGGAAGTCAGATACAAGCTTGAGGACTTCGACCGTGGAGCACACAGCCGGAGCTACAACGCCCTCGTAGCATGTGGCTGTCTTCGGCTTCGGTAAGTCATGATCCTGACTAAGCCACGTTTCGGCATAGTCGTAGAGGTCAGAGAAGTCTTTCAAGGTGACAGGCCACGCGACTGAGGGCTCTTCAGCCGATCTTGTTTCGTCCTCTGCGGGACAATCAGCTGTCCGATGCACCGGGCAGGTCACCTTTGGAGCAGTTTGAGGGGAGCAACAGAACCCTGAGCACTGCCCCAGAGGTAGTGAGGAATATATTGGCGAGTCGTCTCGACCTGCTTGTGACGGCCCACTACTTGTGCCGAATCCTCCCCGTCGTCCGCGAACCGGGCCACCCAGGTAAGGGCCGAATGCCGTATGCCGTGGGACTTCAGACCCAGCTGAACTGTCAACACCTCGTTGTAGGGTGTTGTCCGGAGCTCGGGGTAGAACATGTACTTCTTCCCCGACTTCACTCGCCGATTCCACCACTCCAACATCCAATGGGTGAATCGGCCCGCCCTCTCCACCAACAGTGGCTGGCCCTTGCCGCTTCTGTCCGTCTTCCCGTACACCAGGACGACTAGGATGAGACGGGGGTCCTTGGGGCAGGCCACGACCTGTGAGGTCTCGAGCCGAATGAGGTCGATGAACCGGGCGCCAAGGCTCCACTGTGTAGCCAGCGCAGCACGGTGTAGACCGGTCATCTTTGCTATAGCCCCCCACACCTGTTGGTTGTTGACCAGGACACGGGAGTCCTGGGCCCTCCGTTCGAACTCTTTTAGTTCGCGGGCCAATGCCCTCCGGAAGGCGGTCGCCGGATCGACCTTCAGCATATTCCGGTACGTCATATACTGACGGGCGGACACGGGAGCAATGTCCTTCCGTTCCAACTTGAGTTGGAGCCACATCAGGAAGACGAGGTCTTCTGACAGGTGAGGGTGGCTCCTCTTGACCCGGGCGATGAAGGCATCGCTGCGGGTTTGCACACTGGACAGAGCAGCCGTGTTGGCATAACACAGCGAGGCCCTGTCCATCACTCTCCGTAGGAGGCCCGGGACCTGCTTGGGGGTGACTCGATCTAATTTTCGGATCTTGGAAGCTGGGAGGGGGAGGCGTTCGAAGACCGGAGCAGGTGAGCCTAGTCACTCCCTTCTCGTCCTCTTTGAACGACCCTCCCGCTCCACTTCCTTTTTTGCTCCTTCCCGCGAGCTTTGTGGCTTTACTTGAAGAAGCGCGTTGTTCAAGTTAATAGCCCAGCGCTCATCCATGTCGTGGTATTTGGTCTTGCGCGAGCGGGCCTCATAGAGGACCGAAGCCTCGGGGGTTCCGCCGGACCTGAATCGCAGGCGGTTCGATTCCATGCGGGTCACGGCTGTCTGCATGGCCTGCATCACCCCAGGACGGTGGACGGCCTCGGGGAGCAAGGACCACAGCACGTCGTAGGTGCTGCGGAGCTCGTGGCGGTGAGCGGCGAGTTGCTCGTTCACCTCCGCCGCCTCGCCGTAACGCCTCTGGACGTGGTTACGGAGGGCCAGGCGTCCAGCCGGCGACTTCAGCAACGGCTTCCACGTCAACACCCGCCGAGTGTCGACCTCGGCCTGCTCCGCTTCTTCGGCTTCCTTCTGGGCCAGGGCCGCGTCGGATTCCACCTTGCGGAGTTGGCCCTGGGTAACGGCAAGCTGCCTGTGCAGCCCGGAAAGGAGGTGGGCGAACGGTTCCCGCCAGGGTCCTTCGGGCAATTTGTCCAGGACCGCCTGGACGGCATCCGCACCCACACTTTCCTCGTCGTCTTGTCGGCGGAAGGGGGGAAACTCTACCGCCTCCTCAAGAATCGGGTAGGCTGCGCGGTCGTTCCTGTGGGCCAGGCAGCAACAGACTGGGCATGACCAGTCGTCGTCCTTTATACCCGCGGAGAAACCGGCGGCATCCGCCCCTAACTTCTTGCTCAGGCAGGACGGAGAGGCTAGGAACCCACAGGTGGCGCACCTCGTCGACTGCTCCGGCCGGTGCGCGATGATGCACGAGGGGAACACGCAGTCAAACTCCCCGTCGTCAAACTCCGCGGAGCGCGGTAGCTAGCAAACGGGCACAGTGCCCCAGTTGACCTCATCCTCGAGGATATCAGTCCGAGTAAGTGCCATTTTTGTTTGTACGTGCCGGGGGAGGATTAGCCTGTTAGTGAGTGATAGTGAGTGAATATGATCGGTACCAAACACGCTGCCAGCGTTCTCTTTCGTGTTTACAATTAATTGTTACTACGAAAAAAAGGAAAATTGACAGGTGCGGAAGCTACTCAGAAGCTGAACGAGAAGCTGAGAAACAGAGACTACCATCTAGGGAATGTACTCTGTGTAAAACACAAATGCTCCGTACCCTTCTGCCATCTCACTTCAATACTAGCCACAAGAGGGCCTCCGAAGAGGATCGTTCCAAGCACGACCTCACGAAGTGTCCCAAAGACTGTGGATACATCACGTTCGCGGCAGGGTTGAGGGCCAAACTGAATCCAAACCACCTACCCAAACAAGCGAACTTCTGGAAGCATCAGTCAGTGCTGAACCGGTGTCTGTCCGACCTGCCGAGACAATGCCCCGAAAGTGGTGACCTTCGGCGACTGGATGGCGCAGAGCCGGGAAAGAATGAAGACGCTAAAGCCCGCTAATAAACGGCGTTGAGGCACCCCCCAAAATTGCTTGCTCTCTGCCTTACATCCAAGTATCGTTCTCTCTTCCTCCTTGTGTAACCCCCCTACCTATCAAAAAGCCCACGAGCCACCGGTGCGGGCGCACCGGTGCGCTTTCGGTGCGCCGGTGCGCTACTTCCCTTTTTTCCCCCTCGAACCTTAAGCGCCCACATGTGGTCACATGTATTTTCTGCGTAAGCCCTGGCTGGGTCCTTTGGATGGGTCTGTTCCGGTGCGAGCACAACTTGGGGGTGTTCTGCACCCCAGCGCCCGCACTGAACACGGAAGCAGTGTACCGAGCACCGCACCAACCCCGGTCGAAGGGAATCTGTTCCAAACTGCCTGAAGCCTCAACAATTGTTCAAGGGAGACAGGTACTGGGTCTCGAATCAGACGACCGCATACCTCGAATGCTTTCTGCACCACTCTGCAGCCGAAGGTGTTCTGCGACAGCTCGAAGAGGTTGTTCTGAATGATCTGGAGGAGGACATCATGCTGCTGAGGGGTGCCGTAGTGCATCACGCGCTGTGGTGTGGTTTGTTTCACGTCAGCCGCCGACGCTTCGAAGCACTGCCCACGGCAGGTGGTATTGGTATCCTGATACCACAGCTGCTGCTATCCAGCCACTAGAGAGCCCAGACCTCTGCCCTACGTAGTGGTACAGAGCTACATACCGATGTGGCAGTCCTGGTATCCTCAGTATACCCTCAGGTAGTACTGCAAGGTACATGTGGTGGCTCATCCCCTGACATGTACATGCACAACATCATACTCTGCGAGAACCTCTCTACCCAAACCCCCCCTTCCCCTATTGGCAGCATCTCATTTGTCCCGCGGCCGGAAGGGAAGTTGCCGACAACAGAAATGTTGAACGGGGTTTTGCCTCTCGTGTTATTCTGCAGATGTCTTTTAACTATCGGAGGGCTAAGTCTTCGAAAGAACGCTGACGGGGTTTTGCCTGGAGGCTTTTCGTGGTATCCTGCGGTGCTTGTTGCTGTGTTGGGGTCGAAGTCTGCGGAAAGAAACCTACCTGCAAGACGTAGTTGCCGAAGACGTGGATCATCAGCGCCGCCGCGAAGGGCGCCACCTTCTCGAAGACGTACTGGCGGTCGTCTTGCGACACGCTGTCCAGCAGCACCTGCAGCTTCTGCGAGCCCTCGCGCTCCTGGCAGGCCTCGACGATGTCCTGCATTGACCGCAGCTCGGCGGACGCGGCCGCAGACGGTTCCATGGCAAGCAGCGGGATCGCAACGGCTCCTCCTGGTTCAAAGAGGGGGTGTGAGTCGTTATTGGTGTTCGGTGTAGGGAACAAGGAAAGGCAAGAGAGTTGTAGTATGGTTAAAGATGAAACGCCCATGTGCTGAAGCCGTTAAGCATTGGGAACTTTTAAGTACACGGACCACACGGATCAGCATGCCGTTAAGCAGCCGGCTTATCCCGAGACACCTTTTATAATATTATTATGTACCGTCTTCGGAAAAATATTGGATAGGAAAGTATTTGGATAGGAAGAACATTTGGATAGGAAATATTTTGGATAAAACGTGAGCGTGCTTGCGCGACCGCCGTCGCCCGACCTACTGGGCTGCCAGTCATCGAATCAGAACTTGCACAGAATGGGCTGAAGTGGTGTAAGGAAGCACAACCACGTACAGACGAGCTGAGACAAGCAGAGTACGGAATGAAACCCAGACGGCACAAAATAAATGCGTAGTTTTGTTTTATTGAAAAGAAAGAAGAGATTAATGGAGCAACACAATATCCCACAAAGCTGCGTCTTGAACTGCGACCATGCTGCGGCGCTTTTCATGCCCAGCTCGACTGCAACACGCCCCGAAAGGTACTCGTGATGTGCGCATTGGCTATGGGCGACAAGCGAAGCGTTACTGTTGTGACTGGTGGGGCTGCGGACGGGACTCCCATCCCCTACCAAGTGATCCTTGTGGGAAAACCGAGCCGGGTCATTCCCCAGGTCGCAGACACGAAGGGGTTCCACTTGACCTAGACCCCGAATGGGTCAACACCGTGACAGCAAAGCAGTACATCGACTGGAGGGTGAAAAATGGTGAGGGCGCAAGAAACGGTTCCATCAGCAAGTGCTTTTTCCTTCTGCGAATCAACCCATCAGCGTCCCCGTTGCTTCCTAGTCGCTGGGTCGGAGCGTCCAAAGCGCTCTCAGCCTAGCATTTCGTGGCTCATAAGGCGGGGGGGAAAACCATAGTTAGGGGGGCGGGGGAATACGTTCTGGACTTAACAACCGGAAAATCGTCTTGAACTTTGATCGGACCGGAAGAATATTTGGATAGGAAAAATGTTTGGATAGGAAATATTTTGGATAAAATGGCCATCCCAGAAAATTTGGATATTTTTCCTATCCAATATTTTTCCGAAGACGGTACTACAGTTACTGAGTAGTTGGTTGTTACGAATTAACTCCTGTGTAGACAGAGTAGTGTTGGCATTGTTTCTGTTATGTTCTCGCGTTTGCGGCGGTCTTCGTTGGTGGTATAGTAGTTTGTGCTACCTGAGTAGTACCTCCGTTGTTTTACACTCGTTCTCTTCTCTACTCACTTCTGTACGTACTCTCTCACTCTTCTGGTTTGTAGAATAAGGGAAGGCAAGAAAGTTGATTGAGTTTCCGTCAGCCCGGTAGTTTGTACGACCTCTGTTCTTTTTAGATCGCTTGAAATTCCGGGGGGTTTACCCCCGGAATCTGTGCTTCCGACGATCCCGTGGGTGTTCAGATTGGTGTATTTTAGGTGTTCTTTTCCGACGGCAGCAAGTGTCAGACTAGCCCACCCACGGTGGCTGGTTCTTCCTATGGAAGGGTCTCTGCCGCTCGGAACTTGCAAGGGTGCGAAACATGATGAGCCGTTCCGAGCCTTTCCATTTAGCCAATCAGATCGTCTTTGTTGGAGTGAAAGTCTTCTTAATGAGCCGGTCCGTCCCTATCTCTTGAAACTGCATCGAAGTGCCTGCCGCTGTTTATCACAGTGAATCACGGTACACCACGGTCTATCAGGTCCATCCCTAGAGCTGCATCGAATTGCCCGGTGCTGTATTCTTCGGTCTATCCCGGTCTATCAAGAGGGGATGGACCGGCTCACTTAAGGACTTTTCGTCGAATAGGGCCTTGTGGGCAACACGAAAACACGGCAAGCTAATGCAAGAAAACCGTACCTTGGGCCTCTGCGCTGAGACCGCTGGCGGATAAGTCGCTGTTCATCCTTCGGAATTCATTTTGCGGCTCGGCCATCCTACTGTTGAGTGGTGGTGGAGCATACACACTGATTCAACTAACCCGGGCGAGAATGAGGGTACACTGTTTTTCAGTCAAATTTGGCTGGTTACATTGAGGTTACACTGTTTTTCAGCCAAATTAGGCTGGGTACATTGAGGTTACACTGTTTTTGACTCGGATTCTGCGGGTTACATTGAGGTTGCACTGTTTTTCAGCCAAATTTGGCTGGTTACATTAAGGTTACACTGTTTTTCAGGCAAATTAGGCTGGTTACATTGAGGTTACACTGTTTTTCAGTAAAATTTGAATGTTTTTCAGTCAATTTAGGCTGGTTACATTGAGGTTACACTGTTTTTGACTCGGATTCTGCGGGTTACATTGAGGTTGCACTGTTTTTCAGTCAAATTTGGCTAGTTACATTAAGGTTACACTGTTTTTCAGTAAAATTTGAATGTTTTTCAGTCGAATTCGGCCGGTTACATTGAGGGTACACTGTTTTTCTGTCAAATTTGGCTGGTTACATTGAGGGTACACTGTTTTTCAGTCAAATTTGGCTGGTTACATTGAGGTTACACTGTTTTTCAGGCAAATTAGGCTGGTTACATTGAGGGTACACTGTTTTTCAGTCAAATTTGGCTGGTTACATTGAGGGCACACTGTTTTTCAAGAAGGGAAGGGGGGCAATCTTAGTCGAACCTTTAGGCGGGACACTGGCTGGCAAGAGTAGCATTGTTGTGCGGATAAACCTACATGTGTTCTGGTTTATGACGATGTACCGTGGTACATGCGGTCTGTCAGGTCCATCCCTATCCCCCGGGGCTTCATGTAATAACTTGGAGCTGTCTATCCGGGAAGGGACGCAAAGCGACCGCGCGAAGCACAATAATGTAAATGAGAGCATCGATCGAAGAGGTAGCCACCTAGTAATTCAATGCAGGCCATGAGATGGACCGCCTTACTGGGGAGGCGTTTTCACCTATCCCTGATTCCCCTGGAGGAGATGGCGCAACTGTTTGTTGGCCAATCTGAGCCAGTCCACCCCTTTCTTCTGGAATTGCATCTGCTGGAATTACCCTGCTGCTCAGTGCGTTGCTCAAAGTAGTCGAAGGCCTGACAATCACACGAATGCAACAAATTCGGCGGGTGGTGGCCCCTCCGAACAGCCTCCCTGGCCCTGGCCCACGCCTGATGCAACCTCTTAACCCGGGGCGGCGGTTTGGCGTGAGCCAGGAACCTCAAGGGGAGCAGTGCGAGAGGCATCATCCACGCTTCAAAGGCCCACACACACTAATGCAACAAATGTACACCTGCTGGCTATCACGTCTATAAGACGATCTGCGTGCCGGTACACTTGATTCCATACACTTGGCAAAGGAAGCAAGCATACAGAGGACCCGGCAGGGACACCTGCGTTCGTCGAATGAACGAAGTCGGCATTGTAGCCGGCTAACCTGTGCTCTCTCACTCTCTTCCTTCCTTTCTTCTTTTCCTTGCTACTACGGTCTATTCCTCTACACGGCAAAAAGTACCTTTGTGTGTTGTTTGGGCCTATGGAGTCGAGTAAAATGAATTCTGCTTGCAAGGTCACAAGGGGAAAATTTGAGTCAGTAGCGTTAGGGCTGGATCTTGCCTCTCATGCATGTCGATGCTCGCATCAAGTCTTCTTCGCGGGGAAGCAGAGTGTCGTGGTTTATTTTCTTCACTTTTTCTTCCGTTTGTCGACGATTTCTTTCTTCGCCATGGCGATTTTGGACTTTGGGGCCATAGAGCAGCCCTTCTTCCTGGGGGAAAATCTTAGTTTCGTGTTCAGGCGCTACTTGCCTCTCATGTGTTTGATGCTAGCATCAACGTCTTCTTCGCGCAATGCAGAGTCTTATTTTCTGTTCTTTTCTTTCTTTCGTTGTCGACAACTTCTTTTTTCTCCTTCACTTTCTTTACCATGGTCTTTTTGGACCCGAGCAGCCCTTCTTCCTGGGAAAATCTTAGTGTTTGGGCAGGACACTGCTTCTCATGCATGTTTGATGCTAGCATCAAGTTTTCTTCGAAGAGAGTGTACAATAGAAAAGGGAAAAAGGAAAAGGGTAAAGGAGTGTAAGACTCCGCAGGTAGGGTATGAAACCTTGAGGGACTAGTCCTATTTATTGTTTTTTCACCGCGGTGTTGTGTCACCTCGTTCTTCGTCTCGGGTTTCGCTCGTGAATGCAGACCAATCCAGAGTTAGAGCTCATCATGTGGGTCCTTTGGATGGGGACTTTCGGTCCTGTTCCGGTGCTATCACAACTTTCTGGTTTCACTGTTCGTCGCATCCTTCCTTCGTAAGTAAAAAAAAAGGGGGGAAGGGAGTGACCAGCGTTGACGCCTGTCATTCTGGCGCCGCTCTCTGGGCAATCCTCTCGTCAACTACATCGACTTGTGCCTAGTAGTCACAGACCCTTTACTTGAATCCACCGCCAGCAGATAAATTACGAGCACTCAAAAGTTGCCAAGATGTTCTGCGCGAGGTGCTGCGTGTTCAGGACTTCTTCGATGCGCGCATTGTAGTAAACACATTATTGTCCCCAAATTGGGGTTTGCTCCGCTTGAAAAAGCCAAGTGGTCCAATGTCGTTGGCGCACTTGGGTTTGAGCATGATCATCTGCCTTGGATGACAGTCTGCCGCTGAACGGGAGTGCCTTGTCATGAACAGGACTCCTCTCAGAGCAGGCAGAACAGACGATGCAGACGATCGCAGGATTTTCTCAATCGTTATCCAATCGTGCTGATCCGTCACGTGCGTATCCTTCTTCAGTCATTCTCACGAGTGACTGGCGGAGGAGTTAAAACGGAGCGCCTATCCCGTAAGACTGCATCGAATTGCCTGCCGCTTGACATATTGCAGTTGCAAGACATAAAAAAGTGAGGGCGGTGGAATAGAGAAGGTCGCAAAGCCACGCAAAGCAGCACGGTACCGAACCGAAAGAAAACAATGCAAAGAAGCAGAGGAGGGGGCGCAATGCCCGCGTCAGGAGCCCCCCGTGATGGAAATCCGGGAAGCCCCTCAGCGGGCCAACAGTGGAAAGAGAGGGATAACCCGTGCCCGGGGCAAGTGCCAGTGCGTGCGGAACAATACGCACGCCGAGTGCTAGAGGGACGGGGGTGATGTCGCAAGAACGTGCTCGGTGGAGTCCCAGCCTCAGAAACTGGAGTTAAACGCTCGAGTTGGAAAAGCGGTCGTCGCACCCGCTTTTTCTGGCGCTTATTGTGGTTTAGAGGTTCGGTGTTTTAGGGTCTCCGGTTGACCATTGAGCTGGGGGGGGGGGGGGGGGGCGTTCTGGCTGGCGGGCGAGACAGCCTGGCGGGTTTGCTGACCAGTTCTTCTGAAGCTGACTCCACCGTGTAAGATTCACCCTCGGCTCAACTGCGGTTGATCGAGGGTGACATCAATTGCACTTATATCGTTGGCTCTGGGAACGATGAAATCCGCGGCCAGACGCGATAGTCAAAGGGAATTGCAGACTCAGGTCGTCGAACGCATTAGCGGGCTGTGTTCGCCCATGCCCATCAGCCAGGCTCACGAGCATCACAAGTTGATGTGATCCCGATCATCCTGCACGCCAAACAAGTCGAGGCCGCGCTGGTTTCCAATGTCGATCTCATCTTCTTCCATCTCTTCTTCTTCCTCTTCTTCTTCTTCTTCTTCTTCTTCTTCCTCTTCTTCTTCTTCCTCCTCTTCGTCATCATCCTCATCGTCGCTGTCGATGACACCCATATCCGCAAGACGCTTCTTCTGCTCGTGAAGCTCTTCTTCGAAGGCCTTCCCTTCCATCTCCTGCGGGAGTGATTTTCTACGTTGTTGTGTTTTCGGGGTCCTTGCCTTTTGCTTGTGCGGTTTAACTTACACGTGTTCTGGTTGAACCGCTGCCATCGTTCTATTAGCTGTACCGATATCTCCAGTGAGGTAGAAATTGGTTGTCGCGGCTGTGGGGATCCATTGAACCTGTTTCGTCCACGTTGCAACCTTTTCAACGCAGACGTATGCAGACATGCACGGTGGAATCCAGCCTCAGAAGCTGGAGTTAAAGCTGGATCTAAACAGCGGGTGTCACGCCCGCTTCTCGGGTGTGGACACGCGTTTTGGTTGCGGCGCACCCGCTTTTCGGGTGTGACTCGGGCACACCCTCTTTAACTCCAGCTTATCGTGTAAGCTTATGTTATGTCTTCTTCAATGGTACACGGTGAAGCCCAGCCACATGTGCCAGGTCTTGTAGGACTCACACTGCGTACTTGAAATGAACACGTCGCTGCTGGGCAGAACTAAGCTTTTTGACGCGCTACCACTGTTGGCACGTGATTGAGTCAGGCACAATCGATTTAGTTCGCGAGTAGTGAATTACAGATCAATGCCAGAAAAATGTAGTGGAATGCGCATTTGCAGTGTGGCACGTCTTTTTCGAGCACGTGGTATGTTGTTCATGCTCTTCTGATCGGCAACCGTTTCTCGAATCGCGAACGATTCCTTCCTTGGATTGTTGATTGCATCGAGTTGCATACCTTCAGGTACCCGACTCTAGGGTCTGCTTCTCCGTACTCAGAGAAGGCGAAGCGCGCGACGGACGTCATGGGAGGCAGGTCATCGTCCGCGAGGATGCCGCACCACTCGTCCGCGTTGTCCATCGTTATTCGGCGCGTGTGCTTCAGCTCCGAGAACTTGCGTCGTGCCTTCTGATCCGCCCGCTCGGCCGCCTCAAGGTCAGCCTTCTCCCTGGCCTCCGCTATTTCACTCTCCTTGCGGGCGCCCTGTACAACATTTTTGACAATTTCGTATGAAACAAACATGGTGGGATCACTTTCAAGTTCTGCCGGGGTTCTCGTGCATATTTTCATTCATTATTTCCCACTTTGACTGGTGTCGCCGAACGAAGAATCGCGAGCCCGTTTGTCGCTGGAAACGGATTCCCATCATCGGATAAGTAAAGCGACAACAAGCGTAGTGGTACCTCATTGTTGCGGCCTCCCACCTATTCTACACCTGCACAAAGTCAGACCAGAGTCAAACTCAACAGGATCTTTCTTCCTGCTGGACAGTTTCAAGCTCGTTCTCTTGGCTGCTGTTGCGCCAGATAGTAGGCAGGGACAGAAGGAATCTCATTGGTCCATTCATGCGCGTCTTTAACGGGAACACGGAGTGTAGAACTCCGCAGGTAGGGTATGAAACCTTGGTGGACTCGTCCTCCGCATTCTTTTTTCACCGCGGTGTTGTGTGCACTCGCCTCAATGTGCTTCGGACAGCGCATCCTTCCTCGTCTAATAATAAAAGGGTGGTCGGGTTTGAGTTGTGGCTCGTCCAACCGCCACGGGGCACTGCTTCCACTCTTTCATTAAGTCAAAGTGCGTACACCTTCTCAAGGAAGACAATGTAACCGTTCGAAACGATCTTTCTGGTTTCCCATGAAAGAAGTGATACTTGCTGGTCGTCGTTACCCATCCATTCGTCTGCTTCTTGACGGTGGAATAGTGTCCAGCATGTACTTTTCCTCCTCTAGTCCCCGAGTCAGGGAAAAGCATACCTCGACAATGGTTCTGAGGACGAAGATGAGGCCGACGATGAGGAACGACATCAGCAGAGCGCCGATGGCGACCACCTGCGCGTCTATAGACGTCACGAGCTCTTCTTCTTCGGGGGTCACCTGCACGGATGGGTCGGCCTCGATGGTGATGACATCACCCACCCGCACGTTCCGCAGGGCCTGCTTATAGAAGACACAAACGGCCCACGTGCCGATGGACGTCCACTCGCCGGTCAAGTCCGCCGGCGGCTTGAACGACAGCACGTGAGCGTTGGGGTACCCGCCGCTGGCTGTGCTGCAGCCGAGGAAGGTGCAGTTGCCCCACGCGGCGGCGGAGTAGCGCGCGACGCCGGTCGTGTCGCAGCTGATGCTGTTGACGAGCTTGACGCTGCTCCACGTGCTGGGGTTCGCGAAGTACACCTCGGCCTGGAAAGGACGGTTCACGTACACAGACCCGAAGGCGGCGGGGCTCTCGCCTTGCGCGGGCGTGTAGATGTTGAACGATACCTGCACCGCGTTTTGATGTTTACGTCAAGCATGGTTTATTTCTTGTTGCCTAATTGCAATCAACTTTACACTCAACCTTCCACCTTGTGTCAAACCCCAACCTTATTTTCCCAAGGTCCGGCGAGGAGGACAAATTGTTTCTGTTTGTAATTAGACAAAAGGAATCCGTGCGATATTAACCCGCATTTGCAGTAGAGTCCCTGCTTCAAAATGTTGAATGCAGTTGAGTTGAACGACCTGCGGAAAATTCGCTCACGTAGCCTTCGGAATATTGTACCCTGGACTAGGCTACTTGGTAGCCGAGGAAGGTGCAGTTTCCCCGCGCGGCGGCGGAGTAGCGCGCGACGCCGGTCGTGTCGCAGCTGATGCTGACGAGCTTGACGCTGCTCCACGTACTGGGGTTTGCGAAGTACGCCTAGCCCTGGAGAGGACGGACAGACCCGAAGGCGGGGCTCTCGCCTTGCGCGGGCGTGTAGATGTTGAACGATACCTGCACCGCGTTTTGATGGGTTTATTTGGTTTTGTTGAACGCTTACGCCCGCTACTGAACCCAAACAACCCAGAACCCAGATTTACCTGTGTTTCGCGTGGGCTACAGCACATTTATCTCCTTTGGCAACTGGCAGTCTCTTTAAGCATTTCTACAAAGCAGGTGCTTTTACAAAAAACCAATCAAGGAAGCACAACAAGAAGCCATGTGTGCAAATGTATCTGCACCCTTCCACAACCCGACACCCCAGGCTTCAATGGTCAACTGGAGACTCTAGAAAGCGAACTTTGACTCTTGAAAACTCAGTTGCACCAGTAAACAAGCATACCTCGGACGGGTGGACATCGATTACCATAGAGACGGAGCCGACAGGGGAGATGCCCAGGGATACGCACTGTGAGGTGTTTTACATCAGCCGCAGAGCTGTGAACACTGTATGAACGCTCTGGAGGCTATCAAAGCCCGTGACCGCACAATACAGCAGACAACCGGTAGTTGTATTAAATGAGGATACCGCAACCGAGCAGGCATCTCTTCTTGCGTACATCCAGGAGAAGGTACAAAGAGGGGGTACGGCACCCAAAGTGGGATATGACACCTGCAGGGGACTAGGACTAGGACTAGGACTAGCCCCCTGTATTTCTTCACCGCCGTGTTGTGGGCAACTCGTTCTTCGTCGCAGGTTTCGCTCTTGAACGCAGACCAATCCAAAGTTAGAGCTGGATGGGGAAAGGGACGCACCTAGGAAGGGACGCACCTGGGGTGGGATGCGAAGGATGGAGGAAGGGACGCACCTGGGGTGGGATGCGAAAGGTCACCGTCTCCGGTGTCGGGATGGCGTCTGCGTCCAGGAGGGAGTACGACGATTCGCGGCTGAGGTAGATCATCATCTGGCACGACTTGCCGGTGCTGCACTCGGTGAAAGCGAGGTTGCTGCCCGGCGAGACGATGCGGTCCAGCTTCGCGATGAACCCGTTCGGCAGGCTGGGCTTGTCGGAGGTAAACCCGCTGCGCAGCGACGCGCCGCAGGTGCTCGCCTTCCACTTGTCCTTTTCCAGGCGGATGGACAGCAGCAGCACGGTCTTCGCCCCGGCCAGGCCGATGATGTCTCCGCTGTGCTCCGGCTCCGTCCCGGTGACGACGTGCTCGATGTCGCCCATGGCTTGGATCGAGAACTTGAACGTCGAACCGCCGGACAGAACGTACGGCGTCTGCCTCGACAGCGGAACCGACACCGGGATGTAAAACTGCACCGTGTCTTCTGCCGCGTCCTCGGGCAGCCTGTACCCCGTGTCTTGCTGGATCGACACGCGCAGCCGCTGCTCCTGGTTGCCGTCCGGGTCCTCGTCCTGCAGCGAGACGGAGGCGGCGGTCAGCAGGTACCCGGCCGCAAGGCGCTCGGTGAACATGCCCGTCTTCGACGTCGACTTGAAGGTCGCCAGCATGTCGAGCTTTCGCTGGTTGACCGCGGACGAGTTGCCGGCGAGGTCCCACTTGTCGTGCCGCATTACAATCACGAAGGCTGCCGTGCTTCTGTTTTGTTGTTGGTTGTTGTTGTTGGAACAATGCCGGTTGGGAGCTTGTGGGGGGGAAATCTTTGTTAGTTAATGTTTAGGCAGAGCACTGCCTCTTATGCATGGTTGCTTGATGCTAGCATCAAGTCTTGATGCTGTCTAGAAAAGGGATGCAAAAAAGCAGAAGGTAAAAAGGGGAGTGTACGGCTCCCAAAGTGGGGTGGGGGGTTGTTTGTAGACGTCGAGCCGGGACTCCGGGAATTCAACGTTTCCGGGTGACACTGTACTATAGGCCCCGGGATTCCGGATTCTTGGCTGGGGTGGGGCGTTTTTCCGGAGCCCCGATTCCCGCCTTCTCGGTCTGAACTGGACGCAGCGCAGCCCGATCCTGATTTACTGGAAAGGGATTTGAGGTTAAGTACACTTGTTGGGACCTGAAAGATGGCGAACTATGCCTGGATAGGACGAAGCCGAGGGAAACCCTGGTGGAGGTCCGTTGCAGTGACCGTACTCTCCTCACTCTTCTCAGATATGTGCAGATGAGATGCATACGTCCGGATCATGTCTTCCGTCAGCTCCCCAACTGGATACTCCAGCCAGCAGGTGCCGGGCGAATTGTGGATGTCGAACTGCAAGCTTGTGGAGGGCGTCGGCACGTAGCCCGAGACGATGACAGAGGCGGGGATGGACAGGTAGATGGTCTCCACATCCGAGTAGAAGTTGTACCGGTCGTCCGGCTGCAGGACGATGGTTAGCGTGCCGCCGTCGGCGAGCACTTCGAACCCGATCGTCTGCACGAGCGCCGACTTGCGCGCGATGAAGTGCGACGTTTCGGCTGCGGCGGCCTCCAGCGAGCTGCTGAACCCGGTGTCAATGAAGTCGGACACGGCGGACGCGTCCCTCTGCACGAACTCCTCGCCGTGCGTCAGCAGCAAGGTGATGACCACCCCGCCCGCGCGGATACTCTCCTCGGAGATCAACGCGGGCACCTGCAACACCGACTGTCCTGCCCGGATCGTGAAACTCGACAACTCGAGCCCTTGGACGGGCGAAGGGACAAGTCCGCTCGTGGTCGCATTGCCAGGGACCTGCAAGTAAACCAGCTCGTCCTTCTTGATGTTGTACAGGGACGTACTTCCAAACACGAGGGCGACCTTCGTGTAGTCGTTGACCCTCTGGTCTAGGACGGCGGCTGACTTTGGAAGGATGAGGTGCTTCAGCTGCGTCAGGCCGCTCGGCTCGGTGGTGACGGCGGAAGACGAGTCGATGCTGGCCACCATGGCTTCCGCGTACTGGTCGAAGTTCGCCTTCCAGGTGTCGCCCTTCAGGTACAGCTGCACCTCCCTGCCCCCCATGCGGATGTCGGCCTCTGTGATGTCCGACCCGCCCGGCACGATCACCTGCACGATGGCTGCCATGGCCAGAGGCAAACACACCGCGACACGCAGCATGTTCGCCTCGGGGTTTTCACACCACACGACCCCGAGGAACGTGTCTTCCGCTCTTTCTTTCCGTGTTTCCCCTCTTCTGGAGGTTCTTGAAATTCTGATGAGTTACGGGGGCATTTTTTGGGGCGGGTGCAGCAGGCTTTCCTCGGTAAACTCGTGCTCGGAGGGGTTGCTGCTCACCTGCGAGATCCGTCCTGAAGTGGCCTCGGCCACATCCAGCTGCTGCACGTTACCGCGAAACCCTTGCCACGCGTGGCGAGGGTTCAACATGCAACCGACTTGGCCCCGGAGCTGACAGGGGGCCACAGTACTGCCCGATAGTGCACCTTTGAGCCGGTGGTGACGGTTGCCACAGCACTGCCTGATGGCACCGAAGAAGAGAAAAGGCCGTTCCGGGTCAGAAACGTGACGGTTAACCACAGCTTGCGCCTGAGTCGAAGGCAGCACAGTGTCACAACCCCGTCCGCTCTGCCCTGTGGCTGACCGTCTCCATGAGCTTGTGTTCGGCGCAAGCGCGACGCGAAGCCCAAGCTGCGCCACGCCTTGATGCTTCAGTTTGGTAAATCGGTAGCCACTTGGCCCATAAGCCCGTAGCCCTGCAGTATCGCCGAACACGTGAAGCTTGGCTCCCGGAAGCTCCACCAGGGCCAGAAGGTGAGGTGCGGCACGGCACCACTGGTTGGAAGATGCACCAACCAGGCAGTGCTGTGGCAACCTCCACCACCGGTTGAAGGGTGTGCACGTTTGTATACTCGGCTAATGAATTAATAACCAAGCATTCTGACCGCAAACCCGTCCGAAAAACAACAAAGACCCAGTAGGCACCGGCGCCGTCCTCGGTGTTACGACTGCACCCTACCTCGTCTCGGTCGCTGACTCCGGGGTCTTCTCATAATGGGGATGCTTTGGGGAGAGTACGGGTACTGGTGCATCCCCCCCGTTGCGGCTTGAAACACGCTGTACTCCGCAAGGCGAAGCCCACGTGCTTCTTGACACTGTGCTAGGCCCTCGACAGCTCTCGCTTATAGGATTTCCCAGTAGATCCATTCCCAGCGTCGGCAGCCTCGCCGGGCGCTGAGCCCCGGCACCGGCCAGCCCCCACACTGTGGCGGTCCGATTGGGGTCATGAAATTTAAACCGAAGAGTTGTTGTATCAGTGTGATTGTTAGCCTGACAATCACACTAATGCAACAAATTTACACAGATGTTGTCGCTGGGAACAGCCCCCCCCCCCTCCCCCTAGGGCTAAGTTGGATGGAAACGCCGTTTCTTTTAGTTTTTTCGAAATATGGAAACGGAAACGGAAACGGAAACGTTTCCGTTTCTTTTAAAAGAAACGCCGGAAGGTCATGCTGAGGGGTCCTATAGGATACCACTTCGCGGGTCCTTCTGTGTGTCCGTCAGGTGTCCGTTTCCAGCCAAATTTTGGCTTTCCTTTCAGAGGGCGGGATCACCTTCTTCTTTTGATCTACTAGCGGGCACTTCTCTTCCTCCGTCTTCTGGCGGGCTCTCTGACTCTTCAGGGCCCTTCCTGGGCTGTTCTTCGACTTGGCTCGGCCCCTTCTTGTGTGTCGTCGCGGTCTCGTTTGTGCAGAGCAGTCGCTGATGCTCACCGCTTTCTTTCATCGGCGATCTGACACGAGCAAATAGGTAACCACAAGCTAATGATGCAGAATGTCGTCACATGCGGATGCTGAGGTTTTCTGACACCAGATTCCACTCTTCTGTGCCTACCACTTCGTCCTCTGCTGCTTCCAACCCACGTTCTCATGTTTACTTGTATCGGCAGCCGTGCCGAGTGGGGCTTTTTGAATCTGCCGTCCTCTTCTGCATTGTCGGTGGGGTTCTTCCTGCCGTCGCTGTCTATGCTCCGACAACACCGCCCGATGGTGCCCCTTCCGGTGACGGTTGCCACCCGTCGTCGTATGCAAGGTGCACTGTGGCAAGCGATGTTTAGCGCACACGTTACTGCGTGGCCATCGCTTTTCTGGCGGGTTCAACATTGCCCCGGCATACGTGTGCCCTTCTCACCTCCTGATGCTGATTGCACTCCCTCTTTGTCTTACGCCGCCGAAAAACCCCGGTCTTGTAGCCTGTGGCGCGGCGGTGCTCCCGCTGTCCTGAACGACCGTATCTGTATAGCCTATTATTGGAAGCGGATGTGCTTTCCCGATCGTCTTCAGCGCGTTGGCCAACGGCCTCGCATAACAGAGCATCGTCGCTACAACAGCCATTGGTATAAAGAGCTGCAGACCTCAAAGTCATCACAACCGGATGCGTGTGGTTGCGTCTGCTCCACGCGGTCGCAACTCTTATGCTTCTTTCCTCCCTCTTTTTCGGAGCCACCTTGTCCATGGTTTCCCACTGGATTGCGGGGTCCGCCGTTCGACACACATTTCCGGTCGGACCTTCAGCCAGTATACTAGTGGCATACCAGCCGTTTCTTTTGAAAAGAAACGGCGTTTCCATCCACCGCCAAAAAGAAGGAAACGGAAACGGAAACGGAAACGTTTCCAACGTTTCCATCCTACATAGCCCTAGGGGGGGGCAAACTTTTTTCGACAAAAATGAAACTGAGTTAAGCCGGCAGCATGCACCCATGCATGGGGGCCCTGAAGGGTCCTCTGAGGACAGGAATTTCATTTTCCGGCCTAGTTTTCGACTGAGGAGGCCTAAAAGATAGGTGAAACCCAATTTTCATGGTTTTGGACCTCGCCACTTACTAAATAGCGGCTCGTCTCAGATAGCACCTTGTTCCTGCAGTTCTGCGCTTGTTCCTGCGCTTCTGACCACGGTTCAGTGCTCCTGAACACCGCTCCTGACCGCGGTTCTGCACTCCTGACCACGTTCCTGCCCTCCTGGCCATGCACCTTGGTTTCTGAATCTATCAGGAGTGACTGGGTGTGTGTGTGCTGGGCACTCGTGTTTGCACAATGTCTGAGGGATCACTTGATTGCGTCGGGAGTGGCGGTGTTGGGCAGCTCGATGGGCTGACAAAGGCGTGTCGTCGTCGGTCGCAATCGGCTGCGAAGGTGTGCGAGGTGTCGCGGGTTCGCCTTACGCACCCGAGTGTACGTCCATCCCTCCTATCCCGTTTACTCCAGCTCTTGCACCCTTCACCTGTCTGGTGGACAAATGACCGCACTTCAGACACCGGTTCATTGTTTCTAGTGGCATTTCGTCTGTATATCTGCATTTCAGGGTGGTGAAGCGGAAATTCTGTCATTTTTCTGGAAATTCAGTAAGTCTGACCATCTATGTAGTGATTCTGACCAGCTATTTAGTGAATCCGACCGGCTATTTAGCAAATATGACCAGCTATTTAGTGAATCTGACCAGCTATTTAGTGAATCCGACCGGCTATTCAGTGAATCTGGCGGGCTATTTAGTGAATCTGGCCATAAAACTGTTGGGTTTGGCCTGTTTTTCCAACTTTTCGCACCCGCCAGTCACCGGTGAGGGCATTGCTGTGGATTTTGGATCCAGATTCGGGTGTTTTCGACAAGATCAGGACCACAGGTGCTGCACAGGACAACTTGTGACCCCCCGAGCGACCGAGGCCTATAAGGGGCTGAAAATGCCTCAAAAAGGCACAAGAGGGCACAATTATGCACCACAGACTGCCAAACACCCCCCACAAAGTCATCATGTACCGAAAAAATGCAGTTGGTTTTCAAGGATTGCCCTAAAATTCACCATAACGCGAGAAAAAGGCTAAGTGGCGAAGAAAACAGAGTTTGCCCCCCCCTACCCCAGGGTGCGCACTAAGGGACGTTGCCCCCGTTGCACGTTGCACCCCCCCTTTTTTTTTTTTTTGGGGGGGGGGGGGGTCGTTTTGGGGGCTGTTTTTGGGGTGTTTGCCAGACCCCCCGGTGCCGAGTGGGTACTCCGTTTCCTCCAGATGAATCCGTTCTCCTCGTTTTCGAAATCGAAACCCACTTTTGCGGAAAAAAAGGTCAATCCCCACCAAAATGTTTTCCTGCACTTTTTTGGCAGGGAAATGTACTTAGCAACTTTTGAGCAAAGTCAGTTTCCCCGAAAACCAAGATTCCTGCAGTGCACTCAAAAATCAGCCAAAATCTGGAAAATTGGCCCAAAAAGTGAAAATTCGAGCAAATTTGGCCGATTTACCATGTGCTTTCCCCAAAATGCCAATACCCCCCAAAAGCTGTTTTCAGGCAAATCCGCTGGGAAACGTACTTAGAGAGTTTCGAAACAACGGCACCAAGAAAACCACGAAAGGGCAGATTTTCCCGGTTTCAGCCTGTGTTTTGCACGTCAAATTTCCGGCCTCACAGACGAACCGAGGACGGAGTGGAAAGATCCATCGCGAAAGAGCGCGTTTGAGGGGGTCCCCGGAAAAAAGGGTGGAGGGGTCCCCGGCCACCAGGTGCACGACGCACTTGTCATGCACAATCACTTGTTATATAACAAGTGACCTAACAAGTGAAAATGTATAACAAGTGCCACTTGTTATATAACAAGTGATCACTTGTTATATAACAAGTGTTTGCTTGTTATATAACAAGTGATTGCTTGTTATATAACAAGTGATTGCTTGTTATAACAAGTGTTTGGTTGCAATTTCATAAGGAACCTGGGGTTTGCACCTACCTACGAGAGAAAATCAGTGATCTGCAAGACACAAGGCTCCACCTGGTCCAGACAAAAGTATCGGGGAGTTCGGGGAAATTCGGGGAGTTTCGGGGTATTTCCTTTGTGACGACCACTTTCCCTGCAGCCGGCCATGGCGGGGAGGGGGCTACGCTATTATGGCCCTACCTTGCGCAGAGCGGTCCCGTGTTCGGTTATGCCCCGAAGACGAAGATAGAGGCTGAGAAGGAAGGACAGACTGGGAGGTACAGGTTGACACGTTTTGACACAGGTAGCTACAGGATCCGCTGCGGTAAGGAGAGCCGTTCCACCAGAGGTCGTGCGGGTACAGAGACGATGCTCGTGCTCGAGTCGCAGTTGGGGACGAACAGGCACGCCTTCAATGATGAGGTCTGGGGGATGGACGTATTTTCCACGTATGGGGAGGAAAGGATCGGACGTGCTGGTGGGACGCCTTCGAAGGGCGTGCCCAGGCCACCACCAAGGACGAGAGAGTGCGCACGAGACATCACAGTTTGAATACCAAGCACTTGCCCCCCAGCGTTGTACTTCTGGACACCGAAGGGGAAGCTCGTCTTTACCCTTGGATCTGCTCCAAGCACGGCGATCGTCAGAGAGGCCGGACACTGTCCAGTGAAAACGGCTCGAATTGCCTCGGCGAATTGCTCTTCCGGCTCTCCCCAAGAAGAAGACCCCTCCGCTTTCACGGACTGCTCCCAGTCGCAAACAGGGTTTCTGGATGGAACTCCCGCACTGCGTTGCTCAGTTCCGCCCGCTCTCGGCTACGCAGTTTTTCAGCCCATCCCTCGAATTTGTGCGGTGGTGCTGGCCTGCTGCAGCTGCTCACGATGGCCACCATTCTTCGGCTTTTCTCTGTGCCGCTTTGCTGGCTGACATCTGGACTCTTGCAGTACTCTGACTGCACGCAGTCAATTTTAGGTGCAGTTCTGGTGTAATCTTGCGGAATTTGGTTATCCCCGGTACCGAAAACCTGTGCATGCTACCGTTACACTACCGTTACGCTACCGTTACGCACCCGGGACCAGCTTGATTGAGAAGGCATAGGATGGTTTTCAACACTATTCTGAGTCCAGTGTCCCAGTCTTGTGATCCGAGGGTGTGTTCTGGGGTCGTAACCACCCTGGATGTCGTTCTCTGTGTGCTCCAACAAGTCGACAAGGGAAATATTCTTGCTAGAACATGGCAGCTTTCTTGGGTGCACCACCCTGAGTGTACGGACCTTGGACTTTTCTGGAGCATCTGGGTGGGATATTATAGTCCCCTGAGTGCTTTTCTGCCCGCCAGATGTTGTGTGCTGCCAGTAGGGGTAATTTTCTGGCAGTCTCGGGCTTCAGGAAGGCGTAACGGTAACAGTCAATCTCGCTCCCCGAAATAGGCAAAGCCCCCTGATTTTGTTAACGTTCGTTAACAGGCCGAAAATCCTCCTTTTTTGGCTGTGGTGCATCAAATACGCAGTTGTGCAGCTTTTTGGCCGTAAATTTGGTGTCATGTCACAGTGGAGGTGATGTGTAATACCTGGAGTACGGTCACCGCCTTCGGCGAAGATGTCAAAAAAGCACGAAATCACACTCGTTTGGCCGTGGTGGTACCCCGGCCCGGGGGTTTTCACACGACAAGAAACTTCGACCCACAGAAGAACCCCGAATGAGCGGTTCGGGTGTGCAAATGCCAAGCGTGCTTAGGGACAGCGGATTATTACCCGGGCGGGCCAACTGCCCACTACTTTCGCCAAAATTTTGGTGGGTGGGTCCCCCCCCCCCCTCTGGTGGGAATATTTTTTCCCCAAAACTGCATGAAGATTTTCCGACGGAAACCCACTGTTGCATTAATGTAATGGCCCAAATCTGACCGAAAACCGCTGTTACATCAATGTAATGGGCCAAATCTGGCGGAAAACCACTGTTACATCACTGTAATGGGCCGAATTTCACAGAAAACCACTGTTACATCAATGTAATGGCCCAAATTTGACGGAAAACCACTGTTACATCAATGAAATGGGCAGAATTTGACCGAAAACCACTGTTGCATCAATGTAATGGCCCAAATTTGACGGAAAACCACTGTTACATCGATGTAATGGGCAGAATCTGACGAAAAACTTGGCCCATTACATTGATGTAACAGTGGTTTTCCGTCAGATTCTGCCCATTACATCGATGTAACAGTAATTTTCCGTCAGATTCTGCCCATTACATCGATGTAACAGTGGTTTTCCGTCAAATTTGGGCCATTACATTGATGTAACAGTGGCTTTCCGTCAAATTTGGGCCATTACATTGATGTAACAGTGGTTTTCCGTCAAATTCTGCCCATTACATCGATGTAACAGTGGTTTTCCGTCAGATTCTGCCCATTACATCGATGTAACAGTGGATTTCGGTCAAATTTGGCCCATTACATTGATGTAACAGTGGTTTTCCGTCAAATTCTGCCCGTTACATTGATGTAATGGCCCAAGTTTGGGCCATTACGTTGATGTTTTTTGGGGAGGGGCAGTGCAACTTGGACCTGATAGAGCCGTACCGTTCGGCCGGGGGGCTTTGCCCCCCGAACCCCCCCTTATTTCGACTTTCCAGAACAAACCAAACCCGTACATTTCAGCTGTGTATGGCGGTGTCGGAAGCCAAGAAGGCAGGTGGTGAAATTGGAAACTCAAAAAAAAAATTCCCACGGGCTCGGGAGATTTGGGGGTGGGTGGGTCCCCCCCCCCCCCCTTTGGGCGGGCAGTTGGCCCGCCCGGGTAATAATCCGGCGTCCCTTACAGCAACCGTTTGTTTGCCAAAAGCCGAGTGTCTTGCAGATCACGTGACTTTCTCTCGTAGGTAGGTACAAACCCCAGGTTCCTCATGAAATTGCAACCAAACACTTGTTATAACAAGCAATCACTTGTTATATAACAAGCAATCACTTGTTATATAACAAGTGATCACTTGTTATATAACAACTGATCACTTGTTATATAACAAGTGGCACTTGTTATATAACAAGTGACCACTTGTTACATCACTTGTTAGAAATATAACTAGTTATGTCCCAAAAAAAACAGCTAACAAGTGCGTCGTGTGCACCAAACAGGACCCCCCCCCCCCAGTGCTGATGCTAAGGCCCCTAAACTCGGCATCGTTGTCAGCCGGACGGCAACGAGGGGTGGGTGGGTACCCCCCCCCCCCCTAAACCCCCCCCCCCCCCCCCCCCCCCCCCCCTGCAGGGCCTGTGTGCAGCAGGGTGGTGACCGCTCTAAGGTGGTTTCCTCAGCAGCGACCAAGAAAAAAAAATTTTTTTTTGGCCCAAATCCTCCCAAAAAAGCACTCGAAAAAAAAAATTTTTGACCCACTTTTTCCACCATTTCACCTTAGAGAATTTAGCTAAGGTGGGTCCCACAGTAGGTCCACAGTGGGTTGCACCAGGAGGGGGGGGGGGGGGGGGGTACCCACCCCCACCCAGGGTTAGCAACTTCGTTTTGGGTCTCAGGCTTAGTATCAGCACTGCCCCCCCCTTCCAAATTAGCAGACGTTGACATTGCCCGTTGCACCCCCCAATCCTTAGTGCGCCCCCTGCCCTACCCCCCCCCCCCCCCCCCCCCCCCCACCTCGACGATCCCGACGGGATCCGATCCAGCTGGCTGCTGCTACTCGGACGCGCCCGAAAGGGGAGAACACACACAAAAGGGGGGAAAGAGGTCGAAAAATACGGCAATAGCTGTACACAGTGCTACAGTAACGGCGGGGGAGAATAACAGAGCGAGGGGGAAGGGGAGGCGGGGGCCGCAAAATAAAAGGACGGGGGATGAACGAAGACGACAGGTGAAGCAAAGCAAGATGTCACACGACTGGGGGGAAAAGCTGTCAGTATAGAAGCTCTCTTGCGGGCTTGCACCGACTCGAAGTCGTGTCAGTCATCCCTGAGGAAACCTTTCGTCACCTTCCACTACATCTCTTGAAGAAGAAGCGAGACCAAAGGCCACGTGCCACATTCACACCGAAGATCGGTACTGGAGGTTGTGTATCGTGCAAGTTTTTACCCTTACCCTCACTTCCCCACGAGACCAAGATGTCGTTGAGGACAAGGGTTTTGCCGCGCACAATTTTGCTCCGCCCTCCCCGTGGACTTTTGACGTTGACGTTTTTTGTCGACCGCACTGCGCTGCCTTGAACCCAATCCCAGGACGTGGGTGCAGGCCGCAATTGATCACTATACTCGGGCGGCTCAGCTTCTCGATAATTTGCATGTAAAGAGCAACCTGGGCCGGCTGGTAATAAATGAAACGGGCTCATACACGTTTGTATGTGCGCCGTAGCGGATAGATGAACCCTCTGGCAATGCCCTTGGGCCTGATACGCGAACATGAGAGAGACGAGTTAGAGGGGAGAGACTACTTTCTGAGACCATCGTCACAGACAGCCTCATATATCAAGTTCAGACTACCCGTACTACTATGGCATGACATGGACAACGCTCCCTTAATTTCACACACACACACACACAGCAGTCTTCTTTGACGTGAATAAGAAGTGCAGGTAAACGAAGTTCTCGCATCCTGCCGATGATTTGATTGTGAACGAAGAAATGCGTAGTTTTGTTTTATTCTTTTACTTGTTAGTTGTCGACAACTTCTTTTGTATTGAGGTGTCATTCAGATGTAAATCCAAAGCCGCCCACGTCAAATTTTGTTAAGCAGCGGCTGCCAAAACTTGCCGTGACACCTATGATCAAAGTAAAGGAGGAAAGGAGAAAATGTTTCTAAAAGAAAAGGGGCAGGTTGTATTTTTGGACCCTCGTAGCTCGCTGGGTCAGGCGCGCCAGGTAGATGCTGGGCTAGTTTCTGTCTGGACTTGGACTGTGTAGTCCTTCTGAATTCTTTTCACAGGTCCGTTCATGCACACCCACACCGAACTGGTTGGCAAACGGGTTGCCAGACCTCGTTGTTGTTACGCCACAATGGCGGCATTGAAGAACCATTTCGTTTTGGAAGCTGCGTTCTTGTGTTCGTGGGATGTTTGCTGGTGGGCTTGCGTGCCGGGTTTGTGTTTGTGACGGCGTCGATAGTCCTTGCGGTAGTTCCGGTGTTTGCGGCTGATCCGGCGTTTGCGATCGACTTTCTAGATGCTCCGGTGTCGCCGGGCGAGCAGGTGGCTGTTCCGGTGGTTCCGGTTGAGCGAGTGGCTCTTTCGGAGATGCCGGTTGCGCTACCGGCTGCTGCTCTTGCGGGCGGGCGAGCTCTTCTGGGAATGTCGAGGAGACAGAAGGACTTTCTGCAGATTTCGCTCGGGGGTCAAGGAACCTTTTGAGTTGTGTGTCGGAGATTGTGCCTGTGACTGGGATGTAGTGCACCTGAGCTATGTAACCGAGCAATACAAGAGGACTCGTTTCTCCAACCGTTTGTGTGTGGAACCTGTTTCTCTCATCGATTGAGAAGAGGCGGATTTGCACCTTCTTAAGCTTTGTGAAAAAAGGATAATAAACGCAACAGGAACTGGGGGGCAAAAAAGAACAAAAACTCGAAACGGGGAAGAAGCGGAAGGACTAAAGAACTCTATACTGCATCCCCTGGGTTTTCTTCTTGACCAGTCCTGACCAGTCCTGGGTAGCGACAATCGGCGGCCGGCAGTCCATGCCTCAACCATGCCGCTCAGGCATTGCGGTCGTTTTGGCCGTCGAATGTGGTCACGGGTGCGTTAAGAAAATGGAACACAACATCACTTTGTTGAATGACCGGTCACACCAAGCGATAGCCGATAGTGTCTCAACCATACCACTCAGGCATTGCGGTCGTCTTGCATCATGGGCCAGGCAGTGGGCGATCACTCGTTATACAGTGGTCGCCCACAGGCCAGGCAGTGGTTGACCACTCGTTTTACAGTGGTCGGCTGTCGAATGTGATCACAGGCGCGTCAAGAAAATGGAACACAAATCACTTTGTCGAATCACTTCAGCACACGGTAGGAGTCCAGCCTCAGAAGCTGGAGTAAAAAAAAAAGAGGAATTCACGGCAGTCGTCAACGCACTGGCTTCCTGAACCTGGGCTGAGCCGGAAAATCGAGGAAACAGTGGTCGAAGGTGTGACACAGCACGCGGAAACGTTGCTCAGGCCGCATTCGTGCGAGTTCACGTGTGGTGGCAAGTTCGGGGCCGTACCCGTGGGGAAAGGCCCCCAGACCCCCCGTGCAACCTTGATGCTGATTCGGTAGATTCAACCAGACCGAGCCGCAGCAAAAGTCTTTTCCCGCCAAAGCTTGCCGGGAAAGCACGCTGCGGCGCGCCCCGACAGCAGCATTTTGCCATCTTCCATTGACCAAGCACCGCCGTCTGTGAGGCCGCCAGACTTCTTCCATTCTGAGGCGCGAAGACGATGCGAACGAGTGCAAGCGCCTCCGCCGACCGCAGCGGCTCGCTGCGGTCCCTGCTCTGGACCATGCTGCGTTCCCTTCGGATAAAGCCCGCGATGCGGTCAAGCCGGTCGAGCGACGCTCGGTGCCGCCCCATGCTCTCGAGCCTGCGGTGCGCCGTCTTCAGCCCCGACAGCAGCATTTTGCCATCTTCCATCGACCAAGCTCCGCCGTCTGTGAGGCCGCCAGTCTTCTTCCATTCTGAGGCGCAAAGACGATGCGAACGAGTGCAAGCGCCGGAAGCACGACACACACAGTACGAACGAAGAAGTAGTCGCACCTGAGCGACTCATACAGATCATCGCCACGGATTCTCTGCATTCTAGCTACAATACATTCACGGTGGATTGCGGTATATACACGGTCTATCAGAAGGGGATGGACCGGCGCTTCACGAGGTGTGCTTTGGTGAGGTCGATGATCTGTTCACGGAGTGGGACTTGCGGATGTTGTCGAGCTCCTTCTGCGACTTGAGGGCGGCCAGGCGGAGTTCGCGGTTGAAGTCGTCCGAGCTGAGGAAGACGGGCGGCTTCCGCGGCTGCGACAGCTTGAACGGCTTCGGGACGGTCAGTTTCCTGTCCTCCGCCGACCGCAGCGGCTCGCTGCGGTCCCTGCTCTGGACCATGCTGCGTTCCCTTTCGATGTAGCCCGCGATACGGTCAAGCCGGTCGAGCGACGCTCGGTGCCGCCCCATGCTCTCGAGCCTGCGGCGCGCCGTTTTCAGCCCCGACAGCAGCGTTTTGCTGTCGTCCATCGACCAAGCCCCGCCGTCCGTGAGGCCGCCGGTCTTCTTCCACTCCCGGAACTTCTTGAACAGATCTTCGCCCAGCAGCGTCCGGTCGTCCGGGGCCCCGCTGCGCTCCTTCTCCCACGCGCAGTTGTGGAACCGGCGGTGCTCGGGCGATGCCTGTGCGCAGGAAAAGGGGGGTATTTCTGCTGTTGACCATTCCGTTCGGATTTTTTGTCTCGTGACTGGACAGGCAAGGGCACGTGCTGGGTATGTGCCAAGTGTACTGGGCAATAACTGGGTGTGTACCAAGTAACGGACACTGGGCATGGCAATGTACCAGGTGTAACACGCACTTACTGGGCATGGCAATGTATCAGGTGTAACACACACTTACTGGGCATGGCAATGTATCAGGTGTAACACGCACTTACTGGGCATGGCAATGTACCAGGTGTAACACACACTTACTGGGCATGGCAATGTACCAGGTGTAACACACACTTACTGGGCATGGCAATGTACCAGGTGTAACACGCACTTACTGGGCATGGCAATGTATCAGGTGTAACATGCACCACATGTACATTGCCTTACCAGGTGCGACAGGCACTTACTGGTCGCACATCAAGTGTGACGGACACTTACTGGCATGCACCAAGTGTAACAGACACGCACAGCAAAAAGAAATCGAATGGGCGTTTGTAATGCCTAGTGAAATTGCCACGACGAACCGCAAAACGCACACTCTAAAGAGACATACCGCGTCCCGGTTTTCGGGCGAAGCGGACGGCTGCGAGTCGTGGAACGACGGCGAGGCGCGCTGGTTGGACAGGCCCCTGATGGCGAGGACCCTGGGGTCGTCGCCCCGCTGCCGCATCGCGATGCGGGCGGCGGCTTCGCGCTGCTGCATCGTCTTCTCGCGCAGGCCCTGCTCGAGGCGGAGCTCCATGCTCAGGAGCTGCTGCCGGATGCGCCGCCGCTCCTCGTCGACAGCTTCGGCCCGCAGCTGCGAGCGGAGGGTGATCGCCGACTCCCGCTCCCGCTTCGCGAGCTCGTACTCGGTGCACACCCGGATGTCCTTCCACGAAAACGCGCGGTCACTGCCTTCGGGCTGCACCGTCAAGTCGCTGCTGTCCGACGCCAGCACGTAGTAGTGCAGCCCGCCCTCGAACGGAACTAGCGTCGTGTCCCCCTGTCAATATTGCTTTTTTTTTTTGTTGCATAAGCACCTGCTCTGTAGGAAATACTTGAGGAGGCTGCCAGCTGCAAAAGATCAAAGGAAGTAAATGTGCTGTAGCCCACACGAAACACAGGTAAATCTGGGTTTCGTGGCGGGCGTAAGCGTTCAACAAACTAACAACCTTGCGGGTTGCCCTTCAATGAATTGTGCAGGCTAAAAAGACGTAGGCAGCGTGTTTTGGTGGTTGATCAGAATTCCTTACCTGAATATACACAGGGTAAATACAAGTGGGAAAAACGATCAACCGGCACGCACAAACAAAACGAAGCGCCTGTCTTTTTTTGTGCGGTCGACGACTTCACGTCCGTCGTTCTAATGCCTGGCGACTTTGCTTGCTTGCTTGTTTGCTTGCTTAATTCTTCTTGAAAAGTATTGATACTGCAGGGAATAGTTGACTCGACCTCTCCTCCTCGAGTTGTGCTGGCCAATATTGAGGACAAGATTTGGTGCCCCATTGGGTACTGAACCTGACCGGACCAGACCAGACCCGTCTAACCATGACCTGACCAGTCCCCTACCAGCCTGAACAAGCTGACCAGACCAAGCACTGATGGATATAAAATAGCAGACCTTGAAGGACCGAACGACGCCGTGCTGCCAAGGGTCGTTCGGCGAGTCCCGCACCTCGACTTTGTCGTCGATGCTGAGGTAGTACGTGACGGGGACCGCCAGCGCGTGCCCTTCGCTCGAGCTCCGGGCGCTGCGTATCGAGAATTCGCGGCACATGGGAGGGTAGACGAAAGGCTGCTTGGGCAGAGTTCCCACTCGGTGCGCACGCGACGGGGAAAACGGCGAGTACTGCTTCTGCTGCTCCGTTTCGTGTCTGGGTTCCGGGCTCGCGGAGAGAGGCCGGTGCGGCGAAGAATCGGCGGGGAAGCTGCCGAGTTCATCTTCAGGGTCCGGGGGCCCCCTGCCGTTGGTCAGCTTGTCGGCCCTGGGCGGCGACAGGTGCGAGCAGCAGAGGAGCTGGACCATGCTCTTCATGTCCTCGAGCGTCATGTCGCCGGTGAGCTCCGGCCGCGCCGCCGTGCTTTCCGGCTGGTTGTCGGTGAGCACCGGCTTCTGCGGCAGCGGCCGCAGCTCGTGCCGCGCGAAGCCCGGCGGCGACTGCTCGCTGTCGGGTGACGCGCTGTGCATAGCGTCGCCACGTGCCGGGGATGCTGAGCGGCTGTGCTTGTGTGAAATGGTGACATACATCGTGTGACCGGTATTCATGTTGTGTGCTATATCTCTTGTGACAGGAGCATAAGTTGTGTGACATGTACAGGTATACAGATTACGTGATATGTACAAATTTACAAGTTGTGGGATATATCGGGTGATGGGCTTCCAAGTTGTGCAGGTGTCGTCGTGTGAAGGTACACAAGTTGTGTGATATGGGTAAATGCCAAACCCCCCCCCCCCTTTGCACTTCATCAGCCAAAAAAAATTCTTAGTCAAACCCGGGTACTTCTGGGCCCAGGATCCCCCCAAAAACAGCTTCTGAGTGTTATTTCTCACCAGATGGGCCCCGTGCCATGCATAGGAGTCCACAAATCCACCCCAATGGGGTGCCTAGTACCCCCACCCCCCCTTGCAGGATGATCCAAAACAGGGTCAAAAACAGGCATTTTTTTCTGATATTCTACTGTGGTGTGGGAATGGGCGGCAAGGGTCGGCACCTGGAGAAAAACGTGGTTATTCTGCTCCAGGTGACCATGGATGCACCAAAACAGCCTTGAAAACACCTGTATTTACGTGCGGATTCCTCGTTGCCAGCTCCCAAGACTCGTGTCTGCTCACCACACCAGCCACTGTCTGTCCGGTGTGCTAATAAGGGGGTTTTGGACGCATTGGGAGGCTTTGCCACTAGTTTGTGGCTTTGCCACTAGTTTGTGGCGGTATGTGTCGTTTTTTTTCTGAATCTCCGGGCAAAAAGACAAACTGCAGAAACAAAATGACACATGCCGCCATAAACTACTGGTAAAGCCCCCCAATGCGTCCAAAACCCCCTTATTAGCACACCGGACAGACAGCGGCTGGTGTGGTGAGCAGGCACGAGTCTTGGGAGCTGGCAATGAGGAATCCGCACGTAAATACAGGTGTTTTCAAGGCTGTTTTGGTGCATCCATGGTCACCTGGAGCAGAATAACCACGTTTTTCTCCAGGTGCCGACCCTTGCCACCCATTCCCACACCACAGTAGAATATCAGAAAAGAATGCCTGTTTTTGACCCTGTTTTGGATCATCCTGCAAGGGGGGGTGGGGGTACTAGGCACCCCATTGGGGTGGATGTGTGGGCTCCTATGCATGGCACGGGGCCCATCTGGTGAGAAATAACACTCAGAAGTTGTTTTTGGGGGGATCCTGGGCCCAGAAGTACCCGGGTTTGACTAAGAATTTTTTTTGGCTGATGAAGTGCAAAGGGGGGGGGGGGGGGGTTTGGCATTTACCCATATGTCGTGTGACACTGGTTGTCGGTGGGCACAGGCCGCAGCTCGTTGCCGCGCGAAGCCCGGCGGCGACTGCTCGCTGTCGGGTAACGCGCTGTGCATAGCGTCGCCGCGTGCCGGGGGGTGCTGTACCGTGTGAAAAGGTGACAGGTAAACAAGTTGTATGATACGTCGTGTGACCGGTGTCCATGTTCTGTGACAGGAAGTCAAGTTGCGTGACACGTACAGGTAACATCTCCAAGTTGCGTGATACGTCGTGTGACCGTATTCATGCTGTGTGATATCTCTTGTGACAGAACAAGTTGCTAACATTACCCTGAGCCCAAATCCTGGACGTTGTTTCAGGTGGTGAATCGGCAAATGATCATGATCAGAGGGTCCTACTTGGCGGTTCAGTTTCCTCACACACTGCATGTGGCTAAAAATAACAAGAAGCTTGGCATTTGGTTGGAGGAGTGATGGCGCGTGTCTCGTGGGCTTTACAGCCGACGGTCACAGGAAGAAAGTTGCCATACTTCGACGTGACGGCGATGGCGGGAACGAGATGGCAAACCGTCAGCAAGAAGTCGCGGCGCTGTTGGACGTCCTTGAACGCGATGGAGAACGGGGCCGGCTTTTCGGCCCACTCCAGCCGCACGGTGAGCCCCGGACAGTCCGCTGGACCAATGATCGTCGCCGCCCTCAGGCTCTGCACCGCGAGCCGCGTGTTGCCGAAGATCCCCGTCTCCACCGCCGTGGCTGGGAGCTTGTACAGCCCGCTTTCGGTCAACGCAATGACCCGCTTCACGGCTATGCCGCCTTGCCCAACCTCGGTCACGGCCGCTGAATAGTACAACACCCGGTCTCCCTGCATCTGTCGTGGGGAGAGGTTGCAGAGTTCGGTTTTGCAATACAAAGTCCGGGAAGCATCAAGAGTCTCCGGTTGATCCGTCGAGGATCGGGCAGTGAGATGGTCAAATGCGCACGGTAAAGACCGGCGCAGGGTGAGACCGGAGGCAGCAGATTAAGTTCGGGAAACAGTGAAGTTCGAGTTCGGGCGAAGCTGAGTACTGGTGAAGCTAAGTTAGGGCGAAGCTGAGTACTGGTGAAGCAAAGTTCGGGCGAAGCTAAGTACTGGTGAAGCAAAGTTCGGCGATGCTAAGTACTGGTGAAGCTACGTTCGGGCGGAGCTAAGTACTGGTGAAGCTAAGTTCGGGCGATGCTAAGTTCTGGTGAAGCAATTTTCGGGCGAAGACACACTCATTATTTACTGCTTGTTTTAAAGTGCCAGACAAGATATCCTTTCCCCACCAGGGTGGGAAACTGAATCTGCTCCGGCAGGGTTTTTTGTGCTCTATGTTTCCTGGAACGGGGTGGCTTCCGCGGTGGGAACATCTCTTAAATGTTTCCCCCGTAGAACAGACACCCTGTATGTAAATTCGTCAAGCCTCGCGGATTCCCTCGGAAAATCGTGAGAAACATTTAAATCTTGAAGGCACTCAAACTTCGTAGTTTCGAGTTGTGTCTTGCCAAGGAGACGCCTACATCTCCCTAATGCTCCATATGCCCGGCACTGCGTCGAACCGCCTGCCGCCGTTTATGACGGTCCACCAAGGTCTATCAGCTTTGTCCTATTTCCTGGAGATGTCTGCTACCGGTGAAAGGCCATGATAGCACGACACGGTACGATCGAAGAGGTAGCCATCTATTGACCAATGCAGGCCATCGCTACAAGTATTCTGCACTGTATAACCGCAAACTATCGCGGTACACTACGATCCATCAGCAGGGATGGACCGACAAATTATTGCGATGTGGCTGATGAAAGAAACGGGGGCAAACCTCCAGGTGATCCACCAACTTCGAATTGGCTGCCAATCCAACCATGTCGAGCTTCCTCGCCACGAGCGGGCCATCGGCCCTGTCTGAATAGTTGCTCGTTTGAGGGGACCCAGCAGCGTTCATCTCCAGCTGATCTGCCATTTCAGGGTGCCTGCGCACTTAGAGGGAGCTGGTAGACCCAACCCTTGACCCCCGTGGCCCCCCCACCCCAAAGGGCTCCTTCTGCTTGCGGAGGTGAGGGTTGCCGTTGTGGGTTCAGGCACAAAAGCTTGCGGCGGTCTCCGTCGGGGAGATAGTGTGTACTACCTCCGTTCTTTTACACTCGTTCTCTTTCTCGTGGTCTCCCACACCCCGAAAGAGGTTCTTCTGTTTGCGGGGGCTACTGTAGTTGGTTCGGGCCTTGAAGAATAAGGGGAGGCAAGAAGGTTTCCGGTGGTTTCCGTCAGTTACGTAGTTTGTACTACTGTAGTATACGGTTGCAACTGGAGCAAAGCGCATGGCAGGATGTGCACACCTACAAGAGGAGAATTCGGGTGGGTTGAGGCAGGTCTTCTGAGAATGAACTTTTCTTCCATCCTCCCCTTGCCCCCACTGTGATCTTGCCTGGTTGGCCCATTGACATGGTCAACAGGCACACTCTGAGTGAGCAAATTTTCAAGGTTCTATCTGACTTCTCTCTTTGCCTACCCCCCCCCCCCCCGTGTTAGTGTCGCCTACCTAAAGGCACCTTTTCCGAAAAGGCGACACTAACACGGGAAGGCGACACTAACACGGGGTGTGACCAAGGGTAAGGAAAATTGGTGTGACTGGCACCGTGGTAGCATGCAGGGTCAAAACCTTCTGTCTTTTTTAAACGCTGCCGCGGGGCTGATGGACCCCAAAAAAAAAAAATGGAAAAAAAAGAATTGCTCAACTTCATCAAAAATTACTGCAGAGTTTGTTCCAAAATTTTAAAATTTAAAAACCCCAATTTTTTTCCGGAAAGAAATTGGTGGCCATGTACCAAAAAGACACAAGGTTTTGACCCTGCATGGTAGACAGACAGTTACGTTCCCTCGTGCATTCTTCCGATGCTCACCGTAAAACTGCAAACCCGCAAATCAGCCATCCAGGACCAGAACGCCGTAGTTGTCGGATGGTAGTCGTGGAGAGGGCAGAAGTCTACATACAGCACACTCCCATGACATCGCGCGCTTTCTTGGCACGTGAAAGCGCGTTCGTTGACTCTGTCTCCCGCTACAAACAAGGCGGGTGTGATCTCGCACGTTTTTGGTGTTTTTTGGTCCTTCTCTGTTGGCTCAAGATTTAGAGCCCATGTCAGTTATCCTGTCATGATGCTTCTTCGAGTACTTGCGCTTGTTCTGCACCGCACCGGGGGCTCGAGTTGTTTCTTCTGGCAAACTATGACCGGGGAAACACTGTCGACTCGTCCGTGGCAAGTATGCGGTTGTACCTCCCTCCATGGCACCCATTCTTCGAGAACCAGTGAGGACTGTCTGGCTTCGGAAACGAGATGATCGTTTGACGCACCAGCACTACTCGACCGGCTACCAATACGTGTTGAAATCCCATTCAGTCGGCGAATGACGGCCACCATTGTTCTAAGTTTGCATGGAGGCGTTGTTGAGGAACACAGATTTACATTGGCGAGGTGAAATCAGCACCTGTCGATCAAGCGAGGAAGCTTTCAGCTTCTTCATGGACGCGTGTGCGCCCGCTGTTGCTACTGTTACGGGTACCAGAAACCGCACTCTGCTTTTCGTAGATCAGCATGTTGCAAAGCCCACCTCTGCAGGCTTGTGCTTTGGTCATGCGTGTTTGTAGATGGCGCAAGACAGGTTTCTTGCCCCGTCTTGTTTCCTGCTGGTTCAGTATCGGATCAGTCGAATTTAGGCCAATGCCTTTCTCGCAGTCATGAGCACCAGGATGCTTGCTTTCTGCCACAAGCTTCAGTCAATCGTTGTCGATATATTTTTCCTTCAGGTTGCTTAGGTGAGGAGGAGACACTTTTCATAGAAATCCGGGGAACCCTATTTCATAGAACCCGTATTCCCGTGTTAGTGTCGCCTCGCGTCTTCAGGACAAAAGGCGACACTGACAAGGGAAAAACGGAGGCGACACTAACACGGGGGGGGGTAGGTATAGGGGTACTCCCATCGGAGTATCCAGTATGGATCTGGAGTGATCAATACGATAACTCCAGATGGCGTGGCGAACTCGATGACCCAAGAGTGCAATAATAAGCATTTATTCGGCAATAATTTCCGCCAATTTTGCCTCGGTGTCGGTTTTAGTCCCTCGGGAGGCCCTCGGGGGGGTTTGCAACCCCTCGCCACTCGCTCCGCTCGTGGCTCGGGGTTGCAAACCCCCCCTCGGGCCTCCCTCGGGACTAAAACCGACACCTCGGCAAAATAAACGGAAATTATCTTGCCGAATAAATAGACTTAAGCCGACCGAGTGCGATGAGGTCAGAAGCTAGCTGCCGATTCCCTCCGTTCTACACGTTCTCGTCTCTACTACGAGGTGTGGACGGAACCCAACTTAAACCCTCGTGGCTCGCCACCCCAAAGAGCTCTTTCTGTTTGCGGGGGTGTGTCGTTCGTGATTGGTTCGCGTTGTCAGGGAATAAGGGAGTTAGAATAGAGCATCTGTTTGGTATCGGAAAGTAGGTGCGAGATCAGGCAAACCTTGTGCGCTAGCTTCGTTTAACCGTGAATCTAATAATCAGGGCTTACCCCAAATTCTCGCTTCCATTTCACCAACCGTGTGACAACTATAATCTGCATCGTTTCCGCCAACGCGACCTTTTCCGAAGGCAAGAAGGCCTGCGATTGTCTCGTGTACTACTTCCGTTCTTATACCCTCGTTCTCTTTTTCGTGACCCCACCCTAAAGGGGGCGTTTGAGGAATAAGGGGAGGCAAGAAGGTTTGTGATATCCCTTGAGTGCTGCGTATTACAACAACAGTCGCAGTGCGGAAGCCGACAGCTTCTCAATAGAGGCGAACGGAAAGAATGGAGCTTCCACGGGGAGAATTCACAGTACAGGATACACCGCGGGACACGGGCGTGTGCGCGAGGATAGAGAAGACAAGGAAGAGAAAATTTGCTCCGTAGAGAGGCACAGACGCAACGGTCAACCGCGGCTTGCAAAAGACTTAAAGAGTCGGAAGCAGCACAGATTGGCCTCAAACCCTGAAAGGTTCGGGCCACAATAGCGGAGAGTTGTGCGTGCTCAGTTAGAGTGATGCATTAGCTTGTCAACCGGCAAGCTTGATCTTGTTCAGCTTGCACTTCTGCTCTCAAGACGAAGGAGTCTAGCCGCACGCCTACCAGATCCGTTCGTAGAACGGGAAGCGAAAGACAGGCTTCCGTAATTACCCGTTGTCTTGAAGTATGCGCCCCGGCGGAACGAAGACAAGAGGGAGGGTTTCTATGTACACAGTCGAACTACAACTTTACGGAGTGAAATACCGCGGGTAGCGGCAAAGGGATGTTGTGCAAGATGAAGATATACAGTACAGCGGCGGTATCCGCTTTGATGCGTGGAGCACCTGGACAAACTTGTCTATGCCAGCACCGAGCGCAGGGGACTCGATCTTGATTGGGCCACCAACGGAAGTAGGTATAAGAATACTCGAGGGGCTGCCTTGTGCTTACTTCGAAGAGGCTAGAGGGGAAGAAACAGTGCAACTACAAAGTGCGTCCTTTTGTTGAACGCTTACGCCCGCCACTGAACCCAGATTCACCTGTGTTTCGTGTGTGGGCTACAGCACACTTACCTCCTTTAATCCTTTAATATTTTGCAGCTGGCAGCCTCTTCAAGTTCTTCCTACAAAGCAGGTGCTTATACAAAAATACTCGAGGGGCTGCCTTGTGCTTACTTAGAAGGAGGTTAGAGGGGGAGAAACAATACAACTACAAAATGGGTCGTTTTTGTTGAACGCTTACGCCCGCCACTGAACCCAGATTCACCTGTGTTTCGTGTGGGCTACAGCACATTTACCTCCACTGATCTTTTGCAGCTGGCAGCCTCCTCAAGTATTTCCTACAAAGCAGGTGCTTATACAAAAAGAAATTGATTCTCAGCGCGGCCCTCTTGCTGTTGGTGTGGTCCGTGTTGGCTAGGAACAAATGATGACAATTCGATGCGCCAATTCCCTCTGGACAGTAGTTTGAGGGCGGAGACCGTGCCATGTGGCTGGACCTCTGTGAGATGAACTTCATACAGACTGCAGCGCGGAAATGGCTCGGCAGGAGTGTGTCTCCACCGTCGTGACATTGCCTTTTGGCGCACGGCCACGATGTCATCTGGGAAGCTTGATGCCGATCCACGAACAGCACACTGCATTCATGGACGGATGTCCTGGATCGCGGTGACCACGGGCGGTTGATGAGAAGACACGTGCTCCATCTGGATGTGGTCACCATGGACAGGTGTCCTTGAACGCGTGCTCGATCTGAGTAGTTTATTGGACTTTGAGAATCCGGGACATTCAAGTGGGTTTCAGAAAAACAGGAAAGAAGCGTTTACTTCACTCCTGCTCGGACGGGGGACATAATTCCAGCCAACACTTGATTCTCCGTACAAAAAAGTCCTCCTCGTGCAGGGCAAATGAGAGTTGAACAGAGGACCAACTATCGAAGTCCTGTACTCTTTGAACGCAGTTTTGACAGAACTACTCGACGTGGCTGCTTTGACTCCGAATGGAAAGGGGAAATGTGGGTAAAGGGGCAAATACAATATACATTCTGCTTTGCTCTTCGCTTACACCACCGTGTGTTGCTGTTTCACTCAGGAATTTCTTCTTTTGTGTTTAGTCTTGTCGTGTAGGGGAAGACGTATGACCTCTCGTCAGTTCAACACGTGTTTGGTAGCTACAGCACTTGCCTTAGGGTTTTTAGACTTAAGGTTTTTAGAGTTAAAGTTCGCTTGAAATTCCGGGGTTTTAGGGTCTCCGTGTGACCGTTCATGAATGGGTTCTCTTAGAGCAAGAAAGGGCTATGTGGTTACGGGTTGTATATTGCGTGCACGCTTTCGTTATGGGTTATGGCTAGCCATGTCCGAGACTGTTTGTGACCGACACCAAGTACATTCCTTCGTGGAGTGTAGTCTTGGGCCCCCCCCGTTCTACAAGTTGAGCAGGGGTTGCCTTGTAGCCCGTACCGGTCTGTTGTCCGCGTTTATATGTATTTTCTCGCAGTGTGGTGCTTGGATTTCGCGGCACTTGCGGTGCTTCACGTGGTGCGGGTTGTTTCCGTCCTAAAATAAGGTTTTTGTCTGGCAGCTTCGTCGAGCAGTACAAAGTACGTTGAAGTATGGTTAAAGATAAAACAGTGGGTGTCACCAAGTACAAAATCCAGTCTTTTTTTCAGTTTGATGAGAGAGGTGCGAGACAGACACATCCGTTGCGGGAAGACACCCGTCTCAGCAATCAGCTAAGGCTTAGGGCGCCCGCGCTACTCGGCTCACGAGAACGCGCTGAATATACCTCATGAGGTCAGTCGGCATTCCCTGCAGGACACAATATTCCCTGCAGGAACTCGCATGGGGAAATAGGGTTACAAAACCGAAACACACCATTGCCCTGCGACCTGTGGTCGGCGACACGGCGGCGGCGAAGCGCTGGCACGACAAGGAGCGGCCGCGCCTCTTCTCAATGGGGAAGTCTTTTCCAAGAATGATATCGCGCGAAAGGTTGCGGGACCCCCGGTTGACGTTCCGCTTTCTGTGAGATGAGGTTGGACATATTTTTTTCCAGCAGTATTTCAAATAATTTGTGAAATGGAAAAGTAGAGGCTTGGGTGGGGGATGACTAGATGGAGGTGTTCCCGGAATACTTTATTTTTCTTTTCAGTGTCTTTTTTGTTGAACGCTTACGCCCGCGAAACCCAGATATACCTGTGTTTCGTGTGGGCTGCAGCACATAATGTCATTTACCAACTTTGATCTTTCGCAACTTGCAGTCTCCTCAAGCATTTCCTACAAAGCAGGTACTTATAATAAGTAACTTATACAAGAAAAAAAAGCTGAAAGATGACAACCCACGACTGGTGGGTGATGGTGAGCATATGCCACACTCTTAATCGTCTGTTAAACGAACAGGTTCGACGGCAGGATGTGGGAAACTTCTTCAACATCTGCAGCATCATGAAAGACACCGAAAACGTGAGGTGGAAATTTATGAATGGCGACGATGTCGTCTTGCGGGCTTTCGCTCGCAACTTGCTCGCTGTTCTGCCTCGTGTGGTCCCTGGCCCGGGGACTGAAGTCCAGGGACCCTTGTGCCACGTTCATCTTGGGCACGTGCAGTCCGAGGAGTGCTGCGGCTCGCCGAAGTATGACCGGAAGCAGCCCGTCCATCCCGAGCGACGGGACGAAGAATGAAGCCCGCTTCCGTCACCTGCTTTCCCGAGCAGCGGCGAGGCGTTCCTCGTCAGGGCGGCTGTACAGAAAACCTCGTATGCAGTCATCCGGCCTCTTCAAAAAGCTGCTTGTCGCACCTACACCTTCCAGTACCCACAAACCACCACAGAGGCTCGCGTTCCAGCACGGCGGCAAAGACCGGATGGCGAAGGAGGAGGCAAGCGCGATCTCACCGCGCATGGCGCGACGCCCCCTTCGTCGCTGGACTCGTGGTTTACCTTGTCGGCGTTGCTTCGGATACGAGCTGAGCCTGCAGCCTGAGAGTCTTGGCGTGCAGCCGCTCGTTTGCGTTCTGTTTGGACTGTCGCCAACGTTTGCGACACACAGTCTTTTTCTCTTTCTCTCCCTTTCCACTGGTCTTTTTTTGTGCTACCCGTTTTCGAATACGAAGACGACTGGAAGAAGTGCGTAGTTTTGTTTTATTATTTTAGTTGTTAGTTGTCGACACCTTGTTTTTCGCTTCCGCTGGGTGAGGGCGTGGAAGTGCGCGTGAACTCCCCCCGACGAAAAAAGAACGGCGGGTCAAAAGCCTGTCCGAGCTCCAACCAGAAGAGTACCTGGCGACAATCGAGGCTTCAAACCCGCTTCGGGCAGAAGGAACGCGTTGCAACTGCAGTACGGATGCCAGCAAAAGATGATCGCCTGACGAGAACTCCGCCAAGGACACGCAAGACACGCAGCTGATCGTCCTTCGTCCGTTTCCTCACCGTCCCAGGAGACACACAGTACGCACCAACGAAGGAGTACTTCTTCCCGTTGATTGTCTGCATCTCAAGGGTGATGAGGCATCTGTCTTGGCAACCAAATTCGAATTGCTTCCCCATAAGCAACGACAGGTCAAGGCCACGGCAGATAGATGAAGAGTGTGCATCAAGTCTACGAAGGGCTCGAACGTGGTATTCTCGGAGAGGAACTCCGGTATCCATCAACATGGTTCTTGACGGATCACAGACTGGGTGCTTCTTTTAGCATCCCCTCCGGAGAGGAGGGCTCGGATTCAGGTGCAAGTGAAAACGCCACCGGGCTTGGAACGCTCCGCTTTGCCGACGCTGGCCCGGAGGTCCTTTGCGAGGCAGACACGTGCCTGAACCTACAACGCTCACGAACGCAACGCCCATTGCGGAAGTTTTGGCACCCCCGCCGGCCCCCTCGCGTTCGCAACCCGGTCGTTCCCGCCCTGCCTGACGGCGGCCGTCGCCGACGGCCTCCGCGACGTGTTTCGGGAGTCGCACCGTCTCCTGGATGCCGCGCTGTTCATGGCCCGCCGCCGGGTTCCTCGTGTCGTAAATTGCTTGAAGTTGTTCATATTCGCTGAACAGACGCGTCAACTTCAGCATCCACTTCGGCGTGGCCGACGTCGGACCCCGCATTCTCAAATGCTCTCGGACTTTGGCCGTGACGTCGTCTCGTCTTTCCTGCAGCTCTCGATTGCTGCGAAAACGGTATAGGCGCGACACCGCACCTTCGAGGAGAAGAAACCCTCTGACCCCAACCGGGGCGTCCTTCCAAAACGCCGCGTCTAGCATCCGGAAGTCGTCATCGTCCTCGTCTTCGTCAGCTGGCCAACTCCTGCAGCATATCCGGATCCAGCTTCGACCAGAACCCCGGTATTCGTCTTCAAACGCGTCGAAAATGGCGCCCGCTCGATCAGCGCCCAGCCCCAGCAGCAGCTCTTCGGGACGCAGAGTGCTTCGTTTCGGTCGCGGTTCCTCCGGGTCCTCCAGCGCTCTTCCTCGCTGCTGCTGCTCTCTCAGCCGCTCTTCACCTTCCCTCAGCTTATCCTCGCGCTCTTTAAGAGACCGCTCCAGCTCCTCCATCTTCTCCCGTTCCAGAAGCTCTTCCCCGTTTCTCGCGGCGGCATGCTTCTTTAAAAACTTTCCCTCAGAGGCGCAAAAAAACCGGAAAGTGAGAAGGATGGGAGTATAAGACCAAGCGAAAAAGACTGCGTGTTTTTTCTCACCGATAAAAAAGAAACTCGAGGAGCAGGAAGCGGAAGACATAAAACGAGATTTTGGCCGCGAGGAGTGTAGAGGTGACCCCCCTTTCCCGCAGCTCCTCGTCCTCGGCTACGTCGTGGCCCCGGATGCCACTGATACGTGGTTCCGGACAGCATTTGAGCTGAGCCTCATCCCCGAAAAACATGACACACCGGACGTTCGTAGAAGCTATTGAACAATCCTTGGCTCCAGGTTGTTTCCAGTGGAATGGTATGCGCTTTGCAGGCAGCGGGTGCTGCGCAAGATCAAGGCGAGCAGGTTTGTCTCCATAATGACAGAGTACGGTATGCCCCTTCTTGTTTTGACACAGGGTATGCTGTTTTCTTTTTGATGGGGCTCGAGTTGGCGCAGTCACGTGCGGCCAACAAGCCGCCTAAAAAAAAAACTGATGAATCCAAGGACACCGCAAACAACGCCAATTTTGCATTCTTCGTGGAGGTTGTCACCGAAGACCACAACGCCCCGGACGACCTCACAGTGGCAGTGCGGTTGCGGCTGGCGCCGCAGGCACGCGAGTGCCGGCTCTGTGGGGCCGAGGTTGACCGCTTCGGGGACCACTCCCTGACGTGCCTCAACGCGGGGCTCCGCACGCGGGCCCACACAGCGCTGCGCAACGAGGTGGGCGTTCTCGCGAGGGAGGAGCTACTGTGGGATGTCCTCCCTCTATCGGATGCGTCGGGCAAGAACATTGCCCATCATGAACAGTCCGCATTCAGCGGATTGGTATACCCCCAATGTACGGGAATCGCTACCGACGGCTACTCTGCTATGAGCACTGTGCACGAGGGTGCCTGCGCATATGTACGGCAGTTCATGTGCCCTTTCGTCCTCTGGATTTGGTGCATGGCCACTGTTGTTCAACTTGCATCGAGACAGGGGCTGTTGACATCGCTGTTGTCGGTGCAGCATTCTCGCTTGTCCAAGACACGTTCACGTACTTCCGACGGGGCGAGGGCGACACACAACCAAGAAAGGTGCGAGTTTTTCGGGCGGAGCTGACGCGAATCTGTCGAATCCTTCCTACTTTTAGGCGCTTGAGCTGTGCACGGGATTTCGCAAGTGTTTTTGTGAAATACGACTGGCTCAAGCCTGACGACGAGGGAAAGGACCCGCACCAGCTGTTCGGACATTTGTGGCCCCATTTGCGGGAAACACTTGAGGGAGCTGCACAACAGATGAGGGCTCTGGCGCGAAGGCTTTGCAAAACCGTCTTGATGTCTGGATACAAGGTCGGCGAAGAATACGAAGTCCTGGAAGACTGGAGAAAGTTTCGAAAGGTCCATGCAATGCGTTGGGCTCCGTCTGCTCGTTCTCGGTTCACTAAAAAGGAACTGGCTGCCAGATACGAAAGGCCTTGGTACATGCAGCAATTACATCGATATTTGCTGTTGATGCCCTTGGTACATGCAGCAAATACATCTCCAAGATACTTGCTGTTGAACGGTGCTGTTGGCGACTTCCTTAGCATGCATAGTACGGCGGCGCGTGCTTTTCAGACAGTGAGGATCGTCCTCGATGACAATTTGACTGTCGGCAAAACCCTCCTTTCCTCGCTGCGCAAACTGTCGAAAGAATGCCACAGCCACGAACTTGACGGCGCAGCACTGGCAGCACTCAACTGTAATGACATCTGCAAAAAAGAATTGGGGCGAGCGGAAGAACTCCGCAGAAAACCTGCTAAGCCAACATACATTGATTTCCAGGACCGCTTATAAAAATGGAAAGTCAAGGCGCATCGTCCTTCCGTCTTCTTTGTGGGAGATTGGGCACACAAGGAAACGTCGACGGAGTCCGGTGTAATTAACACGTGGTTGGAGGATTTCAAAAAAACCAAGTATTCCGACATCTATTCTGATGAGATGGGCAAGAAAGTTCTCGGGCTGAGCCTCGAGGATGTTTATTCGTCGGCATCTACTGGTAATAGGTCAGACCTGAAACTCTGCAAAGAGTTCGTGGTATGGTCTTGGGCCACAGAATGTTTCGATGAGGAACTTGCCACGCTCAGAACGAATACGATCGACTCCCTTGGAAAGGGATGTATTACAGATTTGAACAACCTCGTGAAATATCGCAAGGATGTTCTCCAGTTAGCAGGGGTCAAAGATCATGCAAGCTTAGGGTAGATAAACTCAAGACTTTGTTTCTTAGTTTTTGCCTTGCCGCCGGAGCGAACGCACGCGCGCAAAAGAGAAAAGAAAAGACTCAAAGAAAACTTTGGGTGCAGCGCGCACACGAAGGCTGCAAGGCGTCCCCGCCATGTGAAAACGCTTTCAGGGGTTCCGGCAGGTTGGAAATGCCATTCAGAGGGTTCCGGCGGGTTCCGGCGCGCCGGAACCCTCTGAACCCTCTGAATGACATTTGACAAGACCTCACGGCTTTCTATCACGGCCAAAAGCTGAGACAGCTCACCGGACTGATCAAGCGCCTTCACCGCAGCAAGGTCCATAACATTCGTCGAGATGTCAGCGATCTGCCCTGGAACAGACACTTGACTCGGCGGCCCCGATCCTACCTGGATCCCCGGGTATCCCTGAAAGAAATTGTCCTGCTCATCTGGAAGGTCCACCAAGGTCACCGAGTCAAGGTCATCCGCATATGGATCATAGCCCCACGGCACCGGCAAGGAAGTCGTACGCCTCAGTCGCGCCCTGCCTACCCAGGCTCCCGGAAAGACAGGCCTCAGTACAGCCTCTGCGAGAGGGTCATGGCCTGGTCGACCCGCTCCAGCTCGCCCATCGGGAGGTATCGCAGCAGGGCCTCGATCGACGAGTGATTCGAGACCAAACGTACCTGCTCGAGGCTGGACCCCGAGCGGAAGAGCGCTGTGCAAGCCCCCCTCCGTAGCGAGTGGCACGTGAGGACCGGGTTGACGCGCTTCAAGGACCTCGCCACTCTCGCCGTGGTGACCGGGAACAGCGTACCGTCCGGCCCGGCGTCGCGCTTCAACGTCTCCAAGGCAGCCCGGTCCCTCCGGGTCATTGCCACCGCGGACACAGCCCCCAGGTGGAACGGGTCGGATTTCGTCCACCACCACTTCACCTTCGCGCCCTCCTCCACAATCTCTACGTCTTTGCCTCTTAGACGAACTACATCGCCCACCCTCGCCGCAGCCCTCCAGGAAAACAGGATCGTCATCCGCAGCGCAGGGTCGCGGCAGGACCCCAGGGCCTGTCTCACCTCCGCGAAGGTCGCCGGCACTGCCTGACGTTCGGGTATATTCGCCCCCAAGCGCAGAAGTGCGCGGCGAGCATCCCGAATCACCTGAGACCCCTCGAGGTTCACCCCCCATCTCCTCTCCGCCGAGACAAGAGTGTTGACGTACGTTAGTGCAGACGGAATCGTGATGTCTCCCCGGCGCATGCACCGAACGACGAACAGAATGATTCCCGTCGCTACGTCCACTACCCCATCCAACTCTTCGTTCGCGAAAGAGAGGAACACGCGGAAGCGGCGGTGTACCGATGCAAGCCGTGCCCACGTCGAAGGAGCGAGGGCTGCCGACAACAGCCCCCTCGCGTCCCTGTGGATCAGCCTCATCTCGCCACCCGCCAGTGCAGGTTCCATCTTCAGCGGACGACCTCTGCCCCGTGGCTGGACTTCGCGGGGCGTCGGAGCCACGTAACCAACGCCCCTCGGTCCATTTCCCTGAAACAAAACGGGGTGGGGTTTCAAACGAGGAGCACACCCGCCTACTTCCTTGATTTCTTCGAACCGGCTTCGCCACCTTTGCCGGAGGACGTAGCCTTCTCCGCCTTCCCGGCCTTTTCCTTCTCCGCCTTGTCGTTCAACCGGTCGGCCGCCGCCCATCCCGACTTCAGGAAGTCGGGTGCTTCCTCCGTCCGCCAGTGCCGCTGCATCGCTGATGCCTGCCGCCAGTCGGAGCGGCCACGCAGGAGAACCTCCTGACGCCGAATGGCTGTCATGGCAATACGGACCAGAGCCGCATCCGCTTCTTCCGGAGTCTCCACGGCCCCGGCATGTTCGAGGACACACATCAGTATGTCTAGGAGGTTGTCGTGCTCGTGGCTTTGAGAGCCACTCGCCCCACCGTACCTCCTTTGCAGTTCGATGTAGACTGCGGCTCGTCCTTCCGGCGACAGAGACACCCACCGCTCCGGTTCCAACACGCGAGCTCCAACGAGGATCCCCCCCGCCGCACGCGGCCCGGCGGGGGGCAACTCGTTTTTTGCCCGCGCGGCCTCGAGCTGCATCTCCAGCTCGCGGATGCGCTTCTGAGCGTCACCTGTCTCCCCCTCATCGATGTCGGTGTCGCTATCGCCGCCGCCCCCGTCCTCCGACTCACTGTCGCTCAAAGACAGCACCTGCGGCCTCGCCGGCGCCTCGGGGTTCGCCGCGTCGTACGCCCGCATCATCTTCGCGAGCCGCCTCTCGTTCAACGACGTGAACGCCAGCAACCAACAAAGCTGCCACTGTGTAGCCGTCCCCTCCAGCTCGAAGCCGTACTTAACGGCCACAAAGCGCATGCGCGCCTCCCTCCCCTCCCACGCGTTGAACAAACGCTTTTTCTCCAGCACTGCCGGAGCGTTCGCCTCGAAGGGCACGTCCGCCGCATCGAGCGCGGCGCCCTTTCTGTCTGACAGCGCCTTTAGGGCTGCCTTCGCTTGGTCGGCGTCCATGTTTTTGTTCTTCGCGTGTACAGGGTATAAACCTCTCTGGGGGGGGTTTTCCTGTATTGTTGGCTTCGTTTTCTCTTTCATGTGCAACCGTTGTTCCGGAAATGTTGCCGTCAGTACAGATGTACTATTAAAAAAAAAAAAAAAGCAAAAAGAAGAAGAAGCGCCCTGGTGCTCTGCATCAGAAACGCAAGCCTCGAATGTACATCCTGCCTGTCTGACACCGGACGCCGTGCACGCGGCAGCCAAAGCGAGCCTGCACGTCGGTGATCAGGGTCGACGGATCCCACAGCTAGAGGCCGGCACAGAGTTGGAGATGCACCGCATCAGCGGACGGAGAGCTGGTTTCAAGCAACTGGTTGAGTTGCACGGAGATAGCGTGTACCCATTGGAACATGTACCGCTATCGAACCGACGAAGAGGAGAAGGTGCTGACGTGCTTGAAAGTCAGTTTCTGAACTTCGATCGGGAACTCAATCCACTAAACGAGCCATCGTACACATCGATGGACGGATCAGTGCAATCGATGGAGCCCATGGAACAGGAGCACCTCAATCAAATCGCATTGCGATACAACAGCAGGGACTCTAATCTACGAGACCTGCTATGCCCCTGGCGGTCAGGAGGTGCTGAGTTTTTGCGAATCGCAGAAGGCCCTTGTGACGTCATCAGCCATAACTTTCTCGCAGAGGAAAGGCGCGGATCGAAGAGGGCAGGTGGTCCGCCACCAAAACTGTCGCCCTTGCCCTGGTATTTCTGCATCAGAAACGCAAGCCTCGCGTCCGTGTCGAACCCGGCAAAGGCTGGAAAAAACCGGCAAAATTGATGGGATGGCGCTTCAGCCTCCAATGGCTGGCAAGATGGAGGAGCGTTGGGTCCGCCTGAGGGTTCCCAAACTTAGGTTCATAAACTTCGGTGCACGGTCCGCATAACGCCCTGACGTAGCTGGAGACCCGGAGGAGGGGTCCGTACGTCGACACGATAAGACACTACTGTGAGAACAGGCTCATTGCGTCGATGACGCCTGGTCAGCAAGATCTCATGGCTCAGATGCGATACAACTGGACCGGGTTCCAAACACCGGAGAGTCTCTCCCAGGCAATCAAAACAACGCTGCAGATCGCGACCAACATTCAGGGGTTTGAACTCCAGCCATCTACCACCATCATCCCAGAAACAATCGACGGCCTTATGGCCATGGTCTGGATACATCATATGACACCCATTAGTGGTGCCATATACGGGAACACGCTGGCGGCGTTCTGTAACGCACTCCAGTTGCAGTACGTGCCGCCTGTCAGCGTGCCCCTTACTACGCAGATCTATCCATACCGAGTTGGGATGTTTGGGTACACTGGAGCGGGAACTTTCCCTGTCTACGGCGCGGGTGAACAATACCGACGTACTTTATAGTCGCACCGAAGAAGCTCAGTGCTACCCCGGTAACAACATACTGAAGAAGAACCGATGAACACACGACACACCGCCGCCGCCGCGATGGGCTTAATAGCCCTCACAGTAGCAGCCGCCGTGGCGAACACGATCGTCAAGACGACCGACGCAAACGCCGACGGACAGCGAGGACCGCCTGGGCAGAGCAGTGGAGTGCGGACTGTAAAAATGTGCGCGGACAGTGCTGGGGAACAGTAAAAAGTAGCGAGGTTGGGAGTGCCGACCGTAAAAACTAGTGGGGACAGGTAGTGCGGACAGTAAGAATTAGTGGAGGCGCGGACTGTAAACATGAGTGCGGACAGTGTTAAAGACAAATAAAAGTAGTGGCCACGGCAAAAGGTAGTGGGAGTGGGAGTGCGGACTGTAAAAAGTGCTGCGGACAGTGGTGGGGACAGTCTAAAGTAGCGGAGTTAGGAGTGCGGAGCGCAAAAACTAGGGATGCAACGGTTCGGACACAGAGAAAGAGTGCGGTCGGTACTGGGTACAGTCGAGAAATCTCCGTCGGCTACTCACTCCTGCATTAGGAGAGACGAGTTAGAGTGCAGGGACCATCTCTCCGGGGAGTTTCCGGTCTCCTCACTTCTCTTCGCGCTGCTACGGCGGGCGTAAGTCGCTCCGGAGGCGCGCTGCAGGTTGCGGCTCTGCTACAGTGAGTGGCGGCACCGGAGTTGGTGCTGCAGCGGGCGCTCTGGCCGGCGGGTGAGCTCGTCTCGCGGGGAATCGCCGCCTTGTAACGCTGCGGGCCCTCTTCTTTCCCGAGACTGCGCGGCGTACGGCGGCTGACACCTTGATGGGAAGCTTCAGCTTCCATTGAGCGAAGGCTACGTCCTGAGGGTACACGGATTTGGCGTCGTTCTAGCGGTCTTTGGAGCAAACTGCTTCTATGCCGTTTAACATCACTTCTGTCCTCCGCCCAGCTGCATAGTTTTTAATGTACGATGGGGTAGCCCCCCGGGATTGCCACCATGTGTGAGGGAACAAGCTATCACAGGAGGTAGGAACCCACATCCCCCGGACCTCGCTAACTGCAGCGGCGGCGCAAGCAAAGCGAGTGCTAACCCTCGCGCGAGACCCGTCGGGGCCCGTGAGGAAGCACCGGCCACCTGCAAAACGGGGATACCTGCCCCGGAAAGAAGCACCCTTTTACTCGCGGGAGTAAGCACCCTTGCGGGGGAGTTCATCCGTGTGCCTCCATGCGGAAGCTGACTACGGACGACATCCATCTCTCCTTTTTTCCTTCCAACGGGAAAAACACGCAGTCTTTTATCCCCGAGGTTTTATAATACCTGAGCACATACACACCTTCTCCGGTTCAGCCGACTTCCGCGGCCTTCTCTCTAGAAGGTTGCCCAGTGTTCTTCAATGCCATATCGGGTCGTCTCAAACGATGGATAGCCCACTTCTTACACGGAAGCAGAGCCGCGGCAAAGGTCAACGGTACCCTGGGTCCGTATTTCAAGCGTGAATCAAGGGTGTCCCACAGGGTACAGTGGCACCGAGCTGTTCCACTGCGAATTAATCCAGTTGGTGATAGACTGGAAGCTTTGATCCCAGGCTTCACCTTCGCATGGTATGCGGACGATCTTGCTGTAGCCTGCAGCGCTGTCTCGGGCGAAATAGTATCAATGCAGTCGATGAATGGCGTCCCGACACCGCGAAACGACAAGAAAGAAACGTAGTTTTGGTTCATTCTTTTGCTTTTTGTTGACAAGGTTGTCGGCAGCATTATTTACTTTCAGCGTCTTTTCATGTCTTTTAGTGAGTTCTTTTGAGTACATGAACCACATGGATAAGCATGCACGGTTTAGCAGCGGTTGCCGAATCATGCCGTAGCACCGTCCTTTCGCGTTTTCTTTGGTTTTTTTTCTGATACAAAATGAAAAGCATACCCGCCCGCGTACTCGTCCACATCTTCGTCCGCGTGCCGCTGGGGTACGGCGAGGTGCCGCCTGCCGTCGTTCCGGGCAATGACGCGGTTGTGCGAAGTGCCCACGTCCGGCACCTTCCTCTCTGCGTCGCAGAAGTCGAAGGCGCCCTCGTCCCTGTCGTAGAACTCGGTGTAGCCCCTGTGCTTGCCGGGCACCCAGCGGTACTCTTGCGGGATCCTGCTGTGGACCGTCGAGCTGAACGTCCGCTTGTGCACGCGCAGCGGCTCCGGCGCCGCGGGGTAGAGGCACGTGGTCTTGCACTGCCGGCTGTCCGGGGCGTTCAGCCGGCCTCTCGACCTGCTTTCCGTGTCCCAGCCGTCGAACCGCTCGGCGCCAGGGCCGACGAACACCGAGCTGTTTTTGTGTTTCCGGCGATATTCGCTCAGTCAGTTGCCTGTGACGGCGTTCATTGAGTTTGTATTAGTTCACTTACAGTAGCCGCTGATCTGCTGCGATGGTCTGCGGTTTCCAAAGCGGAGCGATGGCGGAGCTGCGGGCGGGTGCGAGGGAGGCTGATCATGATGCCATGTATTGTGCGAATTTCTGATGAATAAGGATGTTGCGGGTTGGGAGGTGTGCTGATTCATGAGGGTGTTGAGGGAATGGTGCTTGGGTCGGAGCGTATGGGGCTGAGAAAAGGTTGCTTGGCCAGGAGATGGGTTTAATTTATTTAAAAAAAAGATTGTTACCAAACAACATGAAATGTGGGAGGAAACGAGAAGCTCGTCGCCGCAACGTTTTCACTTGCGTCGTGAATCCAGCTTTACATAAAAACGATCAGGCACTGCGTTCAACAAAAACGTTTTAACCGCAACGTAAAAAACGATCAGGCACTACGTTCAACAAAACGTTTTAACCGCATGTGCTCTGCTTAAACCGCTGCCAACATTCTTTTCAGCTGTGACAACTACTGTGCTCCAGGGAAAAAGCAGAAATTGGTTGTCACAAAATGTCCCGGACATGGCTAGCCATAACCCATAACGAAAGCGTGCACTAAATATAAACCCGTAACCACATAGCCCTTTCTTGCTCTAGAGAACCCATTCATGAACGGTCACACGGAGACCCTAAAACCCCGGAATTTCAAGCGAACTTTAACTCTAAAAAAACGTTAAGAAACCTGAGTGGCGGACACTGAGTGCTCTTCGGGAGCACTAGCATGGCGCAAGAGAGTTCATTGCATAAAGCTGTGTGCGGGAGAAAATACCCGACGTAGCTAATTTGACTCCGAATGGAAAGGAGGGAATATAGAGGTAGTAGAGGGGCAAATACATTACAAGCACAATCTTCTTTGTTCTTCGCTTACCAACCGTGTGTTGTTTTCTCACTCAGGACTTTGACCTGTTGTGTCTGTGTGATTTGTCGTGCAGGGGTAGAGCCGCATGACCTCACGTTAAACACGTGGTTCGGTAGTTACAGCACTTGGGATCCCTTCTGTTCTTTGTCTGGCAGCATCGTCAAGCATTTCCTTCCAAGCAGGCCCTAAATGCCTTGGATGTCCGACATAGTTGCAACATCTTTCCCGTGTCTTTGAGTGACGGTATTTTACGGTTTCTCGCACGGGGTTTTGTTGAACGCTTACGCCCGCCACTAAACCCAGATTTACCTGTGTTTCGTGTGGGCTACAGCACCTTTACCTCCTTTGATCTATCGCAACTGGCAGTCTCCTCAAGCATTTCCTACAAAGCAGGTGCTTAAGGATGCCAAGCGAGGGGTAAAATTACGGTGTTCTTCTCGGGAGCGACGGGGTAATAACCTTTGTACAAGTGTTAGTTCTCGTCGGAATAGTATTAATCTTCTAAGATCTTCGATCTTATACGACAAAAAAAAGTGGACGCAATGGAAAGAATACCAACGGTTCGCCGCATCGTTTGCGAGCACCTCGGCCGCCCTCTCGGTGGACAGCCGGCGTCCCTTGAGGGCCACCTGCTGGTCCAAGTCCTGCTTGAAGACGCTCGCCCGCAGCAGCTTCGCGGCGTGCAGGTCCACCGTGCGGTGGCTGGCCGGCAGGACGTCGAGGGACCTCGTCCTGTGGCCCCTCCTCCGCAGGCTGACGACGCGGCCCATCCGCTCTGCCTGCGCCGGGTACAGCGGTTCTTCTCGCTCCCCGCCCGGAGACGCGTGCCGGAAGGCGTCTGACCGGAAGGTCAACCCGACTCCCGTGCTGTCGTCCGGCCCCGCCACGTTGCGCCGGCTCCGCCGGAAGGTGGCGACCTTCGAGCTCGACACAGCGTACGGCGGCGGCACGCACGGCTCGGGCCCCCGGAACCCCCGGCGCGAAGGTGTCGTGTGGCTCGGCCGCTGCACGTCGTCGGTCAGCGAGGGCACGACACCCACGCTGTACGGCTGCGGGGAGAGCCGCTTGATCTTGCGCATGTGCAGGTCGTACTCTCGCGGGTCTGTGCGGGGTATGTTCCGAGTGGAAGGGTTGCTTGCAACTACTGATGACTATTTTGAACGCATTCCCAACTTGTATATTTCTTCGACCCTACGGTTTCGAGTTTTAAAGATCCGGTGTTCTTATGTCTCCACATTGCATGTTCATATGACCTCCAGTCGCAAATTTAACGTATTGAAAGCATTCCCAACTTGTGTGTGGCACTTCCTTCTAACCTGTTTCGTTCATCTAACGGAGTGAAGGTAGTACGCTGCCACCGATCGGTTATTTGTTCTTGACAAAGTGCATTTGCTCGACAAAATACTCGAGGGGCTGCCTTGTGCTTCCTTCGAAGGAGGCTAGCCTGGAGGGGGAGAAACAACACAACTACAAAGAGGGTCTTTTTAGTTGAACGCTTACGCCCGCCACTAAACCCAGATTCACCTGTGTTTCGTGAGGGCTACAGCACACTTACCTCCTTTGATCTTTTGCAGCTGGCAGCTTCCTCAAGTATTTCCTACAAAGCAGGTGCTTATACAACAAAAAAGTAGTAGTATGTGTCGTCTTACTCCGGGAACAAGCCAGGGAGAAGAACGGAGCAATCTTTACAAACAAACGAGTGACTTAAGGTGGCCGCTTGAGCGGCGCCAATCCGAGCGCACAGCAGCAGTGACGCGTCGGCAGTATTTGCACTTCAGGATGGGGCTGCGTCATATGAGCGTCGACGGCTAGCGAGTGTCGGCAGAGGGTGCAGTGGTCGGAGCAAGCTTGAACGTGGCAGGTCGGTGCCGCACAAATGAGTTGGTCGATGTACTTCAGCGCATTAACCTTGCGCATGCGCCGCGCAGCCTGCGAGATCACGCGCTTCCGGGGGTCGTCCGGATCCGGTCCCACGTGCCTCCATGCCTTTCCGCGTCTTCCGCGGCGGCCGCACGGTTCTCTGCCTGGTGGCCTCCACCACCCGCTGGACCTTCGCGTCCCACGCTACCCTGTCTGCCAATAGCTCCCGGATCTCCTCCGGGGGTTATACAACAAAAAAGAAAGAAGAGAAACCTCGCAGCCCGGGAGAGAACGAAAGCGAGCGACTCCGGAAGGCGCTGCCGACGCCGGCCGGAGAAGGCGGGCGCCGCTTCTCGTCCTGCGGATTGCCCAGCGGCGGCGGGGCAGCTGGGTTGCTGGGCGGCACCCAGCGGCCGCACCCGGGCAGGAGCCCCGTGAGGTCTGCGCTCCTGCTGCGGCGCACCGGCGCGCGGCGGGTTTGGTTGCGGGGCGGCGGGATGTTCCCGAGAACGTGCTTCGAGGGCGGGTTGGACGGAGTCGACTTCGGCTCGACGGGAGGCCGCAGGAGCCGGCGCTGCCTGTGTTCGAGGTCCCTCCGCTGCTCCTTCGAGGCTGCCAGCTTGCGGTCCAGCCGGTGCTGGACTTCTTCAGCGAGCCGCTGCTTGTCTTGGTGCGAGCGCGCCTTGGACGCAACCTTCTCGGCCGCGACGAAGTGCTGGAGGTCAAGCCGTTGGCTGTTCAGCACGTAGCGCACCTCCGCGGGTGTGTACACAGCCGTGTGCATCACCGGCCGCGGCATTGCTTACGGTGAAAAACTCCCCCCACCTTCCCCTCCTTTTCTCCTGTAGAGTTGTAGCGTGTAACTCGTCGGCTCCTAAGGAGGATGCTGTTGCTGCGAGCACCTTGCTTTCACTAACACAACGAAAAGGAGAAAATGTGGGCTCAAAGGCATTCTGTTCTGGCGACCAACTTGCCTCAGTATAGTATCACCGAGAACAGGCTATCCCAGGAGGCCCATCAGCCGGTGCTGGACTTCTTCAGCGAGCCGCTTGTTGTCTTGGTGCGAGCGCGCCTTGGACGCAACCTTCTCGGCCGCGACGAAGTGCTGGAGGTCAAGCCGTTTACTGTTCAGCACGAAGCGCACCTCCGCGGGTGTGTACACAGCCGTGTGCATCATCACCTTCCCCTCGTCTTCTCCTGTAAAGTGGTAAAGTGCGCGATCAGGCGGCCTGATTTCAATACACGCTCTTTTCAGGATGCCGTGTGTTCGCTGCTCAGTAAAAGGATGGATTAGGCGAGAAATTCAATTTGGACAAGCTAGGCGCGGGGGAGAGAAGAAGCCGTGTGCAGCTACTACTGTGGGTGCTCGTACTCATTAGTTCTTCTGGCCCGGAGAAAAAGGGGGAAACAGGCGGAGGGCTAGGTCGCAGCGCCTAGAAAGGCAAACGCAAATCAACATGCCAAGCATCCATAGCATGGCATAGACATCACGAACGAACACTTGGTGCACATAACATGGCACAGTGGTCGCAAACCACATGATGCACAGTCATCACGAGCTACACGGTGTCCATAGCGGTCGCAAATCACACGATATGCACAGTCTGTACATAGCATGGCACAGTGGTCGCAAACCACGTGCGAGGTTTACACACACACAGGGAGCAAGGCTGTCTAACGCCAGCCCCAGCATGTCCAAGGCTAGAAACATGCACAGAACATCTGCTGATCAATCACACGTGCATCAGGCGGAATACACTTCGAACTTCGGCAAGCATTCGCCTCGAGCACTTACACGCCGACGCTTATGCTAGAAGATAGCACGAAAGAATGAGCTAGAGGGAAGGTGGACTCACGCATACACAGACAAACGTAGTCAAACTACCGTGAAGGGAGGCACCACGTTGAAACGTGGTCCGTAACACAGACACACACTCACTCAAACACTAAGGTAGCAGCCGCCAGCATTGCACATCGCTGGGCGGCGGGTGGTTCACGCGACTCCCTGTGCATACCCTTTTGGCAATCCTGGCACGTCCGAGCAGTGTCCGAAGCCATTTCGAGGCGCCTTTTAGGCGGCTACGCCTCGCCTCGGGACCGACTGACCCGTGTCCAATTGCTAACATGGGAACCTTCTCCACCTCGGCATCCAAGGCGTGGACCGTGCTAGCTTTGTTATGAGCTGTACGCGGCCAGTTGTCTGTCCTAACTATCCATTCCAGGGGACTTACCTGACGCCAGCTGTGTCCCCAAGCAGCTTGCATCACACATTCCGGATATCCGTAGATTCTGGTTCAAGCTCGGACTCACTCGCCGTTACTATAAGCATCGTTGCTTTCGTCCCCTGCGCTGGGTGATATGCTTAAGTTCCGCGCGTAGATATCCAACAGCTGAGATCGGTGAGAGTTTCATTCAAGCAACCTTTTTTTCCAAAGATCAATCCACGCCTTCGAAGCGTGAACCTCACGAGACTAAACGATTTTGGAACCCGTCAGTCGGTCTCATTCAAGATCTATTGTATCGGACACCCAGGCGGCTGGCCTGAGCATCATCCATTTTCGCCGGCGTGCGCGGACCCCCCCGCCCTTGACCCGTGTCCAGCTGCTGTCGACACACGCTGCAGACCTTTGAGTCCTTTTTCCATGCTGAAGCCGGCTACACCGGGTCGAGGGGGTGAGGACGCGGAAGGGCAGATAGAAACGTTGCGAGATCGCTCTGCGTGTGTGCATGTGTTTATGTTCAGGGCTTTGAGTGGGTAACGTCCGCCGATCGAAGTATAGCCCACTTGTCACTTTCACCAGTCAGCTTTGAGTTCCGACACGCTGCTTTTGGGTCCTGTGACTCCTCTCCGAAGGGTGGGTGGGGCGGGATCCTTCGGGGGACGGATAGAGCGTGGGAGGCTGTCAGCTTCCCCATCCGGCACTCGGCTCAAGACTTCTGTTTTCATCATGCGGTGTTAGCTGCACGGGGTTTTCGGCCCCGTGCAACAGCTGAGTGTCTTCACACAGGCGGCAGATCTCACCGGATGTGGCAAACTCTCTCTGTGCAATGAGCTTGGCCTGACTAGCTGTTCCAAACTCCTGGTGCATACACCCGTCATGGTCGGCTCGTCACTACCTGGCCAAGACTCGCTCGCACGGGAAGTGGCGCGAATCACTTGTCGCCAAGCGCAATGCTGACGACTGCTACCCCCGTGGGTGCATGGGTGTTAAAGTTCAGGGCTTTAAGTGGGTAACGGCTGAATCGAAGTGTACCCCACTAGTCATTTTAACCAGCCGGCTTTGGGTTTCCGACGCGGTCTTTGGGTCTTTGACTCCTCTCCGAAGGGTGGGTGGGGCGGGATCCTTCGGGACGGTCGGATGGAGCGTGGGAGGTTGCCAGCTTCTCCATCCGGCACTCGGGTCAAGACTTCTGTTCATCTGCGGCATAAACCGCACGGGGTTTTTAGCCCCGTCGCAACAGCTGAATGTCTTTACAAAGGCGGCGGCGTTGAACGAGCAACCCTCTCCTCATAGCGCCTCGATAAAACCTCTAAACTCACACAGGTGTTTAGTCTTGGGCATTGTTCCTTTGGTTCGTGTTTTCGCCCTCGGGAGGCATTTGTGCATACCTGCTGAGTGTCCTCGGGGGTGGCGTCGTTCCACGCTGCAGCGGAACCAGCGATTCGACTGAGTTCGGTCATGCTGCGTGTGTTATCATGTTGTTGGGCTTCCCGGGGGTGGGTTCAAGAGGGTTGCGCGGAGAGCCAGTAATCGATGCTCGCTCAGCCCTTTAACGACTCACTTTTACGCATTGGGTACTGATGAGTTTTCGGGGTATGCATCGATCCTCAGGCCGTTCGCCAGTGCAGTGTGGGACTTAGCTACTACTTGGCTACACGGTCCGGTGAACTCCAGCCTCTGAGCTGGAGTTAATCGGGAGGTCCTAGGAGAGGTTGTGGGCACACCCGCAAAGGGCATGTCCCACACCCGCAAAGGGCATGTCCCACACCCGCAAAGGGCTTGTCCCACACCCGCAAAGGGCATGTCCCACACCCGCAAAGGGCATGTCCCACACCCGCAAAGGGCTTGTCCCACACCCGCAAAGGGCATGTCCCACACCCGCAAAGGGCATGTCCCACACCCGCAAAGGGCATCATAGACTTCCGAAGACGGTGAAAGACAGCACCACGCAATTCAATGCAGTTGGCAGGAATAGGGTCCGGCGCAGGCTTTCTACACGTATACGCCACGCGTGAAATGTCATGAACTAGTTGGGAAGAAAGGAGGGCGGTGCGCTTCGTTCCTGTACTTTAGTTTACTGTGAGAACTGGAGCAAAGCGCATGGCAGGAACTGCACCTTCCCACCAGGAGAGTTTGGGATAAGGTAGCATCATCTGACCGCATACTCTGGCTTTGAGCCGGTTCACCTCCTGCTGATAGAAAGTGGTAAACAGCAGCAGGCATTTCAATGCCACAGATTACTTGCCTCCTCGTCCAAACTTCAGCAGCCTATCGGCAGGGGGGAAGTGTGCAAACGGGGGAGAATGGTCACCAGGGATTTGTTCTTCGCTTACACCACCGTGTGTTGTTTTCTCACTCAGGACTTTGACCTCTTGTGTTTGTGTGATTTGTCGAGTAGGGGTAGACCCGCATCACCTCACGTCCGTTCAACACGTGGTTCGGTAGCACTTGGGATCCCTCTGTAGGCAGCATCGTCAAGCATTTCCTTTCAAGCTGGCGCTTGGAAAACCACTGACGGCACGCACCTTCCGGGGCTCGCAGAGTGCATGGGCACCGGGGCACCGCACCCGACGGACTGACTCGACGCGCGGACGAGTGCTTCGAGAAGGTCTGCCCGTATTTCGGCGCTGCGATCGACCGCTGGTCGGTGCGCCGAGGCCTCGGGGCTCGCAGAGTGCATAGGCACCGCTGCTGAGTAGCATCATCCGACCGCATACTCTGGCTTTGAGCCGGTCCACCTCCTGCTGATAGACTGCTGATAGAATGTGATAAACGGCAGCAGGCAATTCAATGCACGTTGTCGTAACTACGGCTAGCCAAGTTTGTTAGTGTTGCGATCGACACCAAGAAGAAAATCGCTTTAGATTAGTCTTGGACTTGCGTCTGCGTGTTCATTGACGCGACGTGCGAGAGCGGGTTGACGAAAGCCATTCCTGGGAACAGGGGCACGGGCGATAGCGCCAAGGAAGCTCACCACGGCGACCGACCCGGGCGGCCACGATTTCCTTACACGCTAATCCAAACTTCAGCAGTCTATCAGCAGGGTGGACCGGCTCCAAAGTAAAGTGTGCAAACGGGAAGAAAGGGCCCGAAAACCGTACACCGCGAAGAGTAGGAGAAAGAAAGGGACCGCACTACCCTGAGCCCAAATCCTGGACGTGGTTTCAGGTGGCAAATTGGCAAATGAACAGGATCAGAAGGTCCTACTTGGGCGGTTCAGTCTCACATTGCATGTGGCTAAAACACAAAAATCTGCTAACGGCACATACCTTCCGGGGCTCGCAGAGTGCATGGGCACCGGGGCACCGCACCCGCCGGACTGACTCGACGCGCGGACGAGTGCTTCGAGAAGGTCTGCCCGTATTTCGGCGCTGCGATCGACTGCTGGTCGGTGCGCCGAGACCTCGGGGCTCGCTGCGACGGCCGCCGGTTCGTCGGCGGCTGGCGGGCCGGAGGGCGCGGGCATGCCCGCGGGGGCTGCCGCATCAGCGCCGCCTTCGCCCAGAAACACGCCGATGGACGCCGGCGGCGGCGGCAAGCCGGCGGGCTTCGCCTGCGTGCGGGTGGGCGGCGTGTCCCAGTTTTCCCTGGGAGGGATGCGGAGCGCCTCGAGCTCCTCCATCGTGACCTCCCGCGCGTTTCCCGGGCCGGGCGAGTCGCCGCCGCCGGCGGGGCCGCCGATTTCGCCCCTCGGAATCTGCAGCGCGGCCAGTGGATCCCAGTCTTCCGGTGGACCCGAAGCCTCCGGGCACTCCGCGGCGTAGGCATCATTGGCGGCGGCGTCGTCCGTAGGAGACTCGTAAGGGGCACTCGGGCTGAACCCCTCGGTCGGGAGGCTGTGCATGCTCGACGAACTGGGCGGTATCGCGTACGGCGGCAGCGGAAGCACCACCGACCGCCCGCTCCTCGGGGCTTCGACCAGTGCTTGTATTAACACGTGGACCTTCAGCGCCCGGATCCAGCTGTTTTTTTTTTTTTTTTTTTTTTTTTTTTTTTTTTTTACATAAGCGCCAGCTTGAAAGGAAATGCTCGACGATGCTGCCCGACAAAGAACAGAAGGGATCCCAAGTGCTGTAACTACCGAACCACGTGTTGAACGGACGTGAGGTCATGCGGGTCTACCCCTACACGACAAATCACAACAGGTCAAAGTCCTGAGTGAGAAAGCAACACACGGTGGTGTAAGCGAAGAACAAATCAGATTGTGTTTGTATTGTATTTGCCCCTTACCTCTATATTTCCCCCCTTCCATTCGGAGTCGAAGCAGCTACGTCGAGTATTTTTAAAGAGTTGGAACCAGTTTAGGTACCAGGGAAAGCCTGCTACACGGGAGCCAAGCTTCACGTGTTCGGCGGTACTGCAGAGCCACGGGCCTACGGGTCAAGTGGCTACCGATTTCCCTAACTAAAGCATCGAGGCTTGGCGCACCTTGGGGCTTGGCGCTCGCGCTGAACACAAGCTCGTCGAGACGGTCAGCCGCAGGGCAGAGCGGACGGGGTTGTGGCACTGTGCTGCCTCCGACCCAAGCTTTGCAAGCTGTGGTTGACCGTCACGTTCCTGGACCAGGAGCGGCCTTTTTCTCTTTTTCTTTAAAAGAGTTAACGTCCGCTTGAGAATTTTGGTCTCTTTTGTGTATAGAGGATCGGGTATTGAAAACGTCTTTTTTTCGGTGGGGGGATCGGTTTCAGGTTCTGCCGAGTTAGCGCCGGGACACCAGATCCAGCGGCTTTTGTCGTTTGTTGCGTGTTGGTGTTTTTTATAGTTATAGTACGCTTGAGAATCCGGGATTTTAGAATCCCCGGGTGACCTTCGTCGAATGGGTTCTTTTAACCCCTTACCACCGACCAGCGACCTCCACAGGGGTCGTTAAATAGCCCATTTCTTAGATAGGTGTCGGAAAGTTGGGATAGGTGTGTCGAAAACAGCTTTTAAGGGCGGGAATGAAAAGATATGTGGTGTATCTCTTTATTCCCGCCCTTGAACCTCGGAAATCCCGCTCCCTCGAGGAGCCAACCTGACGTGGCCAGGATTTAGACCAAAAACCCGGAAAAAGACAGGCGCTTCGTTTTCTGTATTTACCCTGTGTGTATTCAGGTAAGGAATTCTGATCAACCACCAAAACACGCTGCCTACGCCTGCACACTCGGCAAGGGGTTAAAGCTAATACGTACTGGGGGGCATGCACGGCTTCTTTTCGTGTACACCTTACTTGCTTGCTTAGGCAAGTCAGGTTCGTAACAATTTGTGACCGACACCAAGATATCACCAGGTTGGGGGAGTGTTCTTGGGCTCCCCCCCTTTTAGAGTGAAAGTTCACTTGAAACTCCGGGTTTTTAAAGTCTCCCCCGGTGACCTTCGGCGTTAAGGGAAGATATTCTTTGTGCGGCTCTGAGTGTCGTAAAAGCGGTTACTTTTGTTGGTAGAGTCGGGTGTTGAAAGTCTGGTCCGCTTCCGGTTCGGCCGGGTTAATGCCGCGACAGGATCTAGCTGCTTTTGTCGTTGCTTGTCAAATGGTGTTTCTTAGGGGCAAAAGTTTGCTCGAAAGACTCCGGGGTTTTTAGAGTCGTTTGTTATGCTAGCAATGCGTTGTTGGGACTAAAACACTACTTCGAAGGAGGCTAGAGGGAGAAACGATACACAACTACAAAATGAATCTTTTTTGTTGAACGCTTACCCCCGCCACTGAACCCAGATTCACCTGTGTTTCGTGTGGGATACAGCACATTTACCTCTTTTTTGATCTTTTGCAGCTGGCAGCCTCCTCACGTATCTCCTACAAAGCAGGTGCTTATACAAAAGTACGTGCGCTCGGCTAAAGGCCGGCACGGGGCGAGACTGGAGGCAGCAGTCAAAGTTCGGGAAACAGTAAAGTTCGGGCGAAGCTAAGTTCTGGTGAAGCAAAGTTCGGGCGCAGCTGAGTTCGGGCGAAGCAAAGTTCGCACGAAGCTCACTGCTCAGCGCGCTGCTCAGTTCTTTCGGGCGAAGCTAAGTTCTGGTAAAGCAAAGTTCGGGTTCTGGTGATGCTGAGTTCGGCATGTAGCAAGTTTGGCCTGTGGTGGCAAGTTCGGCGGGGGGAGACCTCCCCGGACCCCCCCCCCGACTCCGTTTCCCGGGGTGACCCAAATACCGCGAGATACTGAGAAACGCAAATTTCGGGCACATTAGACCCCGAAACGCAACAAACCTCGAAAACAATCTTCGACCAGAAAAGTGTGATGGGCGGGGTTCGAACCCGGGCCGACCGACACCCGCTCACTCTGCCACCCATATGCATTTTGGCAGTTTCGTTTTTTCGTTTTCGTTTTCATACGTCGGAACGGCAGGGGGAAAAAAAGCTTGCTCCGTGCTATTATCTGGTCCAAAACAATACACTTTTTCATAGTCGGCTTGGCTCAAATAGAGGCTATTCACATTGCATGTTCACAGGACCTCCAGTCTCGAATAAAAAAGAATTGTTCTTCGCTTGCACCACCGTGTGTTGCTTTCTCAATCAGGACTTTTGACCTGTTGTGTTTGTGTGATTTGTCGTGTTGGGGTAGACCCGCATGACCTCACGTCCGTTCAACACGTGGTTCGGTAGTTTCAGCACTTAGGACCCCTTCGGTTCTTTGTCTGGCAGTTATTGTCGAGCATTTCCTTCCAAGCTGGCGCTTATGTAGAAGAAGAAGAAGAAAAGGGCCGCTCCTGGTCCAGGAACGTACGGTCAACCACAGCCTACGAAGCTTGAGTCGGAGGCAGCACAGTGCCACAACCCCGTCCGCTCTGCCCTGCGGCTGACCGTCTCGACGCTTGCGTTCAGCGCGAGCGCCAAGCCCCAAGGTGCGCCAAGCCTTGATGCTTTAGTCTGGGAAATCGGCGCCACGGGTCAAGTGGCGCTTATGTAAAAATATTAAAAGTTGGCAGCGTACTACTACCGGGTGAGATGTGCCGCCTGTGTATGCGGCCGAAAACCCCGTGCAGCTAGCACCGCAAAACAGAAGTCTTGAGCCGAGTGCTCTATCCGTCCCCCGAAGGTCCCGCCCACCACCTGTCGGAGAGGAGGCACAGGAATCAAAGGCAGCGTGTCGGAAACTCAAAGCCGACTGGTGAAAGTGACAAGTGGGCTATACTTCGATGAATGATGTGGCGATCTAAATCGGAGTTGCCAACGTCCTTGCGGTCCCCGTCCACGTGTGCAAGCACGGCTAATGGCAACACGTGCACAGTGCGCTGCTCAATCTTCAACTGCCTGTCAGTAGTCCCGAGGGATGGTAGGACTAATGTAATCCCTATACTAAACTTCGATGCAGCTACCCACTTCAAGCCCAGAACTTAAACTCACACACCAGGCAGCTGGCGCACGGCCAACAGTGAAGCGAACGGGAAACAAGAAGATGCTCGAAACACGACGCAGCTCGCTGCTCCGTGTATACAAGACGACGTCTCCCCCCGGATACATGTTGCAACCAACAGCACACGGGACACGACCATTGTCAAACAAGGCTACAGTTCCGGACAGCGCGTGGTCACTACAGGCAGCAAGAAGGAGCGTCAGCTGTGACGTGAGGAAGCCTACGGTCTGGGCCATACTCCGCAACAGGGGTTACCCATACATGAATTCTAACACACACACACACACACACACACACACACACACACACACACACACACACACACACACACACACACACACACACACACACACACACACACACACACACACACACACACACACACACACACACACACACACACACACACACACACACACACACACACACACACACACACACACACACACACACACACACACACACACACACACACACACACACACACACACACACACACACACCTATCGCTGGTAACCTTCACCCGAAGCTTTGCCGGGGCGTCCGCCATTGCGACGCCGATGACGCGGCTCCACTGCGTGTACGACGGCAGGTGCTTCATGTACTTCTTGGTCTGGTCCTTCGAGGTCTCCAAAGCAACCTGCGCCAATACGGTGGAAGACGCGACACTGGTCTGGTCCAGGTACTTCACGCACACTTGGTAGGACCCAGGCCCGACAATAACTTCGTGGTAGATGTCTTCCTTCGGCTTCATCTTGTTGTCAGGCCGCCTCTCGAAGAGGACATCTCCCAGGACGTACCCGTCCTTGTGGGGTGTCGCCTGCGACGCCGGCAGCAGCAGGTTCGTCTCCTTCTGCTTCACGCCCTCGCACGCAGCCATGTACCGCTCCATCTTCTCAGCGCAGAAACGGCCCATCGACGGGTCCGGCGCGTTCAGCCGCACCCGGTTGAACCGCTCAAGGCACTCCACCCACGTCGTGTACGACCGCTTGTAGGCCGCTTTCAGCTGTGGGGCGTGACGTAATGTAAAAACAGGGGGGTTCGCATGAGTGCAATAGTGTCGGTTCAGGTGGTGCAGGTATGCAGTAGGCAATACGAGTCGTGGGTAGACTAGTCCCCGTTCAAGCGAACGTCACTGTCGAAGGCCGGACACTAATGCAACGAATTTACACCTCTTGTAGGGTGGGACGTGACGTAATGTAGTGGTCAGCCACGTTTCCTCCCCAATGCGGTAGTGAGTAGACTGACGGGCGTGGCAAACCTTCGATGCATCTCGATCGCTGCTCTTGCGCCATCCTTCCTGCATGGCATCGGCCCTGCCTTCTTCCGCTGCGGCGCGCTTGGCCAAGTCGAAGGCTTCAGCCAGCAGCAGCTTGACGTTGACGGGTGCGACCATCGCTACGCGAAACCGATAAAAAGCAGGCAGACTCAAGAACCAACGAAGGTGTCGCTCTCCTTCCCCGCCCCCTTTACCTTACCGTATCCTGTAGGATTTTTGCCGTTAGGCTCAGGCGACCCTACCCCACAGCACGTCTTCCAGTTCCCGGCAGGTCAGTCAACGTCAGCTTTTCTTCGGCTTCCGAAGACGACGATTCGAATGAGTGCAAGCACCTGAAGCGACACGGTGCGATCGAAGAGGTAGCGACGTAGTGACTAATGCAGGCCATCGCTACAGATATTCTGCATTCAACCTCAACACTCGCTGCTGATTCGTATGAGCACGACACGGTGCGATCGAAATGGTAGCCACCTGGTGACTAGTTGCTACAGATACTCTGCATGCTTTCTAATACTCAAACTATCGTGATACACCACGTTGCACCACGATCTATCGTCATTCTCTCTGACTCCTTGAGCTGCCTAGAGTTGCTTGGTGGTGTTTTTCCACGGCTTACTTTTGCCTTCATCGACTGGACCTGCCCCGAAAGGTAGTAGTAGTAGTTTGAACTTGTTATGCAGCAACAACCTGTGTCGCTAGACTCCACAAGCCGCTAGTAGTAGTATGTGTCATCCTACTCCGGGAACAAGTCAGGGAGAAGAACAGAACAATCTTTACAAACAAACGAGTGACTTAAGGTGGCCGCTTGAGCGGCGCCAATCCGAGCGCACACAGCAGCAGTGACACGTCGGTAGTATTTGCACTTCGGGACGGGGCTGCCGTCGTATGAGCGTCGACGGCGAGCGAGTGTCGGCAGAGGGTGCAGTGGTCGGAGCACCCGAAAGGAAAAAAACGAAAACGGTTCCAGTTTCAATCGTGAAGCGACTGAGTACACTCGAACGAGCAAGAAAATCCAGAAATGAAAGCGCAGAGAAGAAACGGATTTGTCAGGAGGCTAAATAAAAGGCAGAAGGGACCAAAAAAAAGAGATAAAAAGAAGAAGAAAACACATAAAAAAAAGATGAACAGAGAAAAAGAAGACGAAAAGAAAACGAAAAAGTTATCTCCCGGGCAAGTGCGCTTTGTGCTAACATGTGAAGGGTGCATGTGAATGCAGCTAAAAAAACATGCGATGGCACATGTTATCACTAACTAAACGTGTCAAGTGGATCGTGAACGTATGAAGGTGAGGGGTTTGGTTTGGTGCTGCTTACGTAGCAAAGAAATGACTTGTTACAGCGACCACAGGGCCACAGGAGGTAATTCGAGATTCGGGTGCAACCTTCTGCTCAACAGAGCACACAGGCTCTCAGATCCTCTTAAGGATGGTTGAGAAAAGACAGCGCAGGCCATCAATTCGAGGAATCGAGATGTATGCGTGTCTACACGCGACACAACTAATCGAGGAGCGCTTGATCAACGTACCCAATGAAAATTAAGTAAGAAAAAAAAGAAGACTAGGAGAAAAACCGCGGGCAAAAAAAAAAAAGAAAACAAGAGAGAAGAAAAAAAAAAACACGAACGAACAAGATCGATGACTGTTATGGAGTAAACAAAAAAGGGGTTGGTCCATGCGTTTCCACACACCCTTGCGCGCGTCGGGTGCGGGGAGAAGAAGGGGGCGAGGTTTGCAGGAGCATGTCCGGAATGATTATGTGCTGAACACCGTGTGGCGTGTCCGCTCCTCGGAGCCACAGTGAGCCAGTCCGCCGCTATTTCCTGGAAGTGCGTCGAATTGCCTGCTGCTGTCTATGATAGTCTATCAGACAGTCTATCACAGGCCAGCACAGGCTGAAGCACGTGAAGCGCGCACGGTACGATCGAAGTAGTCACCTAGTGCCTAATGCTCTGCATTCCAACTGCACCTGTCATAGGCTATCACAGTCTCAAACAGCGAAAGCATGACACACGTCACGTGCGAAGAGCCGGCGATGCAGATAATCGCCACAGATTATTTGCACTGCAAACTAAACGATCATAGTCTGTCGCCAGTCTATCAGCAGGGGTGGACCGGCTCACATCTTTTTGCTCACAAAAAAAAATCTCGCAGGTTTGTAGCGCCGCTCGAAGCGGATGGGATGGCGCAGATGGCATACGCGAAGACGTGCTCAGCAGGCCGCTTTTCGACGGATTGCCATCGTTTTGCGCAAGCGACGGGATGACGTGCTACTGGAAGGATGATTTGACAATCGTGTGCAACCTTCTGCTCCACAGAGCTCACAGAAGCGCCGAAGGCGGTTTCGAAAACCAAAGTTCGTCGTCATTTGCTTAACATAGCTTGCTCCATAGCTTGTTCAAGACAGCTCACAGGCTTGACTTGATGCTGTAAAGCCTGGCTGTCGTCTTCTGCTCAACAGAGCTCACAGGCTCGCAGAACTCGTCAAGGCGGTTGAGAAACGGCCTACAATAATTGTCATCATTTGTTCAACACGGAGAGAGACTGACTCGAACTGCAAAGTTTGGCCCCCTAGGGTCTTGACTTTTGCATTTTCATTGGCACATGACTCATGTCTTTCGAGCATGTGGTATGTCATTTATACTTATTCTAATCGACATCCCTCTTCTTGAATCGCGAACGATTCTTTCCGTGGAATGTTAACACCGCCATTTGAGATTATCGAGGCGAGGTCATGCCAGATTAGATAGCTATGTCACTAGAGCGGAGTGCTGCTCCGATTCAGTGCAATGTGATTGACTCACTCTATTGATTAGCGTTCTTGCCTTCTGAATACCAGTCTCTTTCATTTGATTTTCATTTCATGCGTGGTTGACCATCATATTACCAACAGGAGAGGTAGTGATCCTTCCGTCCTCCTGGAGCTCCAAGAGCTTCCAGGAGGGGAGGACCCCCTTTCCTATATTGGGCATGACCCCTTTTCCCGAACTGGGGGGGGGGGGGACGCGCACGCGACAACCTTTCCGCCCACCTGATCCCTTGCTCCTGAGCACAACACCTCCATTTCCAATCTTCTCCGCGCCGGGAAGCTCCCGCACCGGCCCAGAGCTTAACCTTTTTAAGAGTTAAAGTTCGCTTGAAATTCCGGGGATTTAGGGTCTCCGTGTGACCGTTCATGAAGTTTTTCAAAGGGAGCCAAGGGCCAGAACACACAACAGGAACTTTGACGCGAAAGAAATGGCGAGGGTGAGGGCCTGAGAGAGGTTGATATCGGGCAGGACCCTCCCTCCCCCGGCCCCAATCTCCTGTGTCATCATCCCGAGTGCTCAAGCCGAAGCGAACATCTCAGGGAATCATACGAACGTGGAGAGGGAAAAGAGGCAGGTTTGGTAAGGTGCGGCCAGAGATCAAGGGAGTTTCTCCTTGAGATCCGTCTTTCGTTCTGCCTTAAATATGATGATTCAACCATTCATTCCATTCAAATTGACCGACATCGAGAGACTCTGGGTGGATTCATCACTTTTTTCCAAATTCACATCCGGGTTTGAAGCCGAACCAGGAGATAACAGTAGGAACCGGCCATAAGGCTCAAACCCTCGGAACAACAAGGCTCCATTTATTGAAAACTTTCTAAAAAAGACAGGCGCTTCATTTTGTTTGTGCGTGCCGGGTGATCGTTTTCCCACTTGCATTTACCCTGTGTATATTCAGGTCAGGAATTCTGATCAACCACCAAAACACGCTGCCTACGTCTTTTTAGCCTGCACAATACATTGAAGGGTAACCCGCAAGATTGTTTGTACTAAAAAGACTCGTGCTCCAAATTAGGAGAGCTGACCTCCACCGTAGAAAGCTGCGAGGGTCTGGAGGCTGCGGGCGCAACACTTATTGCGTGCGCTTGATGCACTGATTCAAAGGAAACGTGGAACAATGCCGTTGCAAGCGAGGCCGAATAGGATTCCCACGACGAGAGACCAACGGCAACGTCGTCTGTTGTTCAACCGAGCTCACAGGCTCGTGAAATTACTCAAGAAGGCGGGCTGAGAGAAGACTACGCATCAGCCAATCGGATAGCTTGCTTTCAGACTCCACGGTGGGGCCTACCCTGCATCCGAAAGAGCGTGCTTCATGCATAGCGCGTGAAAATGTACATGCAAAAGGCGGGCGCGACACGCTACTTTTGAGTGAACTTGTTGAAAACACTGTTTGTGCGCACTTCCATCAAACCTGTTTTGTTCATCTCGCGGGAGTGGGGATAGGAAACTGCCATCGAACGGTTTCAGTTCTTGAAAAACTGCACGTGTTAGATACAAAAACTCGTGCTGTATCTCCGAATTTGGAGGTTGACCTCCACCGTGTAGAAAGCACATGCGAGGGTCTGGAGACTGGCGCAACACTTATTAGAGTGCACTTGATGCACTGACTCAAACGAAACTGGGAAACAACGCTGCTGTCGCAAGCGAGGCCAACTACGGTTCTCAGGGAGAGAGACCGACGGCAACGTCGTCTATTGTTCAACCGAGCTCACAGGCTCGCGAAGGCGGGTTGAGAACGATCCTTCATCAGAAGCTCGGATTAAAATGTGGTGCCGCCTAGTCACACCCGAAAGGCGGGTGCGCTGCATGCATGGCGCGTGAAAATGTACATGCAAAAGGCAGGCGTGCACACGAGATGTTGGTACACGAGGTCAGGAAACAACGCTTGCCCGCAAGCGAGGCCAGGATTCCCAGGGGGAGAGAAGTCCCGTTCCCTTTATCGCAGCTTTTGCTGTCGATCGGAAAAGTGTTGTTGTGAACTTCTAAGATCCGAGGATTGTATACGACAACAATAAAGGGGGCAGGGGAGGGGAAACGCATTGTCTTTTCGACGGGGCTAGAAAAAGGGGGGGGGGGAGCCTGGGGAGGGGGGGAGCCAACAACAGCTACAAAGTGGGTCTTTGTTCTTTACTCTGCACAGTGCAAATCATTCGCTTTTGGCATGTATATGTCCTCCCGTCCGTAGAAGGATACTTCGATACTTAACGGCGCCGCGGGTGCTTTTTATAAGAAAGAAAAAGGAAGAGTTCGTTGTTGCTGGTCTGCGCGCGTTTCCTACACAACCCGGATTTCGGCAGGCATACACGCCTGCGGGCCTGCTGAAGGTCCCTCACGGGGGGGCGGAATGTGGCCATTGCTTGCCGCTGCTGCTGCAGGTGACGCATCAGCTACTTTTTGGAGGCCGGTGTCGCTGAGGTTACCAATGCCGAGCAGGAGTTGCACATACGCATGTCGCGGGGTCCTTGGTCACATGTTGCCACACTAAAACACGTGAAACACGGTCGGTGCTGTGCACCCACAACTTTCCCGTCATAGTGGCCACACAATACATTGTGGCTGCAGTGGCACTTGCGAAGAGACCACAACCATCGTCGTCTTTTGCTCATCAAAGCTCACAGGCCCATAGAACCGCTCAAGAGATGATGAAAAAAGACCAACGACCATCGTTACCATTTGCCCAGGCAGGCTTTAACTACAAGCCTGGTCCGGGTCTTGAACGGCAAAGTCTGACCCGCAGGGGTAGCAGACTTGCTCGAACCACTTCCCCTCGGCTCGTAGAACCATCGTTCTCATTTGCTTGATACACAACACAACACAGCACAGCACAACACAACACAACACAACACAACACAACACAACACAACACAACACAACACAACACAACACAACACAACACAACACAACACAACACAACACAACACAACACAACACAACACAACACAACACAACACAACACAACACAACACAACACAACACAACACAACACAACACAACACAACACAACACAACACAACAACGCACACATCCGCTTTTACACGCGTTCACATTCTAGCACACACCGCTTTTCGGGTGTGGCTCTCGGGCACACCCGCGTTACCTCCAGCTTATGAGGCTAGGCCTCACCGTTTCTGTTGTGAGAATTTTCCACCATAGATGCCGCCAGTAGTTTCCGTCGTGGGCTCACCAGTGGCTTCACTTCTTCACTAACAAAAAGGGACGTACGACCTTTTTTGACACATCGGGGTTTCCCGGTGTCTGACACCGGGACACTGGGTTTTAAGTCCTGGTGTTTGGGGATGGTGGGCTTCAATGCATTTTACCCTTCAAATGCCTGCCAGAGCTAGTCATATAACTAGCAGAGCCAGTTATATATCTAGCAGAAATAGTTATATAACTAGCAGAGACATGTCGAGGTGGGGGGGGGGGTTTGCAAGAACGTGCTTGAAATGGATATGTGCTCAACACCGCACTGGTCCCGTCTGCGCCGTGTTTCGGTCCTTTAAGCCACGGACACATAAGGCGGACCATCATCAGCGCGGAACCTGAGTGTCTGCAGACAGGACTGCGGTGTGAGTCTGGTTTGTCAGGCGGCTGTTCGTAGCTCGTCACAGCCAGGACCACCCGTGCTACTAGAGCACAGGCGAATCCGTCACGGGGAGAAGGCCTCTACAATAGAAATAGTTATATAACTAGCAGAGGCATGTCACGGCGGGTGGGGGGGGGTTGGATTCTGTTCACATGCCCGGCTGCATTGGGTGCGGGGGCGGAGTCGGGTTGGTGGTCATCGCCTGCTGCTGCTGCTGGTGCTGCATCTGCTGCTGCTGGAGGGCGGTGACGTTCGGGTCGCCGATGTTGAGCAGGAGCTGGAAGAGCCAGCGGCGCATTCCGAGGTCTTCGCTGAGGTACTCGCTGAAGGTCGCGTCCCGCAGCTGCTCCGGGAGGCAGTGCTTCAGCGCGTCTCTTGCCCGGGTGTGGTCGGACAGCCGCAGGTAGCAGCGGATTACGTGCTTCAATAGCCGAGCCGGCGGTTTTTCGCACGTCGTCGTCATCTTCTGCAGCACCGAGCTGACCGCGTAGAACCGCTCGGGCGTGGCGCAGAGGTACTGCAGCCCGATGTCGAAGAGGAGGATCTTTTGCACGATGAAGGTCGCGACGGTCTTCGACAGCTCGGATCCGGTTTCCATGATGCGGAGGCAGAGGGGGATGATCTCCGTGGAGAGGAGGAAGCGGACGACTTCGGCGTCGTCGGCCTTCACCAGCGCGCCGATGACGCCGAGGGACGTCAGGCGGAGGTACTCGAAGGGTCGCGTCTTGGTTGCGGTGTTCAAAAAGGGGTACAGGAACAGGGGCAGATGCGCGCGGATGCACATCATCCTTGTGTCCGGGTGGCTCCCCACGCACTGCAGCAGCGCCAGGGCGTTGCATACTCGGTTCGACGCGGGCCCTGCGAGATCAGCCGGGTGCAGCAGGTTGTACACGGAGATGACCTCCTGCAGCAGGGCCGCCATCACCCCCACGCTGTACCACAGCGTGGGCGCCAAGTCCGGATACAACTCCCGCTTCTTCGACAACTCGTACAGCGCGTGCTCCCGGTTGTCCGGGACCAGCAGCCCCATCACGTTGGTGAACAGCTTGTAATTTGACGGCGCCTGGTCGTTGCCCGGTTCCTCCTGGGGCACGTAGTTGGGCGGCATGGTCGGGTACGACGACATTTCTTCTTCTCTTTTCTTTTCTTTTTATCTCCCCTTCTAGCCAACGAGGACACGGGGTTTCCTACGAGAAACCGAGTTTCTGACTGCTAACCGGCAGTACCAGGGCACGGTGGTTTTCTGATGGAATTGGATGCACTTTCAAACAGTTTTTAGAGCGCAAGCCCGCTCAAAACCTTGGGGTTTTACAGTCTCCGGGTACATTTCTCGTCGCTCAGTTACGTTTTCGATTATGTCGTTGATGCATGTCCTGGCTTCCTGGCGATGATCCTGTGTGAAGTAGCCTTGATCAGATCAGGCTAGCGATGGCAGTGCAGACGCAAACACAACTGCTAGCCTGGGTTGTAGCCGTTAAGCATTGAGTTCTCTAAAGTGCAAGTTGGTAAGCAGCGTTCGTGGAACAAACCTGACTCTTTGATTGTCATCCTGTGTTCAGTGGAATATAATTGAACACATCTCGGGGGAGAGATCTCCAAGCCGCGCAGACGCAAACCACTGCAAGCCTGGGTTGTAGTCGCCCTCAATAGGTGTGTAGAAGAAACCTGGCTCTTTGATTTTCAATTGTGTTCAGTGAAGTAGACTTGAACACATCTTGGGCAAGAGATCTCCAAGCAGCGCAGACGCAAACACAACTGCAAGCCTGGGTTGTAGTCGCCCTCAATAGCTTTGTAGAAGAAACCTGGCTCTTTGATATGCATCCTGTGTTCAGTGAAGTAGACTCGAGCACATCTCGGGGGAGAGATCTCCAAGCAACGCAGACGCAACCCACTGCAAGCCTGGGTTGTAGTCGCCCTCAATAGGTTCGTGGAAGAAACCTGGCTCTTTGATATTCATCCTGTGTTCAGTGGAATAGACTTGAAGACGCAAACCACTGCAAGCCTGGGTTGTGGTCGCCCTCAATAGGTGTGTAGAAGAAACCTGGCTCTTTGATATCCACCTGTGTTCAGTGAAGTAGACTTGAACACATCTTGGGCAAGAGATCTCCAAGCAGCGCAGACGCAAACACAACTGCAAGCCTGGGTTGTAGTGGCCCTCAATAGGTTCGTGGAAGAAACCTAAAGGGGGGGGGTCGAATAATAACACAATGTTATTATTCGATTTGTCGAATAATAAAAAAAAAATTGAGGAGGCATGATGTGTCGAATAATAACAGGGTCAAGTAATAAAAAAAAATTGGAATGGAGACAGTGGCTACAAGCGCATCTCAGTTCCGAGCAACATCCAGAGGACGCACAGGAAGCTCAAGTTGCGCTGTACAATCCGTCTTGTGGCTCGTTGGGTGTCGGGATCCTGCGGCAACGACGGAGACAGAAAGGCTAGGGCACCATATCGCCTTTGCAACACACCAGTACTGGCTTGCCCGCGAAAGAGGCCTTTGGTGTGATGACCAGGGGTATACGAATACAAATGCCGTAGCGAAATGCCTGCGCCCCATCGGTGTTGTGGCAGAAAGCTACCATGAGTATCCACTCGAGTCCGGTGCTGAAGCAGCGCTTTCCTTGTTTGAAGAGTGCCAGTCATTGACTGTTGTCAATGGTGGTTTCACGATCGCGCTGCAACGCGTGACAGAAGTGTTCTTCGTGTTCGACAGCCACATTGCGTCGGTGGTTTTGACACGCGACCCCAACGTCCAGACGGCATACCTGAACGATCTTTTCAAAAGAAGGTGTGGGACATGCACGTGCAACGGCGGATCCGGGTGTGCTGGGTGTATCGTTGCGTACAACACAGTGACTTCTACCTTGACATCTCTGGATGGAATTTTCTGGGAGCCAGAACCATCGGCCGCTGTCGACGAAGACGTCCTCGAATTACTGCGGGCCTTGAACATAGCCGATAATGCTGAAGAGGCGGTCGACGTCAACGAAGGAACTGGAGATGTACCTGCAGATGCAGAGCCTGCACGCAAGAAACCCAAATGTGAAGTGCCCGACGACAATGCTAAGTCTGCGCACGATAAGCCCAAAGATGAAGTGCCACGTGGTGTTCCGAAGAAGAGGCGGCGACGCGATCTCTCAGTGCTCGAGAAGATTGCCATTTGCAGGGCGAGTCGGAGCGGCGTCGAAAAGGTTTCCCTCATCTCGTTCTGGAACTTATCTGGTGGCGCTACACAGCTCTTGCAAATTCTGGCGAAGGCTGATGAATGCGAGCGCATCCTAGCCGATCCCACCGTGTCCGCCAGAACGAGGAAGCGGTGTGCCGGAGGTGGGAGGAAGCCGAAGTACCCAGAGGCGGAAAAACTGCTGAAAGAGTGGTTCGAGCAGAAAGTGGAGGCGAAGGAGCAGGTGACATCAGCACTACTGAAGGAGAAGTTCTGGGAATTCTTGAGTACAACGAACCCGACGGAGCTCGAAACTGATGTGACGAGGGAATTGATGTCGGGTGTCAAGAAGCGCCTCGATGCGGTCAAGAAAAGGGTGAATCTCGCCACTAAACAAGCTCCCTCCGAGCGCGAGAAGAAGGTTCATCAGTTTCACTGGAAGCTGCACTCTGCAAATGCCTTGCACGGCTTTGACGTGATCATCAATGCCGACGAGTCGCCTCTCTGTCCTTCTGGGAGGTCCCTGTTGTACACAATAACCTACAAAGGGAAGTTGGTTGAAGTAGCAAACGAGCGACTGTCCCCGTGTGACGGAAAGCGCTTTGCAACACTGCTCTTTGGTGTGGCTGCCAAACCAGACGGCTAATCCGTGAAACAACCGAACCCCTTCTTGATTTTCTCTGGTGCTGGCACCGTGAAAGATGCAGAGGCCAGTGCCTACAGCAAAGACGTGAACGTAGCATTCACGAAGTGCGGTGTCACCACGAGCAGGTTTTTTACCTTGGAGTACGGCGAATACCTGGCCGAGGAATACAAGGGACAGCGGGTATTACTGAGAGTTGACTCTGCTACTTCTCACGTCACCGAAGCTGCTGCACAGTTTTATGCCGACCGTGGAATTTCCGTTATCATCATTCCATCTGGCTGCACTCAAGACGTCCAGTGTTGTGACCTGGACGTATTCTTCGTCCTCAAACACTACTACGATGTCTGTTCATCTAAGTACTCTTGGACAAAGCAATGGCCAAGATGAACAGTGCCACTCGAAGAGTGAGAATGACGGAGTGGGTGGCCCAGGCAACTGCGAAAACCCTCGACAAGATTAATGTGCATGCTAGCTTCAAGAAACTGGGCTACTTCCTTGGGTGCCCGGGGAGTTCGGCGAATGATGTCAAACTCCGTACGTTGCCAGACTACGTGTGGACACCACAGACAGGCAAGCACTCAACTACGGGGATGAACGTGTGCTCTACCGCAGCTCCGAAACCCGTTTCTGAACTGAACTGCTGTCCAAGGTGCAACCTCTATGTCGTTACCTCCTTCCTTGACGAACACATCAGCCAATGCGACGGCTCTGGCTCGGCGCCGTGCCAAGCGCCACAGCCTTCACAAGATGCCCAGTCACAGGTTGACGTGAACGCAGGAGCTGGAGGCGAAGAGGATCCTGAGGAAGAGGTCGACGTGCCACAATCGCAGTTCCACAGCTCGAGCAGGAAGTACAGTTGTATTGCACCATGCAAGTTCACCGCTGGACAACAGAGAACCTGGATTCCTCACACCAAAGTGTGCCCACACTGGAAAGGTCACTGTACGAAGAACAACCTCATGCGCTTCTCCAAGAAGTGAGCTACTTCGCTGCACCTTCCATGTCTTGTCATCTGCCTTCTACGTTTTCTTCATCACGCGACACGCCGCAACTTGAATCGACTCATCGTTCTTTTCTATCCTGCGCGGTTGCTTCCCAGTTGAATGGATGAGGCGACAACCTTTGGCTCTGAACTGCATCCAGACTGCCGTGTGTCAAATAATAACAGGGTCAAATAATAAAAAAAAATATGACAACCAGGCGTGTGTCAAATAAATGTTATTATTCGACCCCCCCCTTTAGCTCTTTGATATTCATCCTGTGTTCAGTGAAGTAGACTTGAACACATCTCGGGGGAGAGATCTCCAAGCAACGCAGACGCAAACCACTGCAAGCCTGGGTTGTAGTCGCCCTCAATAGCTTTGTAGACGACACCTGGCTCTTTGATATTCAATTGTGTTCAGTGAAGTAGACTTGAACACATCTCGGGAGAAAGATCTCCAAGCAACGCAGACGCAAACCACTGCAAGCCTGGGTTGTAGTCGCCCTCAATAGGTTCGTGGAAGAAACCTGGCTCTTTGATATTCACTTGTGTTCAGTGAAGTAGACTTGAACACATCTTGGGCAAGAGATCTGATATTCATCCTGTGTTCAGTGAAGTAGACTTGAACACATCTCGGGGGAGAGATCTCCAAGCAACGCAGACGCAAACTACTGCAAGCCTGGGTTGTAGTCGCCCTCAATAGGTTCGTGGAAGAAACCTGGCTCTTTAATATTCACTTGTGTTCAGTGGAATAGACTTGAACACATCTTGGGCAAGAGATCTCCAAACAGCGCAGACGCAAACACAACTGCAAGTCTGGGTTGTAGTCGCCCTCAATAGGTTCGTGGAAGAAACCAGGCTCTTTGATATTCATCCTGTGTTCAGTGAAGTAGACTTGAACACATCTCGGGGGAGAGATCTCCAAGCAACGCAGACGCAAACCACTGCAAGCCTGGGTTGTAGTCGCCCTCAATAGCTTTGTAGAAGAAACCTGGCTCTTTGATATTCAATTGTGTTCAGTGAAGTAGACTTGAACACATCTCGGGAGAAAGATCTCCAAGCAACGCAGACGCAAACCACTGCAAGCCTGGGTTGTAGTCGCCCTCAATAGGTTCGTGGAAGAAACCTGGCTCTTTGATATTCACTTGTGTTCAGTGAAGTAGACTTGAACACATCTTGGGCAAGAGATCTGATATTCATCCTGTGTTCAGTGAAGTAGACTTGAACACATCTCGGGGGAGAGATCTCCAAGCAACGCAGACGCAAACTACTGCAAGCCTGGGTTGTAGTCGCCCTCAATAGGTTCGTGGAAGAAACCTGGCTCTTTAATATTCACTTGTGTTCAGTGGAATAGACTTGAACACATCTTGGGCAAGAGATCTCCAAACAGCGCAGACGCAAACACAACTGCAAGTCTGGGTTGTAGTCGCCCTCAATAGGTTCGTGGAAGAAACCAGGCTCTTTGATATTCATCCTGTGTTCAGTGAAGTAGACTTGAACACATCTCGGGGGAGAGATCTCCAAGCAACGCAGACGCAAACCACTGCAAGCCTGGGTTGTAGTCGCCCTCAATAGCTTTGTAGAAGAAACCTGGCTCTTTGATATTCAATTGTGTTCAGTGAAGTAGACTTGAACACATCTCGGGAGAAAGATCTCCAAGCAACGCAGACGCAAACCACTGCAAGCCTGGGTTGTAGTCGCCCTCAATAGGTTCGTGGAAGAAACCTGGCTCTTTAATATTCACTTGTGTTCAGTGAAGTAGACTTGAACACATCTTGGGCAAGAGATCTCCAAACAGCGCAGACGCAAACACAACTGCAAGTCTGGGTTGTAGTCGCCCTCAATAGGTTCGTGGAAGAAACCTGGCTCTTTGATATTCATCCTGTGTTCAGTGGAATAGACTTGAACACATCTCGGGGGAGAGATCTCCAAGCAGCGCAGACGCAAACCACTGCAAGCCTGGGTTGTAGTCGCCCTCAATAGGTTCGTGGAAGAGACCTGGCTCTTTGATATTCATCCTGTGTTCAGTGGAATAGACTTGAACACATCTCGGGGGAGAGATCTCCAAGCAACGCAGACGCAAACCACTGCAAGCCTGGGTTGTAGTCGCCCTCAATAGCTTTGTAGAAGAAACCTGGCTCTTTGATATTCAATTGTTCGGTGAAGTAGACTTGAACACATCTCGGGAGAAAGATCTCCTAGCAGCGCAGACGCAAACAATTGCAAGCCTGGGTTGTAGTCGCCCTCAATAAGTTCGTGGAAGAAAACTAGCTCTTTGATATTCATCCTGTGTTCAGTGAAGTAGACTTGAACACATCTCGGGGGAGAGATCTCCAAGCAGCGCAGACGCAAACCACTGCAAGCCTGGGTTGTAGTCGCCCTCAATAGGTTCGTGGAAGAAACCTTGCTCTTTGATATTCACTTGTGTTCAGTGAAGTAGACTTGAACACATCTTGGGCAAGAGATCTCCAAACAGCGCAGACGCAAACACAACTGCAAGTCTGGGTTGTAGTCGCCCTCAATAGGTTCGTGGAAGAAACCTGGCTCTTTGATATTCATCCTGTGTTCAGTGAAGTAGACTTGAACACATCTCGGGGAAGAGATCTCCAAGCAGCGCAGACGCAAACCACTGCAAGCCTGGGTTGTAGTCGCCCTCAATAGGTTCGTGGAAGAAACCTTGCTCTTTGATATTCACTTGTGTTCAGTGAAGTAGACTTGAACACATCTTGGGCAAGAGATCTCCAAACAGCGCAGACGCAAACACAACTGCAAGTCTGGGTTGTAGTCGCCCTCAATAGGTTCGTGGAAGAAACCTGGCTCTTTGATATTCATCCTGTGTTCAGTGGAGTAGACTTGAACACATCTCGGGGGAGAGATCTCCAAGCAGCGCAGACGCAAACCACTGCAAGCCTGGGTTGTAGTCGCCCTCAATAGGTTCGTGGAAGAAACGTGGCTCTTGATATTCATCCTCTGTTCAGTGGAATAGACTTGAACACATCTCGGGGGAGAGATCTCCAAGGAGCGCAAACGCAAACCCGGTTGTAGTCGCCCTCAACAGGTGTAGGCAGGCTTCAGCGGAATAGGCCACGGGTACGCTGCTGATTACCGCAAATTGCACGCTTGTATTTGCAGCAGAGCAACTGCGCCTTCACAAAACAGTGTACGGCAAACCCGCACCTGTTGAGTAGTCGTTTCGGTGCTAGGAATAGTTGAGCTGCAGCTCTTGACAAAGATAGATGGAAAAAAGGTGTTTTTATTCTTCGCTTTTTCTCACAGACGGGGGGGTCGGTCCTGCCTTTGGCTTTGTAGGTTCTCCCGACTCCCCAATTCGGGGTTAGCACAAACTCAAGAGGTCTAGTAAACTATTCCCTGCAGTATTAGCATCCTTTCAAGAAGAAAACTGCAAAAGAAATGGCTGAAGAACAAACGAAAGCAAGCTAGCGGAGAGCACATTACAACGGTGCACTGTACGCCGGAAGGCTGCAGAGTGCGCGCCGTTTCAAAAGCAGGGAGAGGAGGAGTGTATATGAGCTGCAACATGTTGCACCTGTGACATCGCACAAGATATAACACGACGTGATCACGTGTAAATACAGCTACAACCTCTGTTCCACGCGAAATTGGACAAAGAAATGTCGAAAAAGTGCGGCGAAGTCGGCCGGAGGAGAAGTGATAAAACCAGTATGTGCCTGGAGGCTTTCCGTGCGCGGAATTTCTGCAGATGCCCGCCGAAAAAGCTAGGTTCGGAGGGTGGTGTGCTCCCTGTTGCGGACCACGTTGATCGGCCCCCGAGCGGAGAACGTCCGACCCTCCGCCTGACCTCGGGCATGACGCCGAACGTCTGGACGCTGACGCTATGCGGGCGGACAGCAACGCACGGAGCGGGAGCAGGAAAGCCGCACGGGCTCTCCGACAAGAAGCCATACGCTCACGCACACGTCCACACACCTAGCAAGCTTGAATGAACGCCTTCGATGCTGTCAAGCCATGGAATCTTTGTGATTTTGAGCGAACTCCTCATATCCACTCGCCAGAAGCGAGGTTAGAGGGGTAAAGCAAAAACTGACAAACGCAGACACAGCGATCTTCTACTACCCGTGCTGTATCCAGGAGCCTCAGGGTATCAAAACCACAAGCCGCAAAGAAACGGATTTGAGGTCAAATACACTTCCCTATCTGTACTTGAGGCCGAATGCACTCGGCTGCTGCTGGATGTCTCCCCTACCGGTACTGCACAGGTGGCAGCGCCGGAGGAACCGGCACGTGAGAGAAGACGGAGCCCCTCACACTTTCCGGGCTGGTTGTGTTGACGGTCGCGGCTGTCTGCAGGAGCCGCTCGCGCCGCGCGCGCTGACGGGACTTCATCCGCAGGGCGGCGTGCTCCCTGTTGCCGACCACCTTGATCGGCTCCCGGGCGGGGAACGGGCCGACCCGCCGCTTGATCTCGGGCATGACGCCGAACGTCTGGACGCTGACGCTATGCGGGCGGACAGCAACACCCGGGGCAGAGGCCGGATAGCCGCACGGGCCCTCCGACGAAGCGAGGGTTTGCTCGAAGGCGGAGATGTCGACGGCGGGTGACATGAGGGGGTTGTCGTACAAATAGCCGGTTTGGCAGGCGCGGCTGGAGTGCACCTGGGCCGCGATGTCGCGCCGCCACGCGTCGCGCAGCCTGTCGCGGGTGGCCCTGTTTTCGCTGTCGTAGTAGGCGGCCAGCTGCTTCGCGATGTCGAGGTCGTCCTCCATCACTATCTTAACGTCACCCTCGGCCACAGGCTTGCCTTGCCGCAGGTCCCGTGCAATCTGCTTCCGTTTCCTGTGTGGTTTTGCAGTGGGAAGATGGTTAAAGAAATGCATAATTTTGATGTTGAACTGGGCTAAAGCCGGAACGAGCAAATGACAGACCGGGTAAAACTGGGAGGGGGGGTTGTCCCAGGTAGTCACTTTGTGGGGGTCCTGCAGCCTATCCTACGACAGCGGCCTCTAGGAGTCGAGCTGAGTATGGAGCACCCTAAGGCGCGGGCAAGCACCCTCGGCCACAGGCTTGCCTTGCCGCAGGTCCCGCGCGATCTGCTTCCTGTCATCTCCGATTAAAACCGTTTCACTAAAGAAGACCAATGCACCACAATAGTTGAGAGAGAGAGAGACGAGTTAGAGTGCAGGGACCATCTCTCCGGGGAGTATCCGGTCGCCCCACTACTGTCCCGTACTACAGCGATATTCTGCAAAATACGCGAAACCCCCGGGGGAAAATAAGACGCGTCACTGGCTAACCACGGTTGAGGGAATTGTTTTTCGTTGAACGCTTTGCCCTGGAGGTTTGTTTCTTGGTACAGGGCGCAAGGAAACGTGTGACGCGTTCTTATTTCCTCCAACATTCAAAAATTAGTATGGCGCTTTCTTTTGTTTGTGCGCACTAGCGGAAAAAAAACTGTTGCGTTGACGCATCCACACAGAGACCCCTGTTTATTTTTTGTGTTTTTTTTACATAAGCGCCAGCTTGAAAGGAAATGCTCGACGATGCTGCCCGACAAAGAACAGAAGGGATCCCAAGTGCTGTAACTACCGAACCAAGTGTTGAACGGACGTGAGGTCATGCGGGTCTACCCCTACACGACAAATCACACAAACACAACAGGTCAAAGTCCTGAGTGAGAAAACAACACACGGTGGTGTAAGCGAAGAACAAATCAGATTGTGTTTGTATTGTATTTGCCCCTTACCTCTATATTTCCCCCCTTCCATTCGGAGTCGAAGCAGCTACGTCGAGTATTTTTTTGAGCAGGCCGAGTTTCGGCCCCCTCTTCAGGTTGTTCTTCTTCTTTTTCACCTGGTATGTCTTGAGTTAGGGATCTCCATGTGAAGCACGGACATGTAAACTGTGACAGTGACATGATCTTCAGTTTGGTGTTGGTTCGCTCATTGCTCAGGCTTACATTTTTGGAACACATTGCAATGTCCAGTGTTTTTCCTGTGTGGCTAAAAAACCTATCCGGTCGCCCCACTACTGTCCCGTACTACTGCGGCCGGGCGTATGTCGTTACGTCGTGGACGCGGTGCGAGCCGCGGCCCTGTCATAGATGATGATTGCACCGATGGTGGCGCAGCCGGGGGCGTTCTGACCGACGGGCTAGACCGCCTGGCAGGCGTGTGTCGACACGTTGTGTCGCGGGCTCTCCTTTTGGCAATAGCCCGCCCTATGGCTGCGGCGGCTAGCATCTTGACGGAGAATCCCAACTCCCACTGAACTAAGGATACGTCATGCGGATACTCAGGCACGGCATCGTTCCAGCTGCTACGGGCGCAAACTGTTTCCAGCTTGCCCAACATCCATTCGGTCTTCCGTCCAGCCTGAAAGCGGCGATCAAGACGAGTTAAAGAGGCGAATGCATGACACATCACGTGCGAAGAGGGAACTACGCCGCCGGCGATGCAGATTCTCGCTACAGATTCTTTGCATTCTACCCCAAGACTTCTATCAACTGTTGCGCCGACTCAGGAGTCTCGTCCTTCCCTGGGAGATGGCGGCAAGGGGTCTGCTCCCTCCGCTGTTTTGGCGCAGTACACACCGTCCACGCTTTGCGGCGCGCGTTTGGTGCATCGTTTCTCCTTCGACTGCTCGTCCAGGTTCATCGGTTGCGCGTCGACTTCTGCTTCTTCGCGGCGCTTGGGCGATGGCCACGCTTCGATGGCCGCTCCTCTACGCCGCTTTGTTGTCGGCTCCGATAAGAGAGCGTCACACAGCCTTCCGGGTGCGGTTGGTTAACGAAATGATGCGTAGTTTTGTTATATTATTTCACCTGCTTGTTGTCGACAGCGCATTGTGGCTGAGGTGTCATTTAGATGTAGATTTAAAGCCGCCCGCCTGTGGCGATGCAATGCGTAATATCCGCCTCCGTGCGAAGCCGTACACACGCAAAGAGTAGCAGCCCTTCACGGGTCACACGACGATCGCGCCCTCCCGCCGGCTCTTCCCGGCTACTCGCGTCCTCCGCATCTCGGCGTGCCTGTCGGCGCAAACGGGAAAGCGAAGATTCTGATTCCTTTTCGGATTATGAGCTCGTAAGTAACTTCCGACAACAGCCGACAAGAGTTGCACCACGACGAAAGCGCGGGAAAAGTGACTCTTCTGGAGTCACGTAGCGAAAAGCTGGCATAGTGTGGTACTCATTTGCTTGCAAATGACTCCCCACGAACGCAACAAGAAAAAGCAAAGAGTAGCAGAAATGTGAAAACGGGGATTTTGCCTGGAAGCTTTTCGTGGTATTCTGCAGAGGCTTTGCTAGTGTTCGTATGTCTCAAACATGGTTAAGTGCGCGCATGGTGTCAGTCGAAGCTGATGAAGCTTCGACGCCGCCCGCGCAATGTCTGGTACAGGAAATGGAGGCATACGTGAGAGAGTCGACAGCGGTGAGTTCACTAAGGCGGGCCCTCGCTTTGCAGTGCTCGAATAGCTTCACCAAGGCCCGGTGCAGCACGAAGAAGAACTCGAGCACCTTCGCGGCCTTGTACTGCGGGATCGGCGGGGGTTCGGGGAGTTCAGCCGGCGACGGCTTCCGCTTTTCTTCGGGGGGCTCCGCGGGTTGGCTTGGGTCGGCGGTGGAGCGGCTGCTGGAGAAGAGGTTGAAGAATGACGAGTCTCGAGTGAAGGAAACGGGAGGTGGTAGGCCGGGGTGGGGGGAGGGGGCGAGGCTCGGGTTGAGGTACGCGGGCGGGGAGAAAGCCGGGAAGAAGTTCGGGACGCCGGTCGGCGGGAACTGGGGGAGGAACGGCGGGTCGGACATGGTCGAAAACAGCGACGAGGTGAGGTCCGGCGGGAAGCCGCCCGGCGCGTGGTCGGGGCCGAGGTGCGGTGAGTGATCGGGCGCGTCCGCGCCGCCGCTCTGGTCCTGCGACTTGCGCGTCGCGACCTTCCGCACGTCCGTTTTCACCCGCTCGAACACGGTCTGCAGCCCCTTCCGCGCTTCCCGCACGTCCTCCACACCCACCCCCTTCCCCTCGCCTCCTGCAAGCTCTTCAAGAGGCGCCAAGAACCCGTCACACTCAGCCGACGCATCGTGCACCAATTTCACCGCCCTCGCAAGCAGCTGCACCTGCGAAAAAATGGTCAGCGCCGCCGCCTTGCCGCGGGTCATCTTCTCGGTAGCGCCAGGCTCCAGAGCGTGCGGGTTGTCGGGGCTCCCGCCTTTGTACTTGGAGAGCGCCCGGTCCGCGGGAGTGGAGGAGCCCGGGTCTGAGTGGTCGAGCGCGGAGGTGCTCAAGGCGACGACGGCGCGCTGCGGGGTTTGGGTCGAAGCGTTCGACACGTTCTTCTTGCTGCCGCCGAGCAGCCGCGGCCGGCCTTGCAATCCGAGTCGTTTCGGGGCTCTGTGTGTGGAAAGTCTGAGTGTCTGTGTGTCTCTGTGAGTCTTATGTGTGTGATTGTCTGTGTGTAAATGTGTGAGTCATGTCATATGGTGTGTGGTCTGTGTGTCTCTGTGACTCTCTATGTGTGTGATTGTCTGTGTGTAAATGTGTAAGTCTTATGTGGGTGTGTGAGTACGAGTCTCCGAATGTCATATGGTGTGTGGTCTGTGTGTCTCTGTGAGTATTTCTTTTAAAAAAAGTAGGTACCAGGGAAAGCCTGCTACACGGGAGCCAAGGTTCACGTGTTCGGCGGTACTGCAGAGCCACGGGCCTACGGGTCAAGTGGCTACCTACTTGTGCTCACTTCGACGGAGGCTAGCGGGGAGAAAATACTCGAGGGACTGCCTTGTGCTCATTTCGAAGGAGGCTAGAGGGGGAGAAAACAATACAACTACAAAGTGGGTCTTTTTTGTTGAACGCTTACGCCCGCCACTAAACCCAGGGTTACCTGTGTTTCGTGTGGACTACAGCACATTTACCTCCTTAGAATATTGTTGCGATAGTGGGGAGTCATCAGCATGCCGATGAGTACCACCTTCGAGGTTTCGCAACTGGCAGTCTCCTCAAGGATTTCCTACAAACAGTGTTTTTCATGTGTGGCTAAAAAGTACATGGGTGTTAGGACCACCCTTAGCGAGTCTAGAGGTAACCTTTTGCTCACTCAGCATCAAAGGTTCACCAGGAGCGGTCCGGAGGGGCCCTCCCCCCTGGATAAGGGCCCCCAACTTGCCATCATCCCGAACTTAGCATCAGGGTTTTCCGGGGGGGGGTCTATCAGGGTTCGGGTTTTCACAAACGCCGAACTGGACAAAAAGGTTCGGGTTTGCGCAAACGCCGGACTGGGCAAAAGGTTCGGGTTTGCACAAACGCCGGACTGGGCAAACGGTTCGGGTTGCACAAACGCCGGACTGGGCAAAAAGGCTCGGGTTTGCGCAAACGCCGGACTGGACAAAAAGGTTCGGGTTTGCACAAACGCCGGACTGGGCAAAAAGGTTCGGGTTTGCACAAACGCCGGACTGGGCAAAAAGGTTCGGGTTTGCACAAACGCCGGACTGGGCAAAAAGGCTCGGGTTTGGACTGGACAAAAAGGTTCGGGTTTGCACAAACGCCGGACTGGGCAAACGGTTCGGTTTGCACAAACGCCGGACTGGGCAAAAAGGCTCGGGTTTGGACTGGACAAAAAGGTTCGGGTTTGCACAAACGCCGGACTGGGCAAACGGTTCGGGTTGCACAAACGCCGGACTGGGCAAAAAGGCTCGGGTTTGCGCAAAGGAACGTTGACAGCGGTTTAACCTGAACGCGTACAGGTCAAATCGCACAAACAAATGGGGTTGGCTGAAAAACTTTTGTTAGCCACACAGGAATTCCATCTACAGTTCTACAGCAAGGTCACAAACCCAAACCCAGTTCTACACCGAGCCGAAGCCACAACCTGCTGACCCTCCAAACACCATGCAAAAAGATCGGTCGAGAGAAAAGGATTTGACCTATTTTTGGGAACCGTGAAAATTTTTAGCCAGCCAATTTCATTGTGTTGGCTAAGCGGAAAACCACCTGGCTTTTTTTTGTGCGTGCGTAAACTTTGTTTTGAGTGATTTAGCACAGCACGCTGCCATCCGACACTTTTTGATACATACAAGCACATAAAACAGAATGCGCCGTTGGCATACCGGCGCAGTACCGTGAGGACTTCCTCGGTCGCCATTTGCTGTCCCTCAGCGTGGCACAAAACCGCCGCATAAGCGTCCGCTCGCCTGCGACAGGCCCGGTAGCGCGCTTGCGCTGCGCTCAGCGCCCGACGCAGCTCGGCGGTAGCTTCTTGCGGGTTCGTGCCGGTGCTCTGCTCGAGCACCCGCGCCGGCTCGTCTCGTTTCGGGCCCACCACGGTCCGCACCTGTTTGTTTTGAGGACGAAAGCTCGATTAAGGGTAACCACTTACTGGGGGGATTGCAAGAACGTGCTTGGAATGGGTATGTGCTCAACACCGCACTGGTCCCGTCTGCGCCGTGTTTCGGTCCTTTAAGCCACGGACACATAAGGCGGACCATCATCAGCGCGGAACCTGAGTGTCAGCAGACAGGACTGCGGTGTGAGTCTGGTTTGTCAGCCCCCTCCCACTTACTGGGGGGTCGAATACAGGAGGTACCTTGAATACAAGAGGTACCGCTAGTCTGTCTCCTGTGTGGCGCTTTTCCAGCTGCATCAGCTCCTCAGCCGTGACTGCTGCGTTCTGCATCGGCAGCATCAGGTTGGTTACTTTATTTATTTACTTTCAAGAAGGCCGCGGAAGTCGGCTGAGCCAGGAGATACCGGAAAGGGTGTGTAATATAATATATGGTACGATGCCAAAAAGGGGGGGGGGGGGGGGTTTGCAAGAACGTGCTTGGAATGGATATGTGCTCAACACCGCACTGGTCCCGTCTGCGCCGTGTTTCGGTCCTTTAAGCCACGGACACATAAGGCGGACCATCATCAGCGTGGAACCTGAGTGTCTGCAGACAGGACTGCGGTGTGAGTCTGGTTTGTCAGGCGGCTGTTCGTAGCTCGTCACAGCCAGGACCACCCGTGCTACTAGAGCACAGGCTAATCCGTCACGGGGAGAAGGCCCCTACAACCGTGTCTGAGCAATCAGTAAAAAAACTCAGGGCACTCGCCCTGATGGTGACTGCGACTCGCTAGGCAGCACTGACTTGTCTTCTTTTTACGGTGGCAATCTGCGAAGTAAACTCCGCAGAGCACAGTGGACATGGGGTTGCCGTGTGCAGCACCAATGGTTGAAGTACCAAAAGGAAAAGAGTGCGAGGAAGTTATCCTGCGTGCTGAGGGCAGCAAGTCGCGTTACGCGAAGTACCCTACTGGAATGGGGGGATTGCAAGAACGTGCTTGGAATGGATATGTGCTCAACACCGCACTGGTCCCGTCTGCGCCGTGTTTCGGTCCTTTAAGCCACGGACACATAAGGCGGACCATCATCAGCGTGGAACCTGAGTGTCTGCAGACAGGACTGCGGTGTGTGGGGGGGGGGGGGGGGGGGGGGGTTGGGCAGATGTTTTATGGCATAGTAAGATACTGGGCATGTGGGGTATGGGACCCATATCCCCCCAGAAACCATTTTTTCGGGCCGGTTTTGGGGCCAAATGCCCTCGGAGAGCCTTTTTCTGAGCGCAAAACTCTGTTTCTGTGGGTTTCGAGGCCCCGCACGGTGCACTCCAGCATCGTGTGGGGGTGTTAACTGTGCGGCCAAAGTGTCGGGCGTGGGCACACCTGCTAGATCCAGTGTGCCACACCCGCAAATCCAGCGTGAAATCCACTGACACCCAAAAATCCAGTGCGGAATCCAGTGTGACACCCGCAAATCCAGTGTGAAACCCACTGTACACCAGCTAAAACAGTTCCCCAAGTTGGATCGAGTCACCTGTCGTCCAACGCAAATCAATCATCAAGGAGGCGAGGCCCCTGGTTGTTAAAAAAGCTGACCCCAGGTTCTTCTGGCAGTATTGGCAACTTTTATTGGCAGAAATCGGCTTGTCGGATCGAAAGAAGTGAGTTTGCTGCTGGTAACCTCACGAAGGCGATGGCTAATCGTGTTCCCTTCTGCAGGTGTCGCACACGTCCGGCCAGGTGTTCGAACCGGGCACCACGTAGCTGGCGGTACGTGGTGTACGACACCTTTGCCGTTAGTTGGCCTTCTTCGTCCACCAGCCTGTGCTAGAAGGATTTGTGCGACGAACGTCTTGTGCACGACAGCTTTTCCGTGACCCACGACGTCGGTGGTTGCCTCCACGAGATCGTCGAATGCCTGCTGCCTCATGGGTCACCTTTGTCGGTCGCCCTCTGTACAGAGACCCCGGGCGCAATCGGGTCAAGTCCTGCAGCTTTCATCAGAAAGGCTCTCGTCGCTCTAAAGTGTCTCCGCATGGAGCCCTGTGACCTATCGGACTTCGTGTGCGTCTTGCCTTGCAAACTTTTGAGCCAATTCTTCGAACGAAACGCATTTACGAGTCACGCATTCTGAGAACAGAGTTAAGTTCCTGTTCTGGGTGCTGCCGCCGTAGCCATTGTACAGTCGTAACCCCACCTGGGGCCTCAAAGTCCACAACAACTGAGTTTTGCGCTCAGAAAAAGGTTCTCCGAGGGCATTGGACCCCAAAATCGGCCCGAAAACATGGTTTGGGGGGGTATGGGTCCTATACCCCACATGCCCAGTATCTGACTATACCAGAAAACATCTGCCCAACCCCCCCCCCCCCAGTGCTGATGCTAAGGCCCCTAAACTCGGCATCGTTGTCAGCCGGACGGCAACGAGGGTGGGTGGGTACCCCCCCCCCCTAAACACCCCCCTCCCCCCCCCTCCTACAGGGCCTGTGTGCAGCAGGGTGGTGACCGCTCTAAGGTGGTTTCCTCAGCAGCGACCAAGAAAAAAAAATTTTTTTTTGGCCCAAATCCTCCCAAAAAAGCACTCGAAAAAAAAAATTTTGACCCACTTTTTCCACCATTTCACCTTAGAGAATTTAGCTAAGGTGGGTCCCACAGTAGGTCCACAGTGGGTTGCACCAGGAGGGGGGGGGGGGGGTACCCACCCCCACCCAGGGTTAGCAACTTCGTTTTGGGTCTCAGGCTTAGTATCAGCACTGCCCCCCCCCCCCCCCCCTTTTGGCATCGTCTCATATAAATGTGCTTAGGTAATACAACCTGGTTCGATTGCGGGATAATAAAACCTCGGAGATAAAAGACTGCGTGTTTTCCCCGTTCAAGAGGCATTTTGGAAATGTAGAAAAAAAATTGGGGGTTTTCTTAGTCCGCATAGCAGACCTTTTTTTGACGGTTTTCTGATCGCGATGAGCTCCGATGATGAGAACCGTGAAAAATAGACCCGGGGACCAAAGATTATGTGCGTGGTTCGTGGGTCTTTACCAGATGCGGGGCACCGGGCATGGAAACCACAGGTTCTCATTGGGAAGGATGGGAATCGACCCACTGGTTGGTGACATTTCTTTGCTGGCCCAAGTAGCAGACCCCTTTTTTTGGCGAAATTGTGCTCGCGTTCAGCTCCGATGAAGAGAACCGTGAAGAACGGATCTGGCGCTTCCTTTGTTTGTCCGCACTAACGAAGGGGGTCCCCGCGGGTTCCGGGTTTGCGGTATTTTTTTTCTATATATTTTTCGGGAACATTGCAAGAGGTACCTCTTGTATTCGACCCCCCCAGTTAGGGTAACCACTTAAGGACGGAGGTTAACTTGGGAAAATGGAGGGCTCCACCGCAAATCCCTGGTATTCGTTAGCTCGGAGCAGGATCTCTGCCCGATGAAGTACGCATTTCAAAGATTTATGTCAAATCTTTCCAGTTAAGCAAACTGTGAACACTTTCGACCATTCGTTGGCCTCTCACCCGCGAACTTGACACCCGCGAACCTTCTTGCATTATTAACTATAATGAGCCGGTCCACCCCATCCTGATTGGCCTGTAATAGACTGTGATAGACTGTGATAGACTGTGATAGACTGTGATAGACTGTGATAGACTGTGATAGACTGTGATAGACTGTGATAGACTGTGATAGACCACTGGGTGATATTCGATGACATAATGTACTATATTTGTGGGTATTGTAGTTTGTTTTGTGCGCAGCCATGAGACTGGTGCAGGAAGAGGTCTCACCCGAAGCGACGAGTTGTGTTGGGCAGGCTTCACGTTGACTGCAAGTTCCGGCCAGCGAACGAGTCCGAACCCAGAGCCAAAGCATGTCCGGCACACCATAAGTTTTTTGGCAGTAGATAACTCACGGTACTCATCGGTGTTCTCCCCCTTCATTTGTGTATATCCTGTCTGTTGTTCACCGGTTGTTTCTTGTGAAGAGGCTGGTGGTGGAAGCTCTCTCATCTTCCCCGTTCTACCGAGGCCCCGCTTCCGGCATTGGTCCTCGAGACATGCTCGTGAGTTGTTGTCGACGATATCGGATGGGGACAGCTCTTTGATGGCAGCACGAGCTTCGTCCTCTGCGAGCACCTTTTTGTTTCGTTTCTTGACGAGTGCTTCTCCTGCTGCCTGCTTACGAAGCGTGTTCTCTTCGTACTCGTCAGCGAGCCGATGCGACCTTGAGACAGTGGTCTCCCAGTTCAGGTAAGTTTCCTTGCAATAGGCAAGGACTTTCTCATTTCCGAGCAGTTCGGATGACACTGCTGGAAGGTTCCCTGAACGGAACATGGCAACTGCGCGGAGTACATCGTCAGTTACCCCGACGCCACGACAATCCTCGATCACTGCTTTGGCAATGCCGACAGGTTTCTCGGTCATGTTGGCATTGCAGCCTGGAGGGGCGTGGGCGTCGCTGACTGCGTTGACGTACTTTTCCACCTCCAAGCACTTGAACGAGCGGATGTGCTTTACGATTACCTCGTCGAAACGCACTCCCTCCTCCGTCCCTGGATCTTCCAGTTCGAGCTCGTTCGGCAACGGGTTGCTGGAGAGGGACTTGACGGCGGCCTTCAGTTGATCGGCATACGAGGTCGGCCCGCATTCGCGATCTCGACCAAGCTTGTTACCATCGGCGGCAAGATGCCCAAACTTGAGTGTTGTGGGCGGGGAACTGCCTTCAACCAGCTTCAGGTTATCGGGCACGCTGCAGCCGAACAAATCTTTTCTCCCTTCGAAGGCAAGAGCACGGAGAGGCGGGTTGGTCAGGTTGTGACATAGACACGCGATGATTCCGATCCAAGCCTCCCAGCTCAGATAATTGCCAGAGAAGCTGGCTGAGAGGATAGGTCAATGCTGTGAACACCCTGCGCAGCATGCGGAGCTTGTCGCAGAAGCTGGGGTTGCCAAGGGCGATGAATATAGCATGTGCCACTTGTTCGGCACTTTAGTCTTCGCACTGGGAGCACTCGAGAGCACATTATCGCGCTGTTCCAAATACAGTTGCAACCAACCGGCCACGAACTTGCCCTGAACCGTGTTTGTCAGGCTGTACGCACCGGCTGTCAACGAACAAAAGCGGCCGGACTTCACGGGAACCCAGAACATGCCAGCCGGCGAAAGTCCGGTGGTTTGGGTAAACCAGTGCGCGAAGGGATCATTGCCAGCTATAAACTGGTATATGCCAGCGGAATCAGCACTTTCAGCGGGAGCTGGTCGGAGGACAGCTGGTCTAGCATGCTGCTGTCGGCGAGATGCTGTCTGTGGACAGGCTCCATGATGACCTCATCAACGAACTGTGCACTGTAGAGGTCGGTGCACACACCGAACATCGCTCGGTCGGTCACTACCTTCTTCAATCGTGGCATAAAAGCCTCGTCGCAGACTTGGAAGCCAAGTTCAAGCAACTTATCATTTAGCTCCGTGAAGTACTTCGAGGTGCGCTCGATATGGCGTACCACCGCGTCGTTCGTCTTCACGATGACAAGCGCAGCTAAGGCGGCATGCCTCCTCCATACTGCTTCGACTGAGTCGAAGTAAGTAAAGGATAGCGTGAGCACGTCCTTGTTGCGGCCAGGCAAGTCGCCCGCGTCCCCAGACAGACAGATGTCTCCAGTATTGAGACGCAGCAGAAACTCCATGTCCTGCAAGATCATGCTCAGTCCAAGAGCACGTCGTACGGCGCGTCGACTTACGTCATTCCTCAAGTCCAGATTTGGAAACGGGCGCAAGATGATGTGCGTGGTTTCCTTGATGAGGGTCGGGATCCTTGACAGCGGAAATCGAGCTACGACGAACGCAAGGACGAGCTCACGTAGTGAAGTGGAAACCTCCTCTTCTGCACCTGAACCAGTGCTTCCCGACATTTGGATTATTTTATTATGCGTGGAGGAGAAACCCTACGAAGGGGCAGAGCTTCCAATACACAAACCGAACCCGGGGGTGATCGTAAGCTCATGTGGTGGGCTGAATTAGTTTGAGCTAAAAAACAGAGAATCGAAGGCGAGAATCTGCGTCGCCGACGCAACGGTTACCTCTTCGAACGTGAACTATCGTGCGTTCGCTTTTTCAGCTCGCCTTGATCGTCGCGTTCAGGCGCGCTTGGCCGCCCCAGTCCACAAGCCCTGTGATAGACTGTGATAGACTGTGATAGACTGTGATAGACTGCGATAGACTGTGATAGACTGTGATAGACTGTGATAGACTGTGATAGACTGTGATAGACTGTGATAGACTGTGATAGACTGTGGTAGACTGTGGTAGACTGTGATAGACAGAAGAATGCACTTCAATGGGGGAGGGGTGGACCGGCTCATATAACTACAGCGGTAGTTCGCCCGGAAGTGGCTAAGATGAGAATTCGAGGGCAGATTTAGAATGAAAGTTTGAGGGTGTCTGGGTGTACAAAGTTCGGGGTCTACTGAGAGTGAAAGTTCGAGGGTGTCTGGGGGTACAAAGTTCGGGGCCAACTGAGAGTGAAAGTTTGAGGGTGTCTGGGGTACAAAGTTCGGGGTCTACTGAGAGAGAAAGTTTGAGGGTGTCTGGGGTACAAAGTTCGGGGTCAACTGAGAGTGAAAGTTTGAGGGTGTCTGGGGGTACAAAGTTCGGGGTCTACTGAGGGTGAAAGTTCGAGCAGATCTGCAGTTTGATGCTGCCAGAGTCGCATGCTTGTTTCAAGGATTTTAAGCCATGCAAGTCTCTGAGCAAGGTGGGGTCCAGCGCTCAGAAGCTGGAGCTAAAAAAGCGGGCGTCACACCCCGTTTTTCGGTTGTGGATTTACACGCGTTTTAGTTGCAGCTCTTGAACGCCAGCTTATGAGGCTAGACCTCATCGTGTAACCTAAGACTTTCCCCCTGCGGGCTTCTGGTGAAAACAAGAAGTATTCCGCTGTACACAGCTACCACCACTACCCACTACCCTGCCACCCACAGTACCACTGCCTGGCACCCACCGTTAGCTATAACTGAACCTTTTTTTCTGCTGTGGTTGTTGCAGGGCATTAGCTTGGTCTCCGGCCCATTTTCCCAATTTGGACCGCCAACTTTGCAGCGGTTTCTGCACTTTGGGGGCTCACCTGCTAGTGTTGCACATCTCTGCCTCCTCTCCGGCCTCCACCCCCGGTGTCGCGGCGGTAAGCAACAGCCAGGATTTGCCGACTGGAACCCCCAGTACCGCGGCATCCTCCAGAAGAATGGAGTTACACACTACGCATTCTGAGTAATGGTCGTAACATGTGTGGCCCTCTAATGTAGTAGTGGTCATCTTCGCCCAGTGTTCTTCAAATACAAAAACTCAATTTTTCGGCTCGCATAGCGAGCCGGAAAAAAACGGTATGGTACATCAAATTTCCGGGCCCGAAGTAATGGGTTTGTCCATCATGCGCAGACACCCAACCCTCCTCCACCACACCTGTCGCAAGGGTGGTACGAACAGAAGACGAACAAAATAACGCTAGAAGTTGCCCATTCAATATATTGTGCCGCCGAATTCTTCGAAAAGACCTGCAGCCCAGGAAATAGGCTCAATACAGCGCGACGCGACGTATCTTCACGAAGGCTGGGCCCTGAGAGGCCCTCAGATTGCACATTGGCCACTGCCGGGGCCTGGTGGTGGTGTAGTGCCATTTGTTTTTTTTTTCCGTTTTTCTCGGCGGCCTTTCCAAATTTGGACTGACAGTCCAAATGTGGATATAGAAGCTAATCCCCTGGTTGTTGTATTGGGTATATGCAGCTACTTCTCTGGAGGCCTCGGGGCCGAAGACCCGCGCGCGGTCGCAGGGCGGCGGCCCGGCGGCGAGGCTGCCGCAGCCCGTGGATCCGGAGGCGGAGTACTACGCGAAGAAGTTGGTATGGCGACTTCCCTTGTTTGCGCGCACTAATACTAGCAGAGTTTTTATTTTATGTAATACATTGAGTAAGTCTTAGTACCAACGATGCATTTTATACACACCTTCTCCTCCTCTGATACCTTTCAAAAACGAATGCACAAACCTCGATCTCGAAGTCCCGCTCCATATCGCTCATTTTCGCCTTCGCCAAGCGCAGGGACGCCGTTGCCTCGTCGAGTTGCGCCTTGTGCTCGTCGCGCTGCTCCATGACTTCACGAAGAGCGGTCCGCGAGTTTTCCCACCTCTTGTTCATCGCGTCCGCCCGGCTGTGCAGCTCGCGTAGCGTTCTGTCGATGTGCAGGCGCCCGGCCAAGCTCGTTTCTGTGTGGTGCGCATGTTTTCTAGCGTTCATTGTGGTTTAGAGGATCGGTGTTTTCAGGGTCTCCAATTGACCATCGAGGCTGTGAGGGATGTGGGCATGACCACACACTTAGCTGCGGGAGCCAAGTTTCTTTACCGTGACCATGGCGTCGCTTGAGGACAGTTGAGTCGCAGCTCTCTCTTGACAAGACCTTGGTGGGTGCGGGCATTTTGCGTTTCCTCTTTTTTGTATGTGCGCGCTAGCGGAACTCACCTGCTTTGGTAAGTTTCATGTAGCACGCGGCCAGCTACTGATTCCTAGTACCAACAATGCATTGTTGACACAAAAATAGCTCGAGGGACTGCCGTCTGCTCGTTTCGACGGAGGCTAGAGGGGGAGAAAACAATTACAACAACAAAGTGGGTCTTTTTTGTCGAACGCCGCCACTAAACCCATATGCCCCTGTGTTTCGTGTAGGCTACAGCCATTGAGATTGTTGCGATAGAGTCATCGGCATGCCGATGAGTACCACACTATGTTTCCTTTCAGATTTCACTGGCAGTCTCCCTCAAGTATTTCCAACAAAGCAGGTGCTTATGCAAAAACAGAAGTGGTTGCATTCTTCGCTTTTGCCAACGGGGGTCGCCGGGGGGTCGGTCCTGCTGAAGGCTATGTTCAGGTTTGCCCGACTCCCTTCGTGGACAGCACAATCTCAAGAGTTCGAGTCAACTATTCCCCGCGGTAGTAGCATTCTTCAAGAAGAATACTGCACGGTTGGGTAAGCGCGGGTAAGCGAGCGGAGTTTATGCGGTGCTTTTCTCGGGATTGCGGCGGGGCAGTGTTGTGAAGTGCCAGTTCTCGTCGGAATATAAATCTTCTAAGATCTTGTTCGATCTTACAGGAAGTCAGACGACGAATAAAGGGGGGGTCGTTGTATAATGGTCTAGCTTGGAGGGAATTGATAAGGTTGGAAAAAGTTTTGGGGTCGTCGGTTTGTGCTTTTATTTAAAAAAGGGGGGGGGGGGAATAAGAGTTATTTGATACACGTCTGCCGTCGTCTGGTTGTCTAAAAACACTACCACTATATGATCCTGCTACTGTTCGGCCACCCGGAACTTTTTTTATAATAATAACACAGGTGCTATTATTCGACCCTCTCCTTTATTACATGTGCACGTACACAAGTCAGTTCTCCTCGGAATACTAATCTTCAAAGATCTTCGATCCCGTGGTTAGTTTGACAACTGATACGAAATGTGCGTGAACGAAAAAAGAGGAAACCTTGCAGTGCTGTCGTCGTCGTGTACTTGTCCTCCAACGCTTCGACCGAAATCTTCCTCTCCAGCTCGCGCATGGTGCGCTCGGCGTCTATCTCGTTTTCTAACGACGCGACCCGCATCCGCAGCTGCGCCTTCAGGGAGTCGACCGTGATGCGTGCGTCGCTGAGGTCGTCGTCCAGGTGGTCTCTCTGCTGGGTCACCAGCTCGAGCTCACGGCGGAGGGTGCGGATCTCGCACTGCGCCGTCAAGTACTTCGGGTGGTTTTCTACGTGGGCGGCCGTTTCGGCGTGCCCGTCTTCTGCACGCGTGTCAGAACTGGGGTTCTTTGGACGGCTTTCCGGAGCCCTTTCGACATGTCCGTTGCCTGTACGCATCGAACGGCCTTGCGGAGCAATGTTGTCAACATGTCCCATGTCTGTACGCGCGTCAGAGCCGCCTTGCGGGGCGCTTTCGCCACGCCCGCCGTCTGCGCGCACGTCGGAGCCGGGGCGCCTCGGGTGGCTTTCGACGCGGAAGGAGACGCTTCCGGCAGGTCCGCTGTCTTCGCGCGCCCCGACGCCGACAGAGGAGGCGTCGCCGAGGATGTGCGAAATTTGCGGGTAGTTCCCGCGGGCATCTGACGACCAGTTCTGGCGGGCCTGTAACGGTAGTCTTTTGGGTAGGTGTCCGTGGCTTGAAGGATCGAAACACGGCGCAGACGGGGCCCGTGCGGTGTTCAGCACATACCCATTCCAAGCACGTTCTTGCAATCCCCCCATTCCAGTATAGAATTCTCCGTCGTTCACGCACTCCTGAGACGCAAGCAATGAACGGAGAAAACACGAGAGGTCACATACGATGGGGTTACCCCCCGAGCTAGCCGCAGAAAGTGAGCGAACGGGCTAGCCCCGGAGGTCACGGGGGACGGAGGGTGGGAACCCATGCCCCACGGATCTCGCCGCCGAAGCAACGGAAGCTGGTATCCAGCAAGAAAGTACACCCTCGCACGAGGGTATCCATGGCCGCACGGCCGTCGAAGGCAGAAAATGATAAACAGAGTTGCAGGGAGGGCGGGTGGGAAAATTTTCCCCCGCGATCCAAGTGCGCACCGAGGTGTCCTAAGGGTCGTTTGTTTTACCTAGTAGAATTCCCCTGATAAATCAATAGATGGGGGTGGGTACCCCACCCAGGGTAGCAACTTCGTTTTGGGTCTCAGGATTAGTATCAGCACAGCCCCCCCCCCCCATCTATACTACGACATTTTCTTCGAAGAAGACTTGATACTAGCATTGATCATGCGTGAGAGGCAATGTTCTGTCTAAACGTTAGACAGCGATTTCCCCCGTTCCAAAGGACACGCTCAAATCCAAACCCGAGATAATTAATAGCGAGTTGCACACAACACCGCGGTGTAAAAGGAATACAGGGGACCAGCCCCTCTAGGCATAGTGGTCAAACGATTCGCATGCGATAATATTATCGCATTATCGTGATGCTAGCAGTATCAAGTCTTTCTTCGCAGGAGTGCAGAGCTTTGCGTTTCTTCACTTTTTCAAACCGTTTCTTGTCAACAGAACACAGCAGAGCATGACAGAACACAACAGAACACAACACAACACCTAGCAAGCATGCTTGAGCGCCTTCGGCGCGTCAAGTTGGAATCCTTACGTTTCTGAGCGAACTCCTCCACTCGCCCAAACAGGCCCCACTATTTGCCTCCATTTTGTACTCCCCTCTTCGAATCCCTTCGCAACAGCTGCGAAAGAGCGAAGAACGGAGCCACAGGTGTGCTCTCGACCTTCCAGCAATAGCGAAGAAACAGCAGAGATTCCAAACACAACACACAACACACAACACAGCACAGCACAGCACAGCACAGCACAGCACAACACAACACAACACAACACAACACAACACAACACAACACAACACAACACAACACAACACAACACAACACAACACAACACAACACAACACAACACAACACAACACAACACAACACAACACAACACAACACAACACAACACAACACAACACAACACAACACAACACAACACAACACAACACAACACAACACAACACAACACAACACAACACAACACAACACATACCGAGCCCTGCAGCAGCATGCTCGCCAACAAAGCCACGGCCCGTTTTAAAGGCTTGCGGAAGAAGCACGAGAACCCCGCAAAGACGACATCGTGCGGTGTGTGCTCCGTCGCGCCATCGTCGTCGTCGTCCACCGTCGCGGTCGAGCCACCGAAAGCAGGGTCGAACGGGCCCTTGTCGCGTGGAGAGGACCCTGCAGCCGGCGGCAACACGGCAGCCACCGGGGCGGCACACCGGGGTGTCATCGCAGCAAGGAAGGCCAGGAGGTCGGATTTGCTGCCGTTGAGGCCTGTGTGTTTCCGACGAAGTGGGCAACTTTCTGCGGGACCGGTCGCTCGCGGTGGCAACGCGGAAAGGGCAAGGGGACAAAAAACTCTGTTTTAATAGTCATTCGTGAAGCAATCGAGCAAGTTTGTAACGTTTCCGTGACGGAAGAAAAGGTCTCGCCAAGGTTGGAGAATCCCGGCAGCCACCTGCCTCATCCCTCTGACTGGGTCACTTCGGAACCTGAGCTCTGGATTCGCACCCATCCTCTGTGACAGGGCCACGACTCGGCGCCGCGCGTCTGCAACGACTGACGCCCGCCGTCGTAGTACTACGGGGCAGTAGTGGGGCGTCCGTGTGTCCGGAGCTTAAACATGGTGAACCAGTGCGGCGTTGAGCATGTTACCATTCCAAGCACAATGGTGAGGTCCAGCTTCAGAAGCTTCTCAGTTTTCCTGCTGCGAAGAGTTCGATGCACTTCTAGGAAATAGAGGTGGATTGACTCAGTAGTAGGGATCCGACGTGTCTTGATTCAATCCTCTTCATGGTGCACTAGTCATGCCATTTACCAGTCACTTCCTACTGATCTGTCTCTGATTAGTATGACCCCTGAGTTCTGCCGGATTTCTTCAACTCAAGGTAATTTTGAACATTTACCGTCCATATAAGGGACTAAAAAAGTCTGTCCGTGCAAGTTCCCTTCTGAGAATGTGTGTGTCCATATAAGGGTACTAATTCAGAATCTTCTGTCCATACAAGGTACCAGGAAAAGCCTGCTACACGGGAGCCAAGCTTCACGTATTCGGCGGTACTGCAGAGCCACGGACTGAAGGGGAGGCCTACGGGTCAAGTGGCTACCGATTTCCCAAACTGCAAAGCATCAAGGCGTGGCGCACCTTGGGGCTTGGTGCTTGCGCTGAACACAAGCTCGTCGAGACGGTCAGCCACAGGGCAGAGCGGACGGGGTTGTGGCACTATGCTGCCTCCGACTCAAGCTTTGCAAGCTGTGATTGACCGTCACGTTCCTGGACCAGGAGCGGACTTTTTCTTTTCTTCTTTCTTCTGCCCATACAAGGGTATTTTGCAAAACTCTGCTGGCCATACAAAGGCCCTTTCAGAAACCAGGGAGCCAATACAAAGGTTTATTCCAAAAGTTCGGCTCCGGATAAGGAACTTTGTCCAATAAAATTAGAGCCATTTAACTTATAGCCAGCAGGTATAATTGAAATTCCCTTATAGCCAGCAAAAACAAATTTAATTCCCTTCGAGCCAGCAAAACAAATTATATTCCCTTCGAGCCAGCAAAAACAAATTGAATTCCCTTACAGCATTCGCATTCAAACACACGCGGTGCTGCTTGAAAACTCGAGAAATGAGTTTGTGTGCCTGATCAGCAGTTCCATTACACGTACGAGAACTGATTCCAGCGCTGCGTGTGAAGAAAGGAAAACATCGTTCTCCGTTGATTGGCATTACGAACGATCATCAGGTTCCTTTGGGCTGGCTGGCGGCTTGTTTGTTCTGGCACCGTGTTTCTTGCCCACCCACCCCACTTTTGTGCAACGGAATGCAGACCTGCGGTGGCGAGGTCGACGAGGACAAAGTGCACGGAAGACTTGCACTTTTCGGTGGCTTCCTTCGCGTGCGCCGCTTCGACGACGTCGATGCCCAGCGCCAGCAGAAGCTGGCCTGCCTGCGACATCTCCTCATCGCCGGCGGCGACGAGCAGAACCTTCGGCACGTCTTTCTGCTGCATCTTCGCCGCCACCCGAGCGAGGCACGCGCTGAACAACCTGCTTTCGGACCAGCCCGCGCACCGTTCCCTCGTCAAGCATTCGTCTGCTTCGCAGATTCTGCGAAGCTGGTGAGCAACATCCGACAGGCTGATGGCGGGAAGCGGACTCCTCTGCCCACTCCGGACATCGTGGGAGTCTAGGCTGTCTCCGGCGTCGTCACAGAAGCTTACCTTCCGCATTGACGCGTTCGTATGCCGGTCATAGTCTCGTTCTTTTCCCTGCTGGCAGCCTTTTTCTGGTTGAAGGTTTGTGAAAGAAAACCCACCGCGCCTGCCCGACCCCGCCCCTCCTCGATGGCTGGCTCTGGCTTGGGCCCTGATTCTGATTCTGATTCTGATGAACTCGGGCCTGGCTTTCGGCCACTGCGCTCCCACGGGCCTCCCAGGTGCGAGCCGCGGCGGGGACGGTTTTGCCAGACAAACTTGTTGCATACTTAGCGGGTGGTCCTTCTTAAGATGGATTGCGTCTGGCGCTCTCTCTCCCTTAGGGTTGCCGCCCGGGGGAACCGCCTGAGAGTCGAAACTCGACGTCTCTCCGGATTCCACCAGGAGAGAACTTAGCGGCGGATCACAAAGCACCCGCCCTGCACGAGGCACGCGCCCAAGACCCGTGCATGGCTACCGTAGCACCCTGCATGTTTGCACTTTCTATGGTCGGGAAGGGGCTTCAATGCAGTTGGGAAAACACGTTCCCCTTCCCCGCGTTCTGCGTGTGGGGTTGCCACCAACTGCCGCAGCAGCCGCAGATACGTCCTTCGCCCTTGGCTCACTTTCGGGAGGTGTCGCTGCTCACCTACCAGCGTGTTCCTGGTTGTTGCCCAAAAGTTGTTGAGCAACGCACTCTGCACACCCCGTGTCTACGTTACAGCAGATGGAACTCCTAATTCCTACGAGAGCCCCGCATATCGCCGGCTAATCACACTGTAGAGACGAAAACTGCCCTCTCAAGACACCTGCATGATGAGGTGCTTTGTGCGCAAGTAGTCATTCTTCCTACTGACAGTAGTCATATGACTAGTAGGATTCATGACCCGTAAGTAAAGGACAATTAGTGCACCGCGTACCACAGTCTACTACAAAAGCTTACCTTCTTCTCCCGCGCCATATGCCGAGCGTTTTTCTCTCCTCTAGGGGCATCCTGCTTGCTCAGTTGCTGGTTAACGAAAGAAAGAGGAGAAAAGAGAAAACCCCGTGGGTTTCTGTGTATACATGCTGTGCATGTGTCGGCTAGTGGTGCTCTTCTTGCGGGTCTGTTGAAATACTCGAGGGACTGCCTTTTGCTCATTTCGACGGAGGCCAGAGGGGGAAAACAATAACAAAGTGGGTCTTTTTTCGTTGAACGCGTACGCCCGCCACTAACCCCAGACTTACCTGTGTTTCGTGTGGGCTACAGCACAATTACCTTCTTTGAGATTGGAAATATTGTTGCGATAGTGGGGAGTCACCGGCGAGTACTACACGATGCCTGCTTTCGCTGCGTGACACCGGATGGGTCACTCTTGGCGCGCTTCCGTTGCAACCTGCGTCGGCTGCAACTGCTGCTGGTTTGAGATTTCGCAACTGGCGGTCTCCTCAAGTATTTCCTACAAAGCAGGTGCGTATGCAAACAAATATTCCGAGAAGCGAAGTCTTCTCTCGAGAAACACGTACGTACACTCCGATATCCAGCTGCCCTCAGGAGACCTGGGGTTCTTTGGTTGAAGTTGTTCCCTCATTACCCAACGGAACTTTTACTTTGTTCCCTCTTTGCTACGACTTAGGTACCAGGGAAAACCTGCTACACGGGAGCCAAGCTTCACGTGTTCGGCGAGCCACGGTCAGCCACAGGGCAGAACGGACGGGGTTGTAGCACTGTGCTGCCTCCGACTCAAGCTTTGCAAGCTGTGGTTGACCGTCACGATCCGGGACCAGGAGCGGCCTTTTTATTTTTCTTCCTCTTCTGCTTCCCTCTTTGCTTATTCCTTTTAAGTCGGTCCATCCCCTCTTGATAGACCGTGATAGACCGAAGAATACAGCACCGGGCAATTCGATGCAGCTCTAGGGACTAGGGATGGACCTGATAGACCGTGGTGGACCGTGATTCACTGAGATAAACAGCGGCAGTTTCAGCTTAGTGTGAGTTTGATCAAAGTAACAAGGCAGCCCTTACAAAAGACCAGCCACAGTCAACGCCGCGCGGGCGCGGGCTATCGATAGTAATCACCATGTTTCAAACCTCCGATTGCCGTAACCTGGAAGCACCCAGAGGTGTCGGTGGTACAAAGGTGCAGTTGCCCGCATCCATCCGGCAATCAACTCGCATCGGGGAGGTGGCGCTACCCACCTGGACAAGGTGTTCTGCTGTCCCAACAGCGGGAGGCAGTACGATGCAGTTCCAAGAGATAGGCACGGACCGGCTCATTTGCATGAGGACGCCGCTCAACACCGAAGCCGCGGTCGCAAAGGAATTGCTACAGCACTTCAGCGCCTGCAATACACAAGCTGAGGACGCAAGGCTGAACCCCCAAGCGAGAGAACCTTAGCGCAGCGACCCATTATTTTCGCTATCCACATCACAACGCAGAGAAGGATTCGTCGGCTTCCGATTAAAGCGCTGGAATAGGGGCAGTAATCTAGATCTCGATAGTAGTACACTGCTACAACAGAGACCTTCGCACAGCTACCTAGCACTGAAATGGCTGCAGCAATTGCGCACTTGAGCGCCTGTAGTTCATCAACAGAGAGAACCTGAGCACAGCATCGCAGCCCTTTTTGCGCGTTGTGTTGCCGACAATCAACCGGGTAGATATACAGTCCATTGCGCTGATTCTTCTTGCCCAATTTGCATATATTTTTTTGTATAAGCACCTGCTTTGTAGGAAATGCTTGAGGAGACTGCCAGTTGCGATAGATCAAAGGAGGTAAATGTGCTGTAGCCCACACGAAACACAGGTAACCCTGGGTTTAGTGGCGGGCGTTAGCGTTCAACAAAAAAGACCCACTTTGTAGTTGTCTTGTTTTCTCCCCCTCTAGCCTCCTTCGAAATGAGCACAAGGCAGTCCCTCGAGTATTTTTTCATGTCGAAGCGCAGAGCGACTCGTCGAGAGGGTCCGAGCTCTGTTTGATGTCGAGCCAGCCGAAGGAGCCGTAGCTGGCGGGGAAGTGCGCGTGGCGGCCGGTAAAGACGCGCTTGTTGCGCACGTTGACGCTGAGGCTCGACGCCTGGTTGGGTACGAACACCGACGCCGCCGCGAGGACCCAGAAGTCGACCAGCATCGCTTCGAGCCCGCCGGCGAACAACCGCTTGGGCAGGTCAGTGTACCCTACTGCAAACAGCTCGCTCTTGAGCTGCGCCGTCAACGCGGGTCGTTGCTGGTCGTCCGCTAGGTAGAGCCCGTGGCTTCCCTTCTCCCGCGGAACGGCCGTCGGGAGCGGCAAACCGGACGCGGCGTACGCTCGCTTGACGTAGGAAGGGGACGGATAGCACTGCGAAAGGGCCGGGTCGGTCGCCTCGACGCCGTTTTTGCGCAGGATCTTCCGCAAACGGTCGGCACACGACTTCTCGAGCCCGCGCAGGTGGACGCCGACGCTGACGGAGAAGTGCGCGAGAACCGCGTCGACCTCCTGCTCGATGCGCTTCGACGGGCGCGCGACCTTCCAAAAGCAGGCGGGGGAGAGGCCGTCGTAGTAGCTTGTCTCGTACATGTACAGCAGCGGGAAGCTGTCGAGCTCTCTCGCCTTCGCGACGACGTGGCTCGCTGCCCGGCTGGTCATTCTCACCGACTTTCGGCATTTGATAACCTGCGGGGTTGTGGTGTTTTGTGTTGTCCGGCAATCCCGGATGGGCGTACCAATTGGTGTCTTTCGACGCTATCTTTGTGTTAACGATGCATCGTTGGTACTAAGAAATTAGCGGTCGGCAGCGTCCTGCATGAGAACTTACCAAAGCAGATGAGTTCCGCTAGTGCGCACAAGCAAAAGTTGCCACCTGTTTGCCACAAGGTTTGCTTTAGCAGCCTGTGATGCAATGACGACGCCTTTGTGTTGAACGCTTACGCCCGCCCCAAAACCCAGATGTATCTGTGTTTCGTGTGGGCCACAGCACATTTACCTCCTTCGCAATTTTGGAATATTGTGTAGTGGGGAGTCATCGGCATGCCGATGCAGTACCACACTATGCCTCCTTCGAGATTTCGCAGCTGGCAGCCTCCACAAGTTATTTCCTACAAAGCAGGTGCTTATACAAAAATACTCGAGGGACTGCCTTGTGCTCATTTCGACGGAGGCTAGAGGGGGAGAAAACAATACAACCACAAAGTGGGTCTTTTTTGTTGAACTTACGCCCGCCACTAAACCCAGGTTTACCTGTGTTTCGTGTGGGCTACAGCACATTTACCTCGTTTGAAATTTCGCAACTGGCAGTCACCTCAAGTATTTACTACAAAGCGGGTGCTTGTACAAAATACTCGAGGGGCTGCTTTGTGCTTACTTCAAAGGAGGCTAGAGGGGGAGAAACAATACAACTACAAAGTGGGTCTTTTTTGTTGAACACTTACGCCCGCCAGTTCGGGTGAAGCAAAGTTCGAGCGAAGCAACGTTTTCCCAGACTGACCACAATTCTCCACCACCGGGGTGAACCAACTACCTCGATCCTCTCGCACCGAAACCCCACAAACCTCGAAAACAATCTTCGACCGGAAAAGTGTGATGGGCGGGGTTCGGGTGTACCGGCCTGAAGGCCGACGCCCGCTCACTCTATGCATTTTGGCAGGGGAAAGAAAAGCTAGCTTCGCGCATCCCCAGCTCCCGTAGCCTGCTTCACCCACTCCACCGCGGCCTTCCTGATCCACTTCATCCCCTTTTTGTTCTTCGCTTACACCACCGTGTCTTGTTTTCTCACTCAGGACTTTGACTGGTTGTGTTTGTGTGATTTGTCGTGCAGGGGTAGACCCGCATGACCTCACGTCCGTTCAACACGTGGTTCGGTAGTTACAGCACTTGGGAGCCCTTCTGTTCTTTGTCAGGCAGCATCGTCGAGCATTTCCTTTCAAGCTGGCGCTTATGTAAAACAATACACTTTTGAGTGTAGAGAAAAGTGGGTTGGCTCGAATAGAGGCAATTCACGCATTGCATGTTCATAGGACCTCCAGTCCCGAAAAATTATACCTGCAGCGGGTTGCGGGGCACTTTGTTGACTATCCCCTTGCGCTCCAAGCACCCGACGGCGAGCGTGTCTGCGAACGGTCGGCTGCGGAACGCAGAGGCCTCGTCGGTGATGCAGAACGCGGCCTTCAGCGGCTGGATCGCGTACAGTTCGGCCAGTTCGCGCGACGCCTTGTTCTGCGTGAACGGCGGCACGACCAGGGTCCGGTTGGTGTACGCCGCGAAGTGCACGGCGTGGACGAAGGACCGGACCTGGTTGCTGTGCCGCCCGTTCGCGTTCGCAAAGTAGAGGAACCGGTCTGGCGGACAGCCCTTGGCGGGCGTCGCCAAGGCGACTAACCCGGGCCCGGCGCCGGAGACCGAACGATCGTTCGGCCATGCATTCACACCGAGGATCGGTACTGAAGATGGTGTATCGAGCAAGCTTTTCCCCTTATGCTCTGCGCCGCACGCGCCGGCCGCGCCGGCGCAGTTCCGCGCAGCGTCGGCGGTCGCGAAGCAGCCGCCGCACCCTTCGAACGGCGTCGCCGCCGCGCACGAAGCGCAACGCTCGGCTTCGGCCTCCGGGCGGCACGCAATGCAGCCGGCGGCCGTTCCCTCCGGGCACGCGTGGCAGCCCGCGGCCGCCGCCACCTCGGCTCGGACTCCGCTGATCAGACGCTCCCCCGAACCTTCGTGTACTGAAGCCGCCGACGAACCCTCCATCGCTGTCTGTTCGTCTACTACCACTCCTCCTCCCGGGGAAACCTCCGGGCGCTGCTGCCGCCCGTGCGAATCCGACGACGGCCCTGCCCCCTCCCCGTCGGCGGCAAGCCTTTGCCCCTGCCTTTCCGCGCCGGCGGAAAATCCGGGCGCCTGGCGGGTCGCTTCGCCTTCCTTCCCGAGGCGCAGCGGCAACTGCCGCTGCTGCTGTTGCTGTTGCTGTTGCTGTTGCTGTTGCTGTTGCTGTTGCTGCTGCTGTTGCTGCTGATGCAGCGCGCCTTTTTCTGCCTCGCCGCCGGGTGTGCTTCCGGCGAAGTCAGCGGCCGCGGCGCGCAGGATCTCGTGCGTCTCGAACAGCGAGACGACCGTCACGACCACCGCTACGGCCATGGCGCCCCGCTTGTTCGACACCATCTTTCGAACATCACCCGAAGTACCACCGAACCCCCTCTTCTTCTCCAGAGCGAGTTCTTCGGGAGTTCCTTTCTTTTTTCAAAGCTTCCCTGGGGGGCTGACCTTGGCGGTGTTTCTTCTCAGCCTGCCGGTGGTTGGGCCTCGTGAAACCACTTTTGTGGATTGAGAAGTGTCGGCACTCCTGTTAAGTTCCCTCGTAGCTCGCCGGGAAAGGGCACTCAGTGAAACTGGTTGCCGTGTTTCAGGTTTGCACTCTGGGCCGTCTGGGGAGTCTGGCAGACTCTGCTAACAATGCTGATAGACTTGTATCGTAGGGCCTGGGAGAAAACCCGACGCACCACAAACAATCCTTTTCATTTCCGGGCCTATTTCTTGCATCGGAGCTGATCGCGAGCAAAGATAAGACAGTGGTGTCACCTGAGGGGGGTAAGCCAGAAGATGGAGTCACACAAAGACGCCGGCGACGAGCGCCGACGGCTCGAGGGCTCCCTCGACGAAGTCAACCAGCAGCTCCCCTTCATCCAGATGCACTTCCACACCGTCAGGTAAGGGAGGTCGATCCGCCCCTGGAAGGTAGGTAGATGTACAGATTCATCGCCTGCCCCACGCTCAGCTGTTCAAGCTGTTCTTCTTTCGCCAGGTACTAAAAACGGGAGAAATAATGACCTTTAAACAAAAAAAAAAAGACGCGCGTTTACCCCGCGCCGATGTGAAAATCATCACACCGGCAGCCCGGAAAGCCAGGAGATCGGAAAAGGCACTGCCCTTTAGTTGACTGCTGTCTTCGCATGAAAGACGGTACCCGGACAAGGGTTCGTTTTACTTGGCTCTTTCCTTTTGTTCACCCCGTTCCCAAAGAAACCGGAGGCGAGAAGTTTCGGAACGAATTTGCTGGGACTGCAGGCAGGGATGCAAGGACAAGCCCCGGTTCATCGCGCGACCATCCCTGTCGGCAAGTGACATGACAACGTTCCTTTCTGTCAGGGGGCAGCCAGAAGTGACAGTCGGAATTCATCTCGCTGAGTTGCTGGTAGCCGCTGCGAGCCGACCACGGGGAAAGAGGCCCCGTGGTGTTGCCTGGTCCATCGTTCGACTACGTGACGACGCTCCTATGTGCTAAGGGAGCAGCCAGAAGTGACAGTAGGGATGCATCTCGCCTTTGCTGGCAGCTTATTACGCCGCTGCGAGCCGACCTAAGGGAAAGAGGCCCCATGGTTGCCTGGCCCATTGTTCGACGATCCCTGTCGGTACGTGACGACGTTCCTTTGTGTCAAGGGGGCAGCCAGAAGTGCGCTCCCGGCATCTCGCCGTTGCTGGCAGCGGAGGCTTCTTGCGCGGCTGCGAGCTGACCTACGGGAAAGAGGCCCCGTGATGTTGCCTGGTCCATCGCTTGACCATCCGTGTCGGCACGTGACGACGTTCCTTTGTGTGACAGTCGGGATTCATCTCGCCGTTGCTGGTACCTGATTCTTGCCAAGGCGCTGCGAGCTGACCTAGCCTAGGCTAGGGGGAAGAGGCCCCGTGGTGTTGCCACTTCCAGAACGTGATCTTTGTTTTGCTGAGGAAAGTACGCGTTGCAAAAGGAAGCCGGAGTTGTGACAGCCGAGATTCCTCGTACCCTTGCTGCAGCTGAGGCATCGCGCGCCGGTGCAGGTGCCGTTTTCATTCCGGGGGGCTCTCGCTTGGCAAGCGACGCCGTCCGCTTGCCGATGGCAGCAGGAGGCGACAGCTGCACTGAGGCGGAAAGCGATCCAGCCGGTCGAGACGGCAGGTCCATGGCCGCCGGAACTCAAGCCTTCAGCCGGGTGTGCCCACCCGCCTGCTGGTGCCGCAGCCGCGGCATTTTCCCCCTCGCGGCGTGCGATACCGGCGAGAGCGAGTCGGCGCCGGAGCCGTCGGCCCACTTGCGCTTCCCGGGGAACGTCCGGCGGCAGATGCCGCGACGACTTCTGTCCCTCGTAGTTGCGCAGCGCCGCAGGATCGTGCAGGGGGTGCGCCTCTTCGAGTGTGTAGTTGTTGCATCCTTTTCCAGATCCCTTTCCGCGCCGGCTATCGCTTGGCAAACGACGCCGTCCGCTTGTCAATGGCAGCAGGAGGCGACAGCCGGGCTTCTTCGCGCCCTTGCTGCAGCTGCGCCGAGTCCGCCACAGGGGAAAGCGATCCAGCGGCAGGTCCGCGGCCCGCAGACGGTGCGCCAGAACCCCGCGCCTTCGGCCGCGCCTGCTGCTGCCGCAGCCGCGGCACCTTGCTCCTCACCGGCGAGAGCGACTCGGCGCCGGAGCCGTCGGCCCGCTTGCGCTTTCCGGGGACGTCCGGCGGCAGGTGCCGCGACGCGGGCACCACCGGCTTGTCGTCGGTGTACTCGCGCGGCGCGACGATCTCTGTCGTAGGCATCTTGCGTCGGTGCAGGTGTCGTTCGTCGGCTTGTCAATGGCAGCACGAGGCGACGGGATATCTCCCGTGCTGCTGAGTTGTCTTGCGCTACAGCAAGTCCGCAAGGGGAAGAGGTCCTGCGGGTGTACCCAGAGAGCTTCCACCACGCGGATCCCATTCCGCCGGCTATCGCTTGGCAAACGACGCCGTCCAATGGCAGCAGGAGGCGACAGCCGGGCTTCTTCCCGCCCTTGCTGCAGCTGCGCCGAGTCCGCCTCAGGGGAAAGCGATCCGGCGGCAGGGGTGGCGCCGGAACCCCGCGTTTTCAGCCGGGTATGCCCACCCGCCTGCTGCTGCCGCAGCCGCGGCACCTTGCTCCTCACCGGCGAGAGCGACTCGGCGCCGGAGCCGTCGGCCCGCTTGCGCTTGCCGGGGAACGTCCGGCGGCAGATGCCGCGACGACTTCTGTCCCTCGTAGTTGCGCAGCGCCGCAGGATCGTGCAGGGGGTGCGCCTCTTCGAGTGTGTAGTTGTTGCATCCTTTTCCAGATCCCTTTCCGCGCCGGCTATCGCTTGGCAAACGACGCCGTCCGCTTGTCAATGGCAGCAGGAGGCGACAGCCGGGCTTCCTCGCGCCCAGGTGTCGTTCGTCGGCTTGTCAATGGCAGCACGAGGCGACGGGATATCTCCCGTGCTGCTGAGTTGTCTTGCGCTGCAGCAAGTCCGCAAGGGGAAGAGGTCCTGCGGGTGTACCACGCGGATCCACACCGCCGGCTATCGCTTGGCAAACGACGCCGTCCGCTTGTCAATGGCAGCAGGAGGCGACAGCCGGGCTTCTTCCCGCCCTTGCTGCAGCTGCGCCGAGTCCGCCTCAGGGGAAAGCGATCCGGCGGCAGGGGTGGCGCCGGAACCCCGCGTTTTCAGCCGGGTATGCCCACCCGCCTGCTGCTGCCGCAGCCGCGGCACCTTGCTCCTCACCGGCGAGAGCGACTCGGCGCCGGAGCCGTCGGCCCGCTTGCGCTTTCCGGGGACGTCCGGCGGCAGGTGCCGCGACGCGGGCACCACCGGCTTGTCGTCGGTGTACTCGCGCGGCGCCGCCTTCCCGCGGTCGGCCCCCGGCGCCGCGACGATCTCCCGATAGCTGCCCAGCGGCCGCACGACGGCGTAGGGCGGCCCTTCGAGCAGCTTCGCCTCCCGTTCGTCCTCGGTCGGCTCGCCGGTCACAGTGCACGCCGCCCACAGGCCACCGTCGACCATCACCAAGGCCCTGCTGCCCACCTTCAACGCTACGCCGTCCCGTACCGCCGCCGCCAGCACCGCAAGCCCTCCCGCCACCAACGCGTCGAGAAAATGCTGCCTTCGCAGGTTGTCTTCCACGTGTTGGATCCCAAGCGCGACGATACACATCACGGCCGCAAGGCATGCTGCGGGGGGGTCTGGGTCTTCGGGGGTGGGTTGTGGGGTGCGTGCAGGGTTGGAACCGTCCGTGGGTTCGAGGCACGTCATTCGGACGTAGCCGGTGGTGGGTTGGTCGTGCCTGCCGGCCTGCACCAGCGCCCAGTAGGCGCCGGCGGGGGAGGCGGGGGGCTCCTGGCCCGCCTCTACGACGGTCTCGCCCGCGCAGGCCCAGCCGTCGCCGGTTTGGTACTTCCAGCTCTTCGCCGGGGCGGCGTGGGGCAGCTTCGCGAAGGAGTTGACCAGGTACCCGGTGCCCCGCCGCGCACCGGGGCCCCAGCCGAGCACCCAGCCGCACCGCGCCGGGCTGTAGCACAGGACGAACCCGCCCCAGTCCCACATCGGGCGCCCGGAGTTCATCCGGCTGCACAGGGTGTAATCCCCGGTGACGGCGGGGTACTCCTCCGACGCGACCCGCAGCGTCCGCGGGAAGCCGCGCTCGATCGACAGCAGAAGAACTTTTTCCTGTAGTAGAAAGGGAAGTATTACGGCAAAGCTGAAGGCGTAAGTGGATGACTCAAACTATTTGTACTCGCGTATGTGTGTATTATGTGTGTATTATGTATGTATTATGTGTGTATTATGTGTGTATTATGTGTGTATTATGTGTGTATTATGTGTGTATTATGTGTGTACTATGTGTGTATTATGTGTGTATTATGTGTGTATTATGTGTGTATTATGTGTGTATTATGTGTGTGTGTTGTCTTGTCCCAAGCTGGTTTCAACACGATACGCTGCCAGCCGTCACTTTTTCGTGATGGCAAAAGCGTGTTTTCCCATGAGAAAATCAGGACAAGACAAAGTTGGCTTGGTGGGTCTAGTATTGACACCGAGTGTATTGGACCAGCAGTGGTATTAGGGCCTCGGAGGGAACCTCCCTAACCTGGGGACCGTTCCAGCCCTCTCTGGCACTTCCAGCTCTTCGCCGGGGCGGCGTGGGGCAGCTTCGCGAAGGAGTTGACCAGATACCCGGTGCCCCGCCGCGCGGCCGAGCACCCGGCCGCACCGCGCCGGGCTGTAGCACAGGACGAACCCGCCCCAGTCCCACATCGGGTGCCCGGAGTTCATCCGGCTGCACAGGGTGTAATCCCCAGTGACGGCGGGGTACTCCTCCGACGCGACCCGCAGCGTCCGCGGGAAGCCGCGCTCGATAGACAGCCGAAGAACTTTTTCCTGTCGTGGGGGTAGGGAAGTACGTGCGCTCGGCTAAGGCCGGCGCGTGGCGAGACTGGAGGCAGCAGTTAAAGTTCGGGGAACAGCAAAGTTCGGGCGAAGCTAAGTTCGGGCAATGCTAAGTTCTGGTGAAGCAAAGTTCGGGTGAAGCTAAGTTCGGGCGAAACAAAGTTCGGGCGAAGCAAAGTTCGGGCGAAGCTAAGTTCTGGTGAAGCAAAGTTCGGGCGAAGCTAAGTTCGGGTGAAGCAAAGTTCTGGTGAAGCTAAGTTCGGGCGAAACAAAGTTCGGGCGAAACAAAGTTCGGGCGAAACAAAGTTCGGGCGAAGCAAAGTTCGGGCGAAGCTAAGTTCGGGTGAGCAAAGTTCTGGTGAAGCAAAGTTCGGGCGAAGGTGAAGCTAAGTTCGGGCGAAACAAAGTCCGGGCGAAGCTAAGTTCTGGGTGAAGCAAAGTTCGGACGTTCTGGTGAAGCTAAGATCGGGCGAAACAAAGTTCGGCGAAGCTAAGTTCGGGTGAAGCAAAGTTCGGGCGAAGCTAAGTTCTGGTGAAGCAAAGTTCGGGCGAAGCTAAGTTCGGGTGAAGCAAAGTTCTGGTGAAGCTAAGTTCGGGCGAAACAAAGTTCGGGCGAAACAAAGTTCGGGCGAAGCAAAGTTCTGGGCGAAGCTAAGTTCGGATGAAGCAAAGTTCTGGTGAAGCAAAGTTCGGGCGAAACAAAGTTCTGGGGGAAGCAAAGTTCGGGCGAAGCTAAGTTCTGGTGAAGCAAAGTTCGGGCGAAGCAAAGTTCGGGTCAAGCTAAGTTCGGGCGAAACAAAGTCCGGGCGAAGCTAAGTTCTGGGGGAAGCAAAGTTCGGATGAAGCAAAGTTCTGGTGAAGCAAAGTTCGGGCGAAACAAAGTTCTGGGGGAAGCAAAGTTCGGGCGAAGCAAAGTTCGGGCGAAGCTAAGTTCTGGTGAAGCAAAGTTCGGGCGAAGCAAAGTTCGGGTCAAGCTAAGTTCGGGCGAAACAAAGTCCGGGCGAAGCTAAGTTCTGGGGGAAGCAAAGTTCGGGCGAAGCAAAGTTCTGGTGAAGCTAAGTTCGGGTGAAGCAAAGTTCTGGTGAAGCAAAGTTCGGGCGAAGTTCGGGTGAAGCAAAGTTCTGGTGAACATTGCATGTTCATAGGACCTCCAGTCTCGAAAAATTCTCAAAAACTTCAAACCGAAAAAAACACTTCGCGCGGGGATCGAACCGCGGACCTGTGGGCCCGGAGACCGTCGCACTGTTGAAGTGGACCATACAGGCATGAAATCCGAAAAACGGAAAAAGCCAGCTCCGAACTACTATCTAGTTCAAAAACAATACACTTTTTAGTGTAGAGAAAAGTGGGGTTGGCTCGAATAGAGGCTATTCACATTGCATGTTCATAGGACCTCCAGTCTCGAAACATTTTACGGTAAAGCTGAAGGCGTAAGGGGATGACTCAAACTATTTTGTACTCGCGTATGTGCGTAGAGTGCTAAGTCGATCTTTGAGTGCGTGAGCCCCTCCGAAGAAAGGTCTTCTCACACTAGTTCCAAGCAGCCCTCCTTCTCTTGGTCGCCTGGTCTTGCGTCGTGTTGGTCCGTCCGGGCTGGTCGCTTCGCGCTTCCCCTTCGTCTTGCATCACCTCGTCTCCACTCCCTGCCGCACGGGCTTCTCCTCCGGTTTGTGCCACCTGCGACGCGGGCCGCTTAACTGCTCTTCTGCGCGACGAATGCTCTGCGTATGATGTGCGTGTTGTCTTGTCCGAAGCTCGTAAGAACACGATACGCTGCCAACCGTCCTCCACTTTTTCGTGAGCGTGCTTTCTTATAAGAAAGTCAGGACAGGACAAAGTTGGTTTGGTGTTTCATGTTGTGTCTAGCATTGACATCGAGTGTATTGGGACCAGTAGTTTCAGCTTAGTGTGAGTTTGATCAAAGCAACAGCAAGCAGGAATCCACTTTGTCGTAATCCAGTTAATCCGCTTTGTCGTTGACCCTTCTTGTTTTGATGTAATGGCAAAAGCGTGTCTCATATTGATATCGAATGTATTGGCATAGTGCGTTGCTCAGTGTAGTCGAAGGCCTGACAATCACTGCAACAAATTTACAAACTATTGGTGTCCAGTGATAGCATCACGGCACATCATGTTTGGTAAATAAATGTGCAGTTTCGTTTTGTTTACTTGTTTGGAGTTGCCGACGACTTGTGCAGAAAGACATACCCCCGGGGACAACACGCAGCGCGAGGGGGTGCTCGATGGTGTGGGGTGCAGTTTCGCCTGCCGTCGGACCGTCGCGGTGATGAGGATGTTGTGCTCGTACTTAGCCTGCGTCGCCAGGCGGGCCAGCTGCCGCAGGAACACCGCCAGCGCGACGCCTTCCTCTTCGGCCGACCCTTCGGCGGGCTGGGCCAAGCAGCTCGCGGCCCGTCGAAGCTCGCGCTGCCGTTCCCGCAGCCCGACACCCGCTCCCTCGCCGTCCGGCAGGCACCACTCATCCGAGTGGTGCGCCTTCGCACTCAGCTGCAGGGTCTTCAACGCCTCCGCTTGGCTCACGTGCTGCCTTCGCCGCTCCTGTGGGCGGTGTTGTCCATCCAAACGGCACTTGGGTTCGGTATTTATGAATGATGGAAAGATTAGTATGGCGGCTTTCTTTGTGCGGAACTCACCTGCTTTGGTAAGTTTCATGTAGTACGCTGCCACCTACCCATTTTGAGTACCAACAATGCATTGTTAACACGAAAAGCAGACGGAGACAACCCATGCAAATATGCTGCTCATGTGTCTCTGCCACCAGTGTCTTCTTCTCAACGATGTGATCGCACCACTTCCGGAACCGTTTTGCCGAACCTCATATCACACAGCATGCGGCACTACATGTGACGTTTTTCCAGGTAACATGATAACAGGGCATAAGCTTGGTCTCCCGCCCATTTTCCAAATTTGGACCGCTGACGGCTTCTTGCGTCCTCACTCAGGAATGGGCTCAACACAGCGCGACGCGACGTATCTTCACGACAATGCTGGGCCCTGAGAGGCCCTCGGATTGCACTTGCACACTGGCCACCTCTGCCGGAGCCTGGGTGGTGCCATTTTTGCTTCTTCTTTTTCCCCGCCGGCCTTTCCACATTTGGACTGACAGTCCAAATGTGGACATAGAAGCCAATCCCCTGGTAACATCATGTTATCCCTAACATTTGAGCACATGGTTCCAGCCCGAAGCCGGAAACCCCGGCCCTCGTATAAACCGTTTGTACACGCGCCCAGTTTTATAAAGACCATTCCCCTCTGACAAAGTCGGTCCCTCCAGAAACTGAGAAACTTGAAACGCAACCCAAAGGCAGCCAAGCAGGAGCCTCGGGGAACCTGCGGCGGTGAAGTAGCGAAGCTCATCCGAGTGTCCGATAAAATCCTTTGTCAAGACCACCCAACGACTGCGACGCGCGTGCTAAAGGTCGGACGCTACCGTCTGTCAAGAGCATGCGTGACTCAGCGGCGGTTTAAAGGTGAGATGAGAGGCATCGGCTCACTCTGTCAAAGGACCACACACCGAGAAAGTTTGTTGATAGGGATAGTGCTTTCGGTGTGCTTGCCGTTTTGCGAAGTGCGGACATACCGGACTCAGCAGAGGCAGGGCAACAGGTCGTGAAAAGCCAATTGCGTAAAGCTGTCGCTGTTTCGGGTTGTATCGAAGCGGCGGCTTGATGGAGTGCCATTCACCGGGCCTGTGTTGAGGTGGGTCACTTGAGAGGCAACGTCTTGGTTTAATGTGAAGACAGACACTGCCTCTGCTAGCATCAAGGTTTCTTCGAAGAAGACGAAGATGGCAAAAGTGGCGAGCATTTCCGTCCAAGCTGGCGCTGTATGTAAAAGAAAAGGGGGGGCACCTGTGCTCCTTCCGCCAGCAGAGTTCTCCGTCATGGCATGCGAGAATTCGAGAATTTCCCTGCAAGAGTTGAGTGTTATTGCGTTTACCTGCGGCAATTGCCCCTGTGACGCATCACGTACGTGTCACAAATTGCTGGTACATCTTGTCATCACTGGTCATATGCTGACAAGCATCCGGGCAACCCTGCCCCACAGCAGAGTCGCCCTCTACGGTGTTCTCCGAAGGAAATACGAGCTTGTCACTCGCTGTGTGGTCAACGTCAACGGGAAACTCTGGTTTTGTGTTTCCGACGATCCGGTGTACAGATTGGTGTCTTTCGACCGTTTGTTTGTATTGTGAAGTTCAACGACATGTGGTCGGTGGGCGGGGGGGGCTGGGATAAGAAGGTCTACTTATGGCTAGTTTTCTTTTTTTTTCTTCACCAACAAAACCGCGCACTTTGTTAATGTTCGCTTGAGAATTCGGGATTTTAGAGTCTCCGGGTGACCTTCGTCAGACGGGTTCTTTCAAAGCTAATACGTATCAGGGGGGGTAGGGGGTCCAATGGCAAGCCAAAAAAACGTGTTTTGCATTTTTTCGAGCTCTGGCGGCAAAGTCGGTTGACTGCATGAGGTACCACCCCCATACCGGCGCCTTCGCATCAAAAGAATACCGAAAACTGCGTCAAATAGCCACCTACCGCCCGCATTTGGTCGCAAAATCTCTTTTTTAGGGTTTTGAAAGTGTGGACAAAGTGTGGACACTTTGCACAATTCTCTCCTTTCAGCCGCCGGCGACAATAAAGTGCGACTCCGAGCTGAGTTTCAGCCAAGCATACCATCTTGCGGGTCATGTTGCCACTAAAAGATGTATCCGGGTGCATTTTGGACTCCAGAAGCGTTCAGAGACTGTGCAGCCTCACGTAAAAAAAGGTAGGACCAGCCGGAATGCTGCAACTTTTGTGAGAAACCCAGCTCACATGACCGCAGAGAGCTCTTGAACTGACGCAAACTGTGCAGACCTCGGCCTGTGACCGTACCATAGTGTCAACAGCAGGGTCAGTCGGTCAACAACAGGGCATTTTTTGACCACTAAACCTCATGGATTGATGTGCACACGGTGTGTACACGGTCTGTACACGGTGTGTACACGGTGTGTACACGGTACGCAACTTCGTTTTTCCCAGACTTTCGGGGAGGTTAAGAAGGAAATACGACCTCGGGGGAGCGCCCAAACACCCCCCTGTGTCATCTTGCCGGACGAGGCGTAGCGGAGTGAACTTAAAACGTGAACAAAAAGCTGAAAGCGCCCCCCTGGCGAGCGAAATGCGACTCAATGTTGCCGACGAGACAGTCGGACCGCGAACGAGCTGAAATTCTGAGCAGACTGGGATTGGTGGACCCTTCTGGCCTGCTCGGAAGGTTGGAAGCCCAGGCAGGCTCGTTTGAATGGCTCCTTGGCCACATTTTATGGTTCCGACAGTCAGAACACCGCCTTACAGGATACTGTGCGCAGGCGAAACAGAAAGGCAAACAGCGTGAAGAAGAGCTCGAAGAGTTTCGAACGCCGAGAAGCGTTAAGTCGGGTCGCGGGTGGTCCCCAATAACGGTGCTGCTGCCAATGACGCTCAGAGGTGCCGGCCTGGGAGCAGACAGCGGTGAAAATGGTTTTGTTTGACTTTAAGCTGCTTCCAGCCGTCGACTGTGAGCCTGCTCTGTCGTCTGCGGTTGAGAAATCAGTTGGCACCGTCATGACGTGCGGTGCATGTAGTTTCAACACGCAGGCCCATGGAATCCGCACCTGTTTGACCCAAATGCTCCAAATACCCCTGAATAGCTGCCTTCTGCCCTCAACACCCTTCATCCTCGTCGTCTCTCTCTCGCTCTTCCTTGCATACGGAATGCGGCATTTAAGAACTTTGGAAGTTCGGTCAGCTGCTTGGAAAGATACTTCAGAATACCAATGAATCCGGGCTAGCAAGCCCCAAAGGCAACTTGAGCTACCAATGACTGCCGCTTGAGGTGTTTTGGCAACTTGGCAACGCTGGAAACAGGCTCGAACCGACGTTCCATCTTCAAAAGTTGACCTCCACAGCAAAACCTGGGTTCGCTGTCGAAAAGTGCCGCAACTGGGATGTGAGCTCGAAGTAGAAAACACGAGTTTTACGAAGGCAAGACAGGAGATGAAGTGGGAATCACGTAAGTCAATTCTCAGATGGGTCCACAAATATGGATTTTGCAGGAGGTGTGCGTCAGTTCTGCCGCAAACGACCGCTGAAGAGTCGAAGAAACGTTTTGGTGATTTATTTGGGGCTGCGGGAAACACGCCAAAACGGCCTGAAATCCATGTTTACGCATTTGCTGAGGGGGAATACCGCACACCCCCCGGTGTTTGATACCCCCCAGCGTATTTCCAGCACCGTTCCGAGCCTCGAAGGGCGCTGTTTTGGCCTTTTCTTGCCTCCCGTTTGAGCACCACGTTTTTTCCTTTGGCCATTGGACCCCCTAGGGGGGGGGGGGGCATGCATGGCTTCTTTCGGTCGAAGAATTTTGCCAATGACAAACACAATTGCAGCACCCGCGGCACTTCAAGCACCAGCAGCGCTTACTAATGCTGCCACTGTCAAAAAGCTCGTAGTTGGATCCAGAGCTCCGAAGCGCACATCTATCCATCGGAACGGTCCGAAACAGCGTTCCCATGACACACGGGGGACCTTGCAAAAACCAAGGACATACCTCCTCGTCGGTGAAGTGCAGCCAGCCGTTCTCAACGAGTCGTGTCTTCAGCTGCGTCCGCCATTCCATTCCATGAGGGGGGTGAGACTCGGCGTCGTGGTTTTCCCCAGCCCCAGAAAAGAAGGCAGATCCTTTCCCCCGGCTGATTGACACGTAGGCGTCTTCGATCCTGCGAAGCTTCCAAGACCCGCGTTTGTGCGCACGCAGTGGGTTCCTTTTCTGGCGTACGACTTCTTCCCCCCGAGTATTTTCCTGTGCTTTTTTTCGTAGTAACAATGCTTTGTAAACACGAAAGAGAACGCTGGCAGCGGGTTTGGTAGCCTAACGATCATATTCACTCACTATCAATCACGAACAGGCTAATCCTCCCCCGGCACGTACAAACAAAGACACGCCTATTCTTTTTTTACATAAGCGCCAGCTTGAAAGGAAATGCTCGACGATGCTGCCCGACAAAGAACAGAAGGGATCCCAAGTGCTGTAACTACCGAACCACGTGTTGAACGGACGTGAGGTCATACGTACACGACAAATCACATAAACACACAGGTCAAAAGTCCGAGAAAACAACACACGGTGGTGTAGGCGAAGAACAAATCAGATTATTGTGTTTGTTATTGTATTTGCCCCTTACCTCTATATTTCCCCCCTTCCATTCGGAGTCGAAGCAGCTACGTCGAGTATTTTGACTCAAGTGCTCGAGAAAAGGTCGCCGGGGCTTTCTCCTCGATACGGGTGTCCCGTGACCAAATCCACACAATCGGTGGTCCTGGCCTGGCAAACCAGAGTCAGAGCGCTGCTGTGCGCACACCCAGGGGCTACGCGCTGATGATGGTTGGTGTACGGATACCCGGTGTCTGCAATGCAGGCCGTCGCTACAGATATTCTGGATTCTAACCTCAACTGTGTCTGCAATGCCCCATCGCTACAGATATTCTGGATTCTAACCTCAACTGTGTCTGCAATGCCCCATCGCTACAGATATTCTGCATTCTAACCTCAGCTGTGTCTGCAATGCCCCATCGCTACAGATATTCTGCATTCTAACCTCAGCTGTGTCTGCAATGCCCCATCGCTACAGATATTCTGCATTCTAACCTCAGCTGTGTCTGCAATGCCCCATCGCTACAGATATTCTGCATTCTAACCTCAGCTGTGTCTGCAATGCCCCATCGCTACAGATATTCTGCATTCTAACCTCAGCTGTGTCTGCAATGCCCCATCGCTACAGATATTCTGCATTCTAACCTCAGCTGTGTCTGCAATGCCCCATCGCTACAGATATTCTGCATTCTAACCTCAGCTGTGTCTGCAATGCCCCATCGCTACAGATATTCTGCATTCTAACCTCAGCTGTGTCTGCAATGCCCCATCGCTACAGATATTCTGCATTCTAACCTCAGCTGTGTCTGCAATGCCCCATCGCTACAGATATTCTGCATTCTAACCTCAGCTGTGTCTGCAATGCCCCATCGCTACAGATATTCTGCATTCTAACCTCAGCTGTGTCTGCAATGCCCCATCGCTACATATATTCCATAGATGGCCGGTTGATAACGTTATATAACGTTATATAACGTTATATAACGGTCGAAAACGCAAAATAACGGAAAAAATAACGCAAATAACGGTTTTTGGGAATTTTCAGATTTTGGCCATTTTTTGCCGATTTTTCCAGATTTCGGCCAGTTTTACCCTTATTCCAGATTTCTGGCCATATTTGGTGGGTTTTGGCCATTTTTGCCGATTTTCTCAGATTTTGGCCTATTTTGGTAGTACCTTCGACCTCCGTTTTTTAGCAGACGGTGCTTGACTGGAACGTTCACAGGAGGGGTCTTCTTCACAGATCTTTGAGCACTGAGGGTCAAACACTACCGGATTTGCCTCAAAACGAGCTGAAAACGCGCGATTTCACTCGCCACAGGGAGAAAAAAAAATTTTGCGAGGGGTCTCCCCTACAGATTTCTCCCTACAACGGTATCATGCGACGAAAATAACGTTATAATAACGTTATATAACGTTATATAACGTTATATAACGTTATATAACGTTATTATAACGTTATAACGGTCAAATAACGTTATTTTTCGACCAAAAATGGCAAATAACGGTTTTATACCGGTCAATAACGGTTTTTCTGGATTTAGGGGGGGGGGGTAACAAATAACTCCGGGAATAACGTTATATAACGTTATATAACGTTATATAACGGCCATCTATGATATTCTGCATTCTAACCTCAGCTGTGTCTGCAATGCCCCATCGCTACATATATTCTGCATTCTAACCTCAGCTGTGTCTGCAATGCCCCATCGCTACATATATTCTGCATTCTAACCTCAGCCGTGTCTGCAATGCCCCATCGCTACAGATATTCTGCATTATAACCTCAGCTGTGTCTGCAATGCCCCATCGCTACAGATATTCTGCATTCTAACCTCAGCTGTGTCTGCAATGCCCCATCGCTACATATATTCTGCATTCTAACCTCAACTGTGTCTGCAATGCAGGCCACCGCTACAAATATTCTGCATTCTAACCGCAACTACCGTATTCACATCACGCCGACGTAGCCTTCTCGATTCGTTGTAGATTGAGGAGTGGCTCTCCGCTCGTCAGTTTAGATTCCACTTGTGCGCCAACCAAGTGGATATCATGAGTTGGCAGGAAAACGCTCATGGGTTTGTCCCACAACACCCACAGCTCTACAAACGAACGGATAGCTTTGGCCGGCTGGCAGGCAGCCGTATCAATGAAAGGTCGCTGCAAATGGTTGAGAGGGAAAACCCGGAAACTGTGGCGCATTGGGCAGTGGCGGCTCCCTCGTCGACCACGAGCGTTCAGCGGTGAAACGTCCGTCATACACGTTGGAGCCCAGCCTCGAGAAGCTGCGGGTGTGCTGCACCCCATAATATGTACGCGTGTTGTACACGGTGGGAGTCTAGCTGCAGAAGCTGGAGAGCTAAAGCTGGAGCTAAACCTGGAGAGCTAAAGCTGGAGAGCTAAAGCTGGAGAGCTAAAGCTGGAGAGCTGAAGCTGGAGAGCTGAAGCTGGAGAGCTGAAGCTGGAGAGCTGAAGCTGGAGAGCTGAAGCTGGGAGCTGAAGCTGGAGAGCTGAAGCTGGAGAGCTGAAGCTGGAGAGCTAAAGCTGAAGAGCTGAAGCTGGAGAGCTGAAGCTGGAGAGCTAAAGCTGAAGAGCTGAAGCTGGAGAGCTAAAGCTGAAGAGCTGAAGCTGGAGAGCTGAAGCTGGAGAGCTAAAGCTGAAGAGCTGAAGCTGGAGAGCTGAAGCTGGCGAGCTAAAGCTGAAGCTGGAGAGCTGAAGCTGGAGAGCTGAAGCTGGAGAGCTGAAGCTGGAGAGCTGAAGCTGGAGAGCTGAAGCTGGAGAGCTGAAGCTGGAGAGCTGAAGCTGGAGAGCTGAAGCTGGAGAGCTGAAGCTGGAGAGCTGAAGCTGGAGAGCTGAAGCTGGAGAGCTGAAGCTGGAGAGCTGAAGCTGGAGAGCTTTTCGCGTGTACATTTAGACACGTTTTGGTTGTAGCACACCCGCTTTTCGAGTCCGCCTCACCTCCAGCTTCTGAAGCTGGACCGTGTATGAGACGGGGGAAGAGCAAAAGTAGAAAGGAAGAACGAACAACTCAAAAGTCAAACCCCCTCCCCCCAGGAGTCCCCCCCCTCCCTCCCTTTCGCATACACGGGTGGGGTCCAGCCAGAGGCTGGAGTTTAAAAAGCGGGTGCCACACCCGCTTTTCGGGTGTGGACCTACACGCGTTTTGGTTGTGGCACAGCAGCTTTTTCGGGTGCGACTCGGGCACACCCTCTTAGACTCCATCGCTTCTGGGCTGGACCTCACCCGTGTGTAGCTTTGTTCAGCTTTTTCTCGTTTTCCTTTCCGAATAAATTGTTTTACATAAGCGCCAGCTTGAAAGGAAATGCTCGACGATGCTGCCCGAAAGTACCGAACCACGTGTTGAACGGACGTGAGGTCATGCGGGTCTACCCCTACACGACAAATCACACAAACACAACAGGTCAAAAGTCCTGAGTGAGAAAACAACACACGGTGGTGTAAGCGAAGAACAAATCAGATTATGTTTGTATTGTATTGGCCCCTTACCTCTATATTTCCCCCTTCCATTCGGAGTCGAAGCAGCTACGTCGAGTATTTTTCCCTTCCTCCCCCGCCGGGCACGCGGGGCGTTCGTTTCGGAAACGTTTTTTGTAAAAGGGGGTTGGACCCCTCTGTTAAAAGCCTCCATTCCCTGCTGATGGGCTGTGGTGTAGCGTAGGTACGCCAGCTCCAGGCAATTCCATGCAGCTCCAGGGGGTAGGGATAGACCCCTGATAGACCGCACCGTGAAAAACAGCTGGCTGGCAGTTCAACGCAGTACGGGGGATAGCAGTGGACAGGCTACACGGCCTCTCGTGCAACACCAGCGGCCACCTGACGAGAATATATTCGAGAGCCCGGGGACTTGGTAAGAATAGTCAGCGGCTTGTGGTCCTGCCAGAGGTGAAATGATGCTAGTTTGGGAACGTGTCTAAGAGAAGCGTTCGTTTCGGAGACGTTTTTGAAAAAGGGTGCTGGACCCCTCTGTTGAAAGCCAGCCTCTAAGCCGGTCCATTCCCTGCTGATAGGCTGTGGTGTACCGTGGGTACGCCAGCTCCAGGCAATTCCATGCAGCTCCAGGGGGTAGGGATAGATCTGATAGACCGCACCGTGATAAACAGCGGCCGGCAGTTCTAGGCAGTTACGGGATAGCAGTGGACCGGCTACACGGCCTCTCGTGCAACACCAGCGGCCAACGAGAATATATTCGAGAGCCCGGGAACTCGTTGGTAAGAATAGTCAGCGGCTTGTGGTCCTGCCAGAGGTGCAATTACAGTACTGTATGCTAGTTTGGGAGCGTGTCTGAGAGAAGCGCGTAGCTTTGCTTCATTCTTGAATGAACAGAGCGAATTACAAACAAGCGATTGACTCGAGGCGGCCGCCTTGACCAATCCGCGCGCACTGTGTTGCCACCGTGCGATCCGAGCGCAAGCAGCGTCGGTCATACTACAAATAGTTGGGGTCGTAGCACTTGACGGAACGTCAAGTGGAACTTTGTTGAACGCTTACGCCCGCCACTAAACCCAGATTCACCTGTGTTTCGTGTGGGCTACAGCACATTTACCTCCTTTGATCTTTTGCAGCTGGCAGCCTCCTCAAGTATTTCCTACAAAGCAGGTGCTTATACAAAAAATAATTTGCGTCGTTCCTGCGTAGTGTAGTTCGTGTTCGTGCGGGGTTTGTGAATAAGAAATGCACTGGACTTTCTTTTGGCGCAGGTGGCAAGTTATATCCGCCCTGTCAGGACCGTTAGACACGCAGTTAGACACCAGCTGCATGTGGAGTATCAGGATGTAGCCCTACCCCAACGCCAAAGTTGGACTTTGAAAGACACGGGCCGTGTTGCATCCGGCGCAAAATCTTCGCTTCATCCCCCGATGCTGTACTGCCACACGTACTTGGCGGCCGGCACGTTTTTAAGAGCCTCGGCCTGGCTTTGCTTCGTGAGGCACAGCGCCACCGTGATTCCTTCCCTTTGAGATTTTGTTTGACCCAAAACCCCGCCAAACTGTCAAACGCCAAAGTTGGACTTTGAAAGGCACGGGCCGTGTTGCATCGGGCGCTAAATCTTCGCTTTCATCCCCCGATGCTGTACTGCCACACGTACTTGGCGGCCGGCACGTTTTTGAGAGCCTCGGCCACGCCGGCCTGGCTTTGCTTCGTGAGGCACAGCGCCACCGCGATGCCGCCGCGCCCCGTGCCGCTCATCTTGGCGCCCGCGGCGCCAGCCCACCGGCTTGCGTATACGATGTCGTCGAGCTCGGGGATGAGGAGGTTCAGCTGCCGGCAGAACTCGTGGTTCTGGTTCATGAGCCTGCCCACAGCAGCCCAGTCGTCGGCCTCGAGCGCGTCGACGGCGTCGAGGTAGACCCGCTCATACGAGGCGCAGAGGTCTTCGAACCACTTCTGCGACTCGTTTTTCCTCCGCCGCACGTCGGCGACGACATCGACCGTCGAAGCCGTGATCCCCGTTGACACGACGACAAGGAACGCCTCTGAACGCACCTGCTCATTGAAATGCAGTTGTAAAGTCTCATCGTCGAATCGATTCTCTTAAAGGTATCGTATAATGGTATCTGTGGTAGTACAGTGCGCGTGAGTGTCTTTCTTGCTTATTGCCGCGATTCGACATGTTTAGCGCGCGCCCTCGGTTTTTGTATCACAGTTTCACTGAAGGAGGAAGTTCAGCTGCCGGCAGAACTTGTGGTGTTGGTTTATGAGCCTGCCCACAGCGGCCCAGTCGCCGGCCTTGACGGCGTCTAGAGGGTGTCTGGGGTACGAAGTTCGGGGTCAACTGAGAGTGAAAGTTTGAGGGTGTCTGGAGTCAAAGTTCGGGGTCAACTGAGAGTGAAAGTTTGAGGGTGTCTGGAGTACAAAGTTCGGGGTCAACTGAGAGTGAAAGTTTGAGGGTGTCTGGGGTACAAAGTTCGGGGTCTACTAGGTAGACCCGCTCGTACGAAGCGCAGAGGACTTCGAACCACGTCTGCGACTCGTTTTTCCTCCGCCGCCCGTCGGCGACGACATCGACCGTCGAAGCCGAGATCCCCGTTGACACGACGACAAGGAACGCCTCTGAACGCACCTGCTTTCTAGAGTGAAGCCCGCTTGAGGATCCGGGGTTCTGGTTCCTTTAAGGGTATTGTATACTGCGTATCTGTGGTAGTAACGGTGCGTGTGTGTTTCTTTGTTGCCTGTTGCCGACTTAGCGCGCTCTCAGTTTTGTATCGCTGCGGTTGAAAGGTATCACTGGCAGTCGACATAAGTGTACTTCTTCCTACGCAGAAGGAGGGCGGTGTGTGTAAATAGTACCCACGGCAGGATTTACAAACTTAACAACACAATTGGTGTCCCGTCCCGCAGGGAACAGTGCTGGCGCCACCGGTATTTCTCTGCAACTCTGTGTGGCCTTCGAACGCGGGGTCCCGTGTCTCCAACCGGGTCTATGCGAGTCCGAATGGACCGGCGGGCGTAACGCACTAGGAGCCTTGTTGTTCCGAGAGTTTGAGCCTTATGGCCAGTTCCTACGGATATCTCCTGGTTTGCACAGAAGTGACCGATACAGATAGGAGACCAACGCCAGGGATCGCAGCGGTGTGTGGCGATGAAACATGGCCAACCGGGGTAAATAGCAGGCAAACCTTGACGGGCGTGAACTTCGGGCCGTTGGCGGTCCTCGAGTACGAAAGCAGCCCCCCGTAGGTGGCCGCGGTGTTGTCGATGCCGCTGGGAGTTCCGTGGTACCCCTTCTCGCCCTCGAACGCCGCCGCGTTGATTTCTTCGTCGTTGAGGTTCAGGTCCCACGCGTAGGAGATCGCGCGGGCCAGCGCCGTCACGTTCGAAGCCGACGCGCCTATACCAGAAGTCGGAACCAAGGGTCCGCCCAGAGTGATCCTCACACCCCTCCCCTCGGTCAAGTCGAGGTTGAAATGTTTGACTACCAAGTCGTGCGCTTGCTCTTGCTCAGCGCGCTTGCTGCCTTTATAACCAGGCACGGCCGGTCGGTTGTCCTCAACCATCCAGCCCACAGACCCCGGCACGTGCTCGATCTGGCAGTCTGTGTACTCCTTCACAGCCGAAACCAGGGCGGGCAGCCCGTACACCACGAAGTGCTCTCCGAACAGAATGACCTTCCCGTACCCGATGAACGCGCCGGCGCCCATGGCATCCCGAACCTGCTGCCGCCCCAGGTGGCTCTGCAGGACGGCGGCGCGGTTGCTCATCCTCCCTTTTTCCCGTTCTGTTGTTGTGTGTGCCGCGTGGGGCCAACACCTGTGGTTTCCGAGTCTATGGTGACCCCACAGTGGAGGTATGACAAAACTTGAAATTCTCACGAAATTAGGTTTCCAGCGAGCTGCGCCGCATTTCTCGAAAAATGCCAGAGAGCAGGACTTTCTTGTATCGTTTTTCTTGGGTGGTGACTTTTTGAGTCATTTTTCCGGCGTATGGTGAAGAGGCGGTTTGGCCCCGCGGGCCGGTTATCCTCAACCCCCATCCAACCCACTGACCCCGGCACGTACTCGATCTGGCGGGTCCAAATGCTGGGTCCAAATTCTGGGTCCAAATTCTGGGTCCAAATTCTGGGTCCAAATTCTGGGTCCAAATTCTGGGTCCAAATTCTGGGTCCAAATTCTGGGTCCAAATTCTGGGTCCAAATTCTGGGTCCAAATTCTGGGTCCAAATTCTGGGTCCAAATTCTGGGTCCAAATTCTGGGTCCAAATTCTGGGTCCAAGTTTTGGGTCCAAGTTTTGGGTCTTCTCGAAAATAGCTATCCAGCGGGGTACGCCGCTTTTCTCGGGAAAAGAAAAGCAGTCGGGGAAAAAGGTGTCGTGGCTCTAACTCTATTTGTGCGCACAGCCGTCGTGGCCTTGTTTGTGCGTGCGTGCGTGTGTGAAACCCCTGTTTTAAGTGATGCGCGCTGCCATCCGACAGGCTTTTCGATATTGACAATCAGTCTGACAAACAAGCTTGTTTCTACATAAAAGACTCAGGGCCTCCGCCTTACACAGCGGAGTCCGACCAGAAGCTGGAGCTGAAGAGTTTTGAGGTTAAGAATGCAAATAATCTGCAGCAATAGTCTGCGCTGGCCTTTCAAGGGACAACCTGCTGCACGTCACCGATGGTGACCACACGGCCTCAGACAGTCACTGGTAACGTTTTGAGGTGAAAATGCCAAAGAATCCGTAGCGATAGTTTGCACTAGCTATTCAAGGGACAACCTATTCGAGCGCTGCACCGTCATCTCCGCGAGTAAACCCAGCCTACTCGATCGAATCTACTCGTCCAGCCCCACGCAAGTTCTTCAATAAGGCGGTCGTGCGAGGCAAGAATAAACATGGCAACCGGGAAATGCGAAGAGCAACACTCTTTTGTTTATTCATTTTGTTTCTTCTTGTTCCGCTTCGCCTTCTTTCTTTTCGCGAAACGAAAAGCAGAGAAGTCCACTTTCCACTTTTCTACGGGACGTGTTGGCTCTGAAGGGCCCCCAGATTGATAGAGTGCGAGAGAGTTTTCGGGTGCCATGTCTTGTCGCGGCATGGAATATTATCTGGGCTAGGGGGTTCGCATCTGTACAGGTATACCGTGGTGGTGGTATGTGGTGATATGGTACCTCATGTGCTCAGGAGGTGGATGGATACTGGCACCGCGTGGGTGAGTAGTCATCCTGAGGTGCAACCTGAGATGGTATCGTAGTAGTATCCACACACTGCGTAGTGGTGTATACTCCTACCATACATACTACCTACAAAGTACCCTGTAGTACGTGTGGTACTAGTAGAACTGGAGCAAAGCGCAGTAGAACTGGAGCAAAGCGCATGGCAGGATGAGCACACCACCCGAGCCTACAACAGGAGAATTCGGGTGGGTTGAGGTGGGTCTTCTGAGACTGATTTTTTTCTTGCTAGCAAGCAAGTTTTCAGGCTTCTGTCAGACTTCTCCCCTTCCTTCCCTTTCCGATGAAGAATGAACTCGATGACCCAAGCCGAGACCGAGTGCGATGAGGCCAGAAGCTAGCTGCCAATTCACACGCAGTGGTATGCGGTAGATACAGAGCGCAGTGGGCTCTAGTGGGCTAGTTAGGTTCGCCGTTTTCCTTTGTTGCTAGCGGGTAGAGCGAAGGCGCTAACCGGTCTGAACAAGTCCGAGATGAGAAGTTCAGGGAGTCGATCCTCATCACGGCGCAAGTTCAAAAACCCGTACACCGCGAGAGTAGGAGAAAGAAGAGAGGGAAACTAGAGTTTCCGTTGACCGCACTACCCGAATCCTGGACGGGATTCAGGTGGCAAATTAGCAAACGATTGTGATCAGAAGGTTCTACGTGGGGCGGTTCAGTTTCCTCACATATTGCGTCTGGCGTAAAGAACATAGTTCTCGTCCTCTTCAAGATCAATGTGTAGACGGAAAGCCTTCAAAACTAGTTTAACTACTGAAGAACGAACTACCACTATAGTGGTAGTTCATTTAAGAAAGTTCGGGTGAAGTTCGGTGTAAAGTTCCCAGGTGAGAGGCCAAAGAATGGTCGAAAGTGGTCGCCGTTTGCTTCATCGGAAGATCTGACACAAATATTTGAAATGCGTCCTTCATCGGGCAGAAACTCCAAGCTCTCAACGGATACCTGAGGTTTGCCATGGAGCCCGCCCTTTTCCCGAATTTAACTCTCCGTCCTTAAGTGGTTAATGCATCAGACTACACGGAGTGCGCGTGCAGCCTAGGACATGTAAGAGCATCACAGTAGGAGCATCTGTGTATACAATCTGAACAACAAATCAATGGGCGTGGGGTCCCGCAATCGACAGCAGCACACGATGCCAATGGATGTGGCACCAGGTCATGCAGTTTCAAGCCAGCATTCGCTCGAGAACAGGGATGAAACACTTCGCGGGGCCGCCCCAGTGTCTATTTCGAGGGAGGATAGAGTCGGAATAACGTCTTCGCCAGTACGAAACTGTGTAAAAAATACTCGACTTGCTTCGAGAAAGGGAAACTAGAGTTTTCGTTGACCGCACTTGATCAGAAGGTCCTTCTTGGGCGGTTCAGTTCCTCACACATTGCATGTGGCTAAAAACACAACACAAACACAATCTGATTCGTTCTTCGCTTACACCACCGTGTGTTGTTTTCTCACTCAGGATTTTGACCTGTTGTGTTTGTGTGATTTGTCGTGTAGGGGGTAGACCCGCATGACCACACGTCCGTTCAACACGTGCCTTCTGTTCTTTGTCAGGCACCATCGCCGAGAATATATAGATTTGTTTTCAAGCGGGCGCTTATGTAAAACAATAGACAACCACGCGCACGCGCACTCTGGCTCGAAAAAACGAGTAAGGCCTTGTCCAGCCTTAGCAGCAAACGTTTTGGGCACACAACAACGTGAACAGTTTGAGCCTGCTGTCACGGGGAGTTGGGTGGATGTTTATGGGTTTCCACCCCCGTGAGATTGTTCGGCGGACACTCCCACAAGGAGGGGGGGTAGAAGTTGATTAATCAAAGGAGGTGGGTAAGGTACCCGCCTCCGCCATTCGCAGGTCAATGAGGAGTTCTTGATTCTGCTTCTTTTTTTCTTCTTCTTATTCTGATTGATTTGGACGTCAAGAAGGAATTTGTCATTCTTGTTTGTTCTCGGAACATAGCAGCAACAACCCCCGGGCTTCGTTGCAAGCACCGAGGCGGCTCGCTGATGTCAGCTGAAAAGAAAGTGCGGGTGGACACGCTGAGGACGGTTGGTGGCTCTCCATACAGTACGGGCATGGATTTACAACGATCTTTGCATTTTTCCACATGTTTTTCAAAATTAAATACTTCTTTTTTACATCTTTGTGGTAGTAGTAGTAGTAGTATGTGTCGTCTGCCGAAGCAGCCGGCGCAGGGGGCAGGTCTTGCTTTACAACTTTCTTCTTCACGGAGACCCGCCCCCGGCAATCCCGACTGTCCAATCACTGTCGAGAAACGTTTGTGCCCTATAGTGATGACGTGGTTGACCAGGCCCCCACGAAGCCTTATACACAACACGGCTACAACACGTGGATGCAGCCCTGCTTTGGTGTGCACTCAGCCATCACAGGGCCTCAGATCTCGCTACTTGACCTGACACAGCTGCCACCCAGAAGGTCGCAGCAGCAACCTTCGCAATGAAGGCACGCGCGGCTGAGTGTATGTAGGCGATCCATACAACAGCTGCATCAGACGCAGCTTGATCCGAGAGCTCGCTAGGGGAGGTGACGCTGCTCACCTGCCAGTCTCACAACTGACTGCTGCCCCATACATCTTTGTGTAAAAAAGAAACAACTTGTTACAAGAAAGATCTTGAAATTTTGTAAAAAATAGTGACTGTGCGTTGTCCTTGTGAGTGGGGGGTGTGTGGTCCTTTTTGAGGTGAATTGCGCCTGTCGTTGCCTCTCCCTTAAGGTTGCAGCCCAAGGAAACCAGCTGTGAGACAAAACTCGGCGCCAGTCTCGTCGGATTGCACCAGAAAGAACTTCACGGTTACAAAACACCCGCCCAACACGAGGCACGCGCCCAAGAACGTAGCACCCGGAATCATTTTTCGGTTCTGGTAGACTAACCTATGCCAGTTTCTCATGTAGGTAAGGCAACAGACTGAACAAGCCGACGACGCTTCTCAGCTTGGGTTGGTTCAGCACACACACTGCTCTCTCCACCCTGCTCGCGTTTCCGCTTCATTTCGAAACGGGTGTCGAAACGTTTGCGCGTGCCGGTTGATCGTTTTCCCACTTGCCTTCACTCTGTGTCATTTTTCAGGGTAAGGAAATCTGATCAACCCCCAAAACACGCCGCCTACGTCTTTTTAGCCTGCACGATGCATTGAAGGGCAACTCGAAAAATTGTCAGTACTAAAAAGCTGCGTGCGAGACGCCCTCGGTCTCAAGTGGAGGTGTGAACATTGCACGGACTAAATTTCTTTCCGGGAATTAGGAACAGACACACGCGATACACGATTCCCGAGGTTCGGAGAGCGAAACAGACGTTTAGGGAACGACCGAGGGGATAATGGGCCCCTGCAACGTCTCGTGCGAAGCCTCTGCGATCCCTGTTTTCAGAAGGAATTGAAGAAGTTGAACCCGGTGCATCTTCCTGCCCTTGCATGGACAACATCGCTCAGCATCTAGCTGGCGGAATACGGCGACGAGCGTCAGCGTGCCACCCCCTCTTGGTGCGGATGTGCTGCCCAACTTGGGAGTTTTCTTCTGTCACGAATTGTCGGCTTTCCGATTTCCGATTCTTGTTGCCACGTCTGCTCGATCCACGGTGCCGCTGTGCCTTCCGAAGCAGATTTCGTGAGCACAACGTGGAAGTTTTCCTTTGCCACTAATCATTGGGGCCGCTCGGAACGTGTGGGACAGAAGCGGCGTATCTGCGCTGGTTTCCGATTTCCGATTCTTGTTGCCACGTCTGCTCGATCCACGGTGCCGCTGTGCCTTCCGAAGCAGATTTCGTGAGCACAACGTGGAAGTTTTCCTTTGCCACTAATCATTGGGGTCGCTCGGAACGTGTGGGACAGAAGCGGCGTATCTGCGCTGGTTTCCGATTTCCGATTCTTGTTGCCACGTCTGCTCGATCCACGGTGCCGCTGTGCCTTCCGAAGCAGATTTCGTGAGCACAACGTGGAAATTTTCCTTTGCCACTAATCATTGGGGCCGCTCGGAACGTGTGGGACAGAAGCGGCGTATCTGCGCTGGTTTCCGATTTCCGGTGACCCTTAGCGGTCCTTACCGTCTGCATTTGACGGAACCGAGAACGTCAGGACCAACGAGGGCTTCTTCCCTGCCCTCAGACAACATCGTTCACGTCGCCGGAAGGCGCCTTCGCAGCCAGGGCCGGGTCGAACTCCATGAGCGGGCACTCGTCCTCCTCCTCGAGGCACCTCGAAGCCAGCCCGAAGCGCTCGCTGACGCAGTTGATGTTCTCGGCGTACTTCACGAGCGAGTGGCTAACGTACCGGTCGCCGCCCTTCTTGATCGGGTGGAACGTCTGCTCGATCCACGTCGGCTCGACGAGGAAGTCGCTGGTCCCGCCGTGCCGTCCGAAGCAGATTTCGTGCCCAACGTGGAAGTTGCCCCACGTCAGCGACCAGTGCGCGACGAAGTCGTACTCGTTGACCACCCGGAATGTGTTCGGAACCGCGGCGTTGTACCGCCGCTGAAATTCACGGTTGCCCAGCTTCGGTGAACCGAACGTGTATACCACCGGCAGCCACCCGAGGTTGATCGAGACGGAATACGCGCAAAGGCAAGCCAACGCCCCGCCCAGGCTGTGCCCGGTGATGTAAATGGTGGGGTGCGAATCGAGGGTCTGCAGGAGGGCGGTGACACTCTGCATCACGGTTTCCCGCAGGGCGGACCACAGCGACATGAACCCGGAGTGGCACATCGGCAGCAGCTGCAGGACCTTCGAGCACGGCAGTGCGTCGCAGCAGTTGTCGACGAACGACGCGTCGCCCTGCCGCTTCATCTCCTCCCACGGCTTCCGGGAGAAGTTCATGTCGACGTTGAGCTCCGCCCGGTTCGACGTGCCGCGGAAGACGATGACCACGTGGTCTGCGCCTGTCCGCTTCACGCCGGAGCCGCTGCTTTTCCGGCGCGGCCGTTCGCCGTTCTTGTATCGGATCGCGATGAAGGCCTGGGCCCCCGCGGTCTCTATGCAGTCGTAGAGGTCGTATCCATACTTCTCGAGCTCCGGGCCCTGCTCGTCAAGCTGCGCCGCCGCCTGGTCGTCCGGCTGGGCCGCGGCGGACGACCGGGAGAACGAGAACTTCGGCCAGCGGAACTTCTTCGCCCTTCGCGTCGGGCTCTTCGGCGTGGCGGCCGCGCGGTCCTTGTCGAGCTGCCCTGCTTTGCTCATCGCGCTGACGACCGCGGCGTACGTGGCGGCGAGGACGACGGTGTGCGTGCACGATGTCTGTATCGTGCCGATGGCGCGGGACATGTTCTCGCCCATGCGTTCTAGAGTCGCGGCGTACCTTATGCGGTCGTCGAGGCTGTCGTGGGGTAAGTGCTGCTTAGACAGAATTCTGTCATGCATTCTCGGTGCTAGATAAGTGCTGCTTAGACAGAATACTGTCATGCATTCTCGATGCTAGATAAGTGCTGCTTTGACAGAATACTGTCATGCATTCTCGATGCTAGATAAGTGCTGCTTAGATAGAATACTGTCATGCATTCTCGATGCTAGATAAGTGCTGCTTAGACAGAATACTGTCACATTCTCGATGCTAGCTAAGTGCTGCTTAGACAGAATTCTGTCATGCATTCTCGACGCTAGCTAAGTGCTGCTTAGACAGTATACTGTCATGCATTCTCGGTGCCAGCTATGTGCTGCTTAGATAGAATACTGTCATACATTTTTTTATGCTAGCATCAACGCTTCTTCGAAGAAGATGTCAACGGGTGGGGTCGTCGTACTTTCGGAAAATTGGAAAGGGAAAGAAATGCGTGGTCTTGTACTATTTTACTTGTGTTCGTTGTCGACAAATTAGTTTCGTGTTGAGTTCGGTCGCCGAGGCTTTGGTGGGGGAAATTGCCGTCTGGACACAATACTGTCTCTCGTGCATGCAGTTTTGAGGCTAGCATCAAGTCTTCTTCGAATAAGTTGACGGGGGGGTAGATACTATTTAGTTCTGGTTTTTGAAAACAGCAGGAAGAAGGCTTGCGGCGGGCTTGCTGCCTGGGTCATGTCCAGACGAAACACGGAACCGCCTCACTTCCGAAAAGTCTAACAATCCGACAATGGGCGCGATCGTATACAGACGGAAGAGGGTAAGTTTGTTTGTGCGTACGTGTGAAAACCCTTTTTTAAGTGATTCAGCACAGCACGCTGCCATCCGACGCTTTCTTATAGACAAGCAAGCTTGCTACCATAAAATAAAGACAGGCGTTTCGTTTTGTTTGCGCGTGTCGTTTCCCCACTTGCATTTTTACCCTGCGTCATTTTTCAGGGAGTAAGGAATTCCGATCAACCATCAAAAAACGCTGCCTACGTCTTTTTAGCCTGCGCAATACATGGAAGGCCGCAATCCGCAAGATTGCGAGGTGATTCTAGAGTGCAAGCTGACTTAGGGATCCGGGGTTTTATAGTCTCCGGGTGATCATTGCCGTAAAGGTTTCTTTGAGGTATCGTATCTGCTGTAGGGGGCAGTTCGTGTACTTGTGCGTGTGTGATTTTAATGGGTTGAAGTTTGCATACCGTGGGGTCCAGTATACACGGTACGACAGGTTGAGCATGTGGACGCAGACTTCGAGGCAGAAGAACAACCGCGGGCAGCCCACGTACCCTTCGCTGAAGAGCGCGTTCTGCAGGTGCCGCAGGGGCTCTTTGACGAGGACCTCCTTGATCTGGTCGCTGAGCCAGAGCGCGGTGTTCAGCACGCGCGCTACGAAGAACCCTTCCTTCCCCTTCTTCCGCTCCGGCTGCTCCGTGCCCTCGGCCTGCGCCTTCAGGTACGCGTCCTGCTCCGCCCGGTGGATGAAGAAGTAGAGGGACCCCCCGTGGTTCTGCAGCCACACGTACCACTCCGGCCGCCACTTGATCCGCTTCCACCTCGCCCACCGCCAGTCCGGGTCGCCGGGGGCAGGGGGTGCGTCGTCGTCGCCGAACGCCGGGAGGTATATATGCGCGACCAGGTGCACGATCACGAAACTCAGCGTCACGGACCCGATCTCCTGCGACGCGCGATACGTGATCCCAAAGCCCTTTCGGATCGACCAGCTTATAACGCTCGTGATCAGCTGGTAGAAGACGAAGCCACCGAAGAGGAACACCAAGTACCGGAAAGCGAGCTGCCGGTGCCGCGTCGGAAAGTACGGCATCCGGTTCATCTTCCGGAACGTCCGGAGGAGCGACCGCAGGAACCACATGACCCACGCGGCCTCGAGCACGATCAGCGAGATGTACAAAAAGGTGCTCGCCGACGAAAAGTCGAGGTCGTGCGTGAAGAAGAACCAGGCGAAAGTGCTGCTGTAGTCGCTCGTGGCGCTGTTGTTGAGGAGGCCCACGGCGAGGTCGATGCTTGCGAGGCTCATGAACCAGAGCGCGCAGAGGACGTGGGTGCTGGTGTGGACCCGGCCGTCGGAGCGCCGAACCGACGTCAGGAACATGACCATGAACACTTGGACGTACAAGAAGAAGTAAGTGCTCGCGTGGAACTCCAAGAACTGGATCACCGCCCAGCCTTTGTTCGCCTTCCCCACGCGGGTGTCGTAGGTGGCCAGCGGGTACCAAGGGTCGAGGAAAAGGAAGAGGAAGAAGAACAGGATCAGGATGTACTGCTGCTCGGTCAGCCAGTCGCGCAGCGACAGCAGCCGCAGCTTCGCGACGAACCGGGCCGCGGCCAGCAGGGTGTACACGAGCATGCAGCAGCGGACGATGAGCTCGACGATTGTGTACGTCGACCGCTGGTAGCGGAAGGTGATCGTGACGGTGTCCAGCTCGTGCACGATGGACTCCAACGGCTCGACGAGCGTGATCGTCATGTTGTACGCGCTGCTCCACGCAAGGTCTGTGACCGGCAGCTGCAGCGTGCTGCATCGCGGCTGTTGCGTGTGTTCGTTGAAGCTTGGATACGTTGTGTTGTATTGCACAGCATTGTATAGCATGCAGGGTCAAAACCTTCTGTCTTTTTAAAACGCTCCCGCGGGGCCGATGGACCCCAAAAAAAAAGTTGGAAAAAAAAAATTGCTCAACTTCATCAAAAAATACTGCAGAGTTTGTTCCAAAAATTTAAAATTTAAAAAACCCAATTTTTTTCCGGAATTTTTTTTTTGCCATTTCCAAAAAGACACAAGGTTTTGACCCTGCATGATAGTGCTCTTGTATGTTGCGTATTGTGTATTGTGTATTGTTTGTTGTTCATTGAAGCCTGGATACGTTGTGTTGTAACGCATGGTATAGTATAGTGCTCTTGTATGTTGCGTATTGTGTATTGTGTGTTTGCGTAGATTGTGGAGTGTTGTGTGTTAAGTGTTGCAAGTCTTGTGCTACGCAGAAGGTACGAATGAAATGAACGGAAGGTTTTTAACTAGACGAAGGCGTCCAAGCTAGCTTGCTAGGTGATTTGGAGTGACAGAGTCTAGAGCATACCTGAGAAAATGAGCACGACAACGCAATTGAAAACGATATGTTCTGAGGGATCGGTGACGAGCTGTGTGGTACGTGTGAGACTCGCTGTGCTCTGTAACAATGGTTTCTTTTGAGTACATGAACCATGGATTAACATGCATGTTCCCGCAGGTCAGCTTACTCATGACGTCGTCACCCTGCCGTTGCGTCGTCAAGATCGAGTACATGTGGAGTCCGCGGGGCTAGGTCTACTGTGATTCCGACCGTGTCGACAAGCTTCCGGTCGAGCAGGCATGCTCAGTTTTCACTTTCGAGGGGAGGTCGGTCGGTCTCTTCTGTTTTATTTCCCTTCTCTGGGCCCGCTAGCAGCGACGGACCTCGCTTCGTGGTGCCAACACGAGGAGAGAACTTGGAGATACAGAGAAATGCGTAGTTTTGTTGTGAAAAACAGAGGGTTGGATGGAGAGGACGCAGGCGTGCGTCGGGGCCCGTGAGGAGCACCGGCCACCTTGCAAGATGAGAATACCTGCCCTGGAAACAAGCACCCTTTTACTCGCGGGGGTAAGCGGGAGCTCTTCCGTGTGCCTCCATGCGGAAGGACGCCTTTTAAGAAGGCCACGGAAGTTGGCTGAAACGGGAGCTGCCGGAGAAGGTGTGTGTGTGTGCTCAGGTATTACAACCTGGTTCGATTGCGGGATAATAAAACCTCGGGGATAACAGACTGCGTGTTTTTCCCGTTCAACGAGCTCCTGCGTGGCAGTGGCGGTTTTTTGAATGGATCTCACTTTTCCGCGGGGAATCCGAGTTCCACTGCTGGAACACACCGCCTCTCTCGTGCACGCTTAATGCTAGCAGGAAAAATAGAAAGGTCCGGCGCAACAAGTGCCGCAGCATGCCCTTTTGTGTAGGCACCGAAGCCAGTTACCAATAGGGGATTGAAGAGGGAGGTGCAACGTGCTTGGAACGGTATTTGCTCGCACCCGCACGCAGGGCTTACGCTCCACGTGTGGAACGTGTGGATTCCCACACGTTAACTTTTTTGGACTTTCTTTCCCCCACGTGTGGATCCACAGGTACCACATGTGGATTTTGATTTATTTTCCCCCCCACATGTGCTTGCCACAGGTTGGTCCACATGCAGGCGGTAGCTTGCATGGATCTCGTTTTTTTTCCTTCTTTTTCCCCGGACAGGGATTTATATAGCTTTCCTCCTCCGGAGAAAAGTCCATTTTCGCCCTCGGGGTCCTGGTGGATCCAAGATTAATTAGAATTGGTAGTCAAGAGGCAAGCACTACCAGGCCAGCCCAGCCCAGCCCAGCCCAACCCAACCTCAGTGTAGGAACAAGAATCAGACGAAAAGGGATCAGCTAATTTGTAAGAGAGGGGGGTCTGGGGGGCAGCGCCCCCCAGCGCACGGTACGGTACAGCGAAGAATTTCCGCACCAGTCAACTTCTAGTATTGAATCCAAATTTAGTTGGACGTCTCGCCTCCCACTACCCGCCCCTGGCCCTCCTACCTCCTCTTCCCCCGCCCCCTTTTTACTTTCCTGCCCCCATGGCTTCGCCATGGCTTCCCCTTGGCCCTCCTGCCTCGGCTCCCTCCTTTTATCCCCTGCTTTGGCTCACCCCTTGCCGCTGATCCCGGTTGGCAGGGCCCGGCCCTGTGTGTTTCGAGCTTTAATAAGCTCCGTTCTTTCTTTGTTTTTTGCTAGCAAAGGTTTGGACAGAGGTGAACGACACCACGGTCTCGGTCACGGTGAACGTGGCCGCACAGCCGCGTGTCGCCAAGTTAGTAGTGACACAATTTCTTGCCCGCCGCGCATAGGGGGAAAGGTTTTTTTTCCCTCTAACCTTGAGCGTTCCACATGTGGACCACACGTATTTTCTCTGAGACCGAAAACGGAGCGTAAGCCCTGCCCGCACGGGTTGTATCTTGTTTGTTGAGTTTCGGCCCTTTAAGCCACGGACTCAAGTATCCAGACAGTCTCTACACCGCAGAATCTGAGTGTTCTGCAGATGGTTTGAGGATAGCCTCCGTTCGTCGCAGAGGAGTGTTCTCGTTCATGTTAAAACTTTGTTTGTACGTGCCGGGGGAGGATTAGCCTGTTAGTGAGTGATAGTGAGTGAATATGATCGGTAGGCTAAACTTCTCCCGAACACGCTGCCAGCGTTCTCTTTCGTGTTTACAATTAATTGTTATTACGAAAAACCCGGACGGTTCGCAGTGTTTCTTGCATACGTGGTGTAGGCGATCTGCCGAAAGTTCAGTCGAACGATGTCGACGAGCGAGGAGTTGGGGTTGTGGAGGTTCGGGTTGTCCATCTCGAAGGTCATGTGCATGAAGCGATTGAGCACGGTCAGGCCATGTACGCTGCCGGACCAGGACACGGTTCCGTTTGTTTCGAGGTGGTCCTGCATGCAGACGTCTGAGTGTCCCGAGCACTCGTCTGGAATGCTGTCGCAGATGTTTGTGCACTTCCACATGTAAGAGTAGTCGACGATGCTCACCACCGTGCAAGCCACGATCGCCATGTAGAAGCACGTGATCAACAGCTGCGACTCAGTCTTGCTGAGCATCTCGATCCGCAGCAGCGCAAACTGGCTGGCCTTCTTCGCGAACTGATTCAGCGAAGCTGCGGAGGCCACAGACACGGCGGCCCCTTGGCAGGGCAGCACCGCCGCCCGGTGTTTCTCAACCTTGTAGTCCTCCTCCCGAGCGAACACCCAGTCGTGATCTTCGTCGTCATCGTCGTCACCGTCTATCGCCTGCGATATGTATTCGTCGTGAGTCAACCACAGCACAGGTGCTGAATGCGAGGGGGTTTATCCTAGCCTTCTGAATACCAGCAGCACGCTGATGCCCAGCAAACTGGGCACACCTTGCAACCTGAGCTCTGGATCCAACTACAAGCTTTTTAAGTAGACTGATCCCCCAATTGTGTGCATTCTTCTTGCTGTCATCCCTAGATGCGGTAACCGTTTCTGGCTCCCTCGCCGGAAGCGAGCCGTAGTTCCCGCTACAGCCACGGTAGTCGACTACACCGTCAAGCCGATGAGTCGGGAGCTCTCGGTTGTACCGACTTCAAGTCGTGTGCTATTGAACGTACCAGCACACATCTTTTGCACCAGCCCTTAAAGGCGCCTGGTGGTATCATGGTACCACCAAACCAAAACACCCAGGAATGCAAGGATGCTGTAGTGCGCATGCTCTCCTACACGGTGCGAAGTCTCGCCTCAGAAGCTGAAGTTCAAGAGCGGGTGTCACTCGTTTGTCGGGTGTGCATTCACACGCGTTTTGGTTGTAGCACGACCCGCTTTTCGGGTGTGACTCGGGCATTCCCCTGGGCCACTACTCTATTTGATCCTGCCACTGTTCGGCTACCCGAAACTATTTTTATTATTTGACCCCCCCCCCCCCTTGACTTGATGCTAGCATCAAACACATGAGAGGCAAGTAGCGCCTGAACACGAAACTAAGATTTTTCCCCCTTTAAACCATGAGGCAAAACGCCCGTGCCAGACAAAGCACCGCACAATGGGCAGCGGGCGGCAGGAGCCTCGGCAGTAACCTAGCAAGGGCGGAAAAAATGGGCTATATTCCGCGCAGGGAGTACCCACAACTGAGATCTATTACCACCACCGCCGCCACATCGCCCTGGGGGTGGTTTCTTTTGTTGTATAAGCACCTGCTTTGTAACGTGGAGGCTGCCAGTTGCGAAGGAGGTGAATGTGTTGTAGCCCGCACGAAACACAGGTGAATCTGGGTGTAGTGGCGGGGCGTAAGCGTTCAACACGTATTGTTTTCTCCCCCTCTAGCCTCTGTCGAAATGAGCACGAGGCAGTTCCTCGAGTATTTTGCCTCCTACACACGGTGAGGTCCAGCCAAGCTGACTCAAAGAGGGTGTGCGGCCGTACACTTCGAAGCACGACAGCTGCAGCTGGTGGGTGCCGACCGTGTTCGGGCCTTCGAGCAGCACGTGTAAGTGGTAGTGGTTTTGGACAACCTGACGTGTGTCAAATAACTGTTATAATTCGACCCCCCCCCCTTTACATGTTGCTGGTCACAGCATCTTTCCGGGGAGCAGCCGTGTGGCGTGGTGGTGTAGGAAAGGTCATACGCGGGTGATCAGGCTGCCGAAATGCTGCGAGTTGCGCCTCTTTGCGTGTGACCGCACGCTCGGCGCATTCGACGTGGTGCCGTAGCCTTGTGTCGACGCTGGTTGCTCTTCATCGAGCAGACTTCTGTGGTCGTCACGTTCGGTCATTTCCCGCACAACAGGCATACGAGACCTCGCAGAAGAGGTGCGGGACGCTACTACGAAAGGGGGCGCTACAAAGAGAGATACACAGGGCTCAACACTGGAAAAGGGGAGAGGGAATGAGGGGGGGGGGTGGTGTTCTACTGCAATATGCACCTCCCCCCCCCTCGTCCAACCCCACCTTGCCCGAACCTCGTTCCTCCGCCCGCCTGTCTTCTCCTCGCTGCGCACTCACGTGGACGGAGCGCGGGGCAAAGGGGAGGGGGTGTGGTGTGTATGCCTGTTTTTTTTTTTTTTTTTGGATTTGCTGGTGATTAATATGGATTATCATACTTCGCAGTCGGTCTGACTCAGACGAGATTTCCGGGGTCCGCCGCCTGTCTGACTTTTTTTCGTACCTTCTTCATCGACACGCACTCACATCATCTGGTTGATCAGTTGATGCTGATCGCCCGTCGCTTCGTTTGTCAGGGCAAGCTTCCATTCCGGGAATGCTTCGTTCGTTTTTAGTGCCCCTTAAGCATTCTAAAGCCCCAGTAGCAGAAGGCTCAAAGTGTTCTAAGCCAACCGCCGGAGCGCGTCGAGCCGCACCGCACGCGTTGTTTTCTTCTCAATTCGACGACCAGGGTTTACGTTTATCGTACTTTTTGAAAAAGTACGAAAAGAGCCAGACGGCCGTCTGACTCGGACCGAGTCAGAACAAAGTACGAAAAAAGTACGAAAAAAGTACGGAAAAAGTCAGACGGGATTTCCGTTGGGTATTCCTGGTCCTGGGCTGTGTGTAGTTTCGCCAGGATTCGCCGGCGAGCTCGCAAAAGATACAGAGAGAGAGAGAGACGAGTTAGAGTGCAGGGACCATCTCTCCGAGGAGTATCCGGTCGCCCCACTACTATCCCGTACTACTACGGCGGGCGCAAGTCGTTGCGCCGTGAGCGCGGAGCGAGCCGTGGCCCTGTCAAAGATGATTGTTGCACCGATGGTGGCGCAGCCGGGGGCGTTCTGACTGGCGGACGAGACCGCCTGGCAGGCGTGTGTTGACACGTTGTTTCGCGGGCTCTCCTCCTTTTGGCAATAGCCCGCCCTATGGCGGCGGCTAGCATCTTGACGGAGAATCTCAACTCCCACTGAACAAAGGGTACGTCGTGCGGATATTCAGGCACGGCATCGTTCCAGCTGTTACGGGCGCAAATTGTTTCCAGCTTGCCCAACATCCACTCGGTCTTCCGTCCAGCCGCAAAGCGTGGGCGGTGGGTACAACCCGGCATAGCCGGCGCACCAAAACAGCGGAGGGAACAGACCCCCTGCCGCAATTTCCCAGGGAAGGAGGCGACTCCTGAGTCGGCGCAGCACAGGTCGTTGATGGCTCGCATATAGATACATGAGCGTTGGCGAGATTTGGCGAACTCCGGCGAACTAAGCCAAAGAACGTTGAGAGCTTGTCGAAAACGATGGAGCACAAGTTTCCGCCACACATGCAGTCAATAGGTTGTGGGCGTAGACGGCTCCTAGTGGTGAGCACCGAAGAAGACTCCCGTGTAGTGTCGCGTGCCAGGTGTAGTAGAGTCTGCCGACAACCACTGATCGACCACTCGTTTTACAGCGGTCGCCTTTGGGGACGCGCACGCGGCGGGATACCCACCTCTCGAGGGCACGGAGCTACCGCGCGACGACACAAAACCGCAAGAGGGGACAGCGCCCAGCACCGCTGTCCCGGTGACCCACCGACGGTCGGGCCACGACCACTACACAGCGATATCCGCAATTTCCATGTGTGTGCGACGGACCTGTTTTGTATCTTTACATGGCAGGTTCCAACGCCGCCAACTTTCTTTTTTGTACTGACATGTCCAGCGTGGTATCAGGGGATTAGCTTCTATATCCACTTTTGGACTGGCAGTCCAATTTGGAAGAGCCGGCGGGGAAAAAGAAGAAAAAAAATGGCACTACACCATCACCCAGGCCACAGGCAAAGGTGGCCATTGCGCAATCCAGGGCAGCATTGTCGTGACGATACGTCGCGTCGCGCTGTGTTGAGCCCATCCCTGAGTGAGGACGCAAAAAGCCGTCAGCGGTCCAAATTTGGAAATTGTGCCGGAGACGAAGCTAATGCCCTGGTGGTGTGTTGTTCCAAAAAAAAAAAGGGGGGGGGGGGGGGGCAGTGCTGACACTACCCTGAGGGCCCCCAACGACTTTGCAAGAGACCCCCCCCCCCTATATACAGGCTATTTTCACTGTGGAGGGGGGACGCTACCTGTCACTCTCTAAGGTGGTCACCACGGTGGGTGGTCAGAAAAAAAAATTTTTTTTGGCCCAAATACCCCAAGAGCTGCAGGCTTATCATTCCCGTGTTATTGAACAAGCTGCACCACAGCTTAGACAGCTCCAGGAACCTCAAGGGGAGCAGCGCGAGAGGCATCATCCTCGCTTCGCTCTGTGCCCAATAATACCTCTTGTTTCGTTGTGGTACACAACTCAAGCTCGTGGTTCCTCGGTACAAGACACACCCTCTTGTCTTCTTGACAAGAGGTCTTCTTCTTTCGGAAGCATGCCTGATCTACGACCCGAGGACCTCCGAGTCTCGTCGACGCATGCCCCGACAGGTGTGGTCGCCCATATTCGTCCAGAGTGTGTTGTCTGATCCCCGCTTTTCCCCCGCTTTTTCCCCCGCTTTCTTTTTTTGGCGGGGTACAAATATGTCTTGTGGACACGACTTGCGCTTCCATTACACTTCGCTTTCAACACGACGAGTCTCAGAAAATAAAGGCACTAAAAAGGTCTTCAAACGCATTGCGCTCTAAGCAAGGGAAAGAAAAAAGAAGACGGGATTCGTTGGGCTAGGCGACGAAAAACCAGCATACATGATTATGCGCTCGGTTCTTGTTCTAAAAAAGCACCTGCTCGTGAAACCTCGAGAAGGCCGCCAGTCGCAAGTTGCGGGGGGAAAGAACGCACTGCGCGGTACCGCACATTGCAACAGCACTACATTCGTACTGAAGAGAACACTTCCGGAACAACCGCTGCACATGAAAAGTTAAACGAAGCCAACAAACAAAGTGCTCACACAGGTACAACCCTGTCAGAGGGGTCAACACCCTGCACGCGCGATGTACACGAATACGTTGTCTGCCAGTTTCTTCATCAATTGATCAGGTGATGGTGATCGTTCGTTACTTCGTTTATCAGTGCAATTCCTGACTCGGAAATATTCTCGTTCTTTCTTTCCCTCTTGCGCTGATGTCAAAGTCGTACAAATCGGAAAGTCTATCAGCACTGTCACAAACACTGATGAGCGCTGTGGTGATGCCACACGTTGTGAGTGCTTGCGGCCAGGCGTAGGAGGTGCTCGGGTACTTTTTCTCTCCACGCTCTGATGCAAATGTGTGCCAGGTTCTATCCTGCTCAATGAGCAGTGAAGGGCTCCCTCGGGTGCTCCTCTGCCCACGGTGAAGACCGCGGCCAGGCGTAGGAGGTGCTTGGGCACTTTTTCTCTCCCCACTCTGAGACAAATGTGTGCCAGTTTCTATGCTGCTCAATGAGCAGTGAAGGGCTCCCTCGGGTGAAGACCGCGGCCAGGCGCGATGCTCAAGTGCGTTGAAGTATGGTTGAAGGTAAACCAGTGTTGTCACCTGAGGCTCAAGACTGCCCACGTGATGAAGCCGTTGAGCACTGGGAACTTTCAAGTACATGGACCACATGGATGAGCATGCACTGCCGTTAAGCAGCACGATTCGAGACTGGAGATCCTATGAACATGCAATGTGAATAGCCTCTATTCGAGCCAACCCCACTTTTCTGTAAACGAGTTTGAAGTGTATTGTTTTTGACTAGATAATAGTGCGAAGCTAGCTTTTTTTCCCCCTGCCAAAAAGCACAGGGGTGGACTTTGAGCGGGCGTCGGCCTTCAGGCCGGTAGGCCCGGGGTTCGAACCCTGCCGTGACACTTTTCCGGTCGAAGATTGTTTTCGCGGTTTGTTGGGTTTCGGGGTCTAATGTGCCCGAAATTTGCGTTTTTTGCGGAGTTTCTCAGTATTTCGTGGGAAAACGGAGTCGGGGGGGTCTGGGGGGGTCTCCCTGGCGCCGAACTTGCCACCACAGGCCAAACTTGCTACCACACGCCGAACTCAGCATCGCCAGAACCCGAACTTAGCTTCGCCCGAACCTTTTCTGTTTCCTGAACTTTACCGCTGCCTCCAGTCTCGCCACGCGCCGGTCTTGCCGCGCGCACTTAATTTTGTGAATTGAACGATTGTATGGACAGAGTAGTGTTGGCACTCTGACTGTACTGTTCCCTCGTGGTGAGACGACAGGTCGCCAAACGCGTTCAGTTATCTGGTACGATGCCAAAAGGGGGGGGGGGGGGGGGGTTTGGGCAGATGTTTTATGGCATAGTAAGATACTGGGCATGTGGGGTATGGGACCCATATCCCCCCAGAAACCATTTTTTCGGGCCGGTTTTGGGGCCAAATGCCCTCGGAGAGCCTTTTTCTGAGCGCAAAACTCTGTTTCTGTGGGTTTCGAGGCCCCGCACGGTGCACTCCAGCATCGTGTGGGGGTGTTAACTGTGCGGCCAAAGTGTCGGGCGTGGGCACACCTGCTAGATCCAGTGTGCCACACCCGCAAATCCAGCGTGAAATCCACTGACACCCAAAAATCCAGTGCGGAATCCAGTGTGACACCCGCAAATCCAGTGTGAAACCCACTGTACACCAGCTAAAACAGTTCCCCAAGTTGGATCGAGTCACCTGTCGTCCAACGCAAATCAATCATCAAGGAGGCGAGGCCCCTGGTTGTTAAAAAAGCTGACCCCAGGTTCTTCTGGCAGTATTGGCAACTTTTATTGGCAGAAATCGGCTTGTCGGATCGAAAGAAGTGAGTTTGCTGCTGGTAACCTCACGAAGGCGATGGTTAATCGTGTTCCCTTCTGCAGGTGTCGCACACGTCCGGCCAGGTGTTCGAACCGGGCACCACGTAGCTGGCGGTACGTGTTGTACGACACCTTTGCCGTTAGTTGGCCTTCTTCGTCCACCAGCCTGTGCTAGAAGGATTTGTGCGACGAACGTCTTGTGCACGACAGTGTTTCCGTGACCCACGACGTCGGTGGTTGCCTCCACGAGATCGTCGAATGCCTGCTGCCTCATGGGTCACCTTTGTCGGTCGCCCTCTGTACAGAGACCCCGGGCGCAATCGGGTCAACTCCTGCAGCTTTCATCAGAAAGGCTCTCGTCGCTCTAAAGTGTCTCCGCATGGAGCCCTGTGACCTATCGTACTTCGTGTGCGTCTTGCCTTGCAAATTTTTGAGCCAATTCTTCGAACGAAACGCATTTACGAGTCACGCATTCTGAGAAAAGAGTTAAGTTCCTGTTCTGGGTGGGTGCTGCCGCCGTAGCCATTGTACAGTGGTAACCCTACCTGGGGCCTCAAAGTCCACAACAACTGAGTTTTGCGCTCAGAAAAAGGTTCTCCGAGGGCATTGGACCCCAAAATCGGCCCGAAAACATGGTTTGGGGGGTATGGGTCCTATACCCCACATGCCCAGTATCTTACTATACCAGAAAACATCTGCCCAAACCCCCCCCCCCCCCTTTTGGCATCGTCTCATCTTCTTATGTGAACGTACCAACGAAGGTAACCCAGCACGACAGCTTCTGCCAGTACAAGGATCTGCGTGCGTTCTGTGTCAGTACTGGGCTGGGGGCTGGAGTGAAACTGTATGTGGGGTCGAAGTGCAACGCCGTGTCATTTTCGATGCCGCTAGAATGAGCCAGTGAGGCGCTCACTTTGCTGCTTCTCTCCAGAACTATAAGAAATGGTCAAGGGGGCATTGCAGAAGCGTGAGATGCAACAGGTCAGGTATATATTGCGAGTGGACGTGCAGACTCGGGAACAACGAAGGCAACCACCGACAGCTTCGCTAAGTCCGGGGGTTTGAGTGCCAGTACTTGCCAGCGTCAGTACTGGGTCAGCTTCGCGGCCTCGCTTACGGAAACCGTGTGGGTTTGGAACGGTCCGCCGCCGCAGGACCTTCGAACAGGAACGAAAGGGTCACCTGGATGAACTCCAAGCTCAGGTCGCTGCCCGCCACCGCAGGACCTTCGAACAGGAACGAAAGCGTCACCTCCGCGGACGCGTCGTCCTGGGTACGCCCTGGGCACGACGTAGTACGGCTGCGGCTGCGCGGGCAGCTGGGCCTGGAGGACGGGTTTTCGCGGCCCTCCGAAAAAGTGCCCGCGTGGTTGGCGGCCACCTGGACGTACTCCCCGTCTGCGTTTTGCGGGCGCCCCAATAAGTCAGCAATGCCTTCACTACTTGCTGCCGCTCTGCTATATGAATAGCGGAAGGATCAAGGGGGCATTGCAGAAGCGCGAGACGCAACAGATCAGGTATCTTTCAAGTGGACACGTCGCCCTCGGGGATAGCTTTGCTGGGTTCGGGGACGTGAGTGCCAGTACTTGTCAGCGCTTTCTGTGTCAGTACTGGGTCTGCTTCGCGGCCTCGCTTACGGAAACCGTGTGGGTTTGGAATGGTTCGCCGCGGCCAATCTGCACCAGGGGCTCGGCAGGCTCCGCGCGGGACGGGTTGAAGCCGTAAATGGGGTCGAAGTACATCGCCTCGAGGCACACCCTCGGCGGCCGCACGAAGCTCAGGTCGCTGCCCGCCGCCGCAGGACCTTCGAACAGGAACGAAAGCGTCACCTCCGCGGACGCGTCGTCCTGGTACGCCCTGGGCACGACGTAGTACGGCTGCGGCTGCGCGGGCAGCTGGGCCTGGAGGACGGTTTCGCGGCCCTTCCAAAAAGTGCCCGCGTGGCTGGCGGCCACCTGGACGTACTCCCCGCCGCATTCCGTGACGATCGACGTGCAGTAGGCGGCGAGGCCGTTCGACGAGCCCCGGGGGTCCTCCTGGTGGACCGTGATCACCACCGACACCTCTCTCCGCACCGTCAGCACCGCCATCACGTTCGGACCTGCGTCCGGCGCGAATTGGACCTGGGCGCGCACCGACACCTGCATATTAGCGTTTTTTTCTTGAACTTCAGAAGCGGGATTTTCCGAGGATTTGAGGTTTTAAGGTCCGGTGTTTTTAGAGCCTGCGGTTACCTGATACGTGTGTGTGCGATGACGTCGGTTTGCGTGGCAGCCTGATACGTGTGCGTTGGCTGCTACACGAATGGATGCTTGGTGCCGTGTGTCGTGGGCGCCGCCCGCTGCACACGGGAAATTTGTTTGTGACAACAAAACCTCGGAGGGAAATGACTGCGTGTTTATTCCACAAGCAAAATGCTCAAGGGACTTCCTTTGGTAAGTTTGTTGAAAGTATGCTATTACTGCAGGATTAGTTGACTAGACCTCTTGAGTTTGTGCTCACCACGATTTGAGGAGTCGAGAGAACCTTCAAAGCTAAAAGCAGGACCGACCCCCCCGTTCGTGAGAAGACTAAAAACACCTTTTTTCCATCTGTTTTTGTCAAGAGCTGCAACTCAACTATTCTTTGTGCGTACGTGTGAAACCCCTGTTTTACGTGATTCAGCACAGCACGCTGCCATCCGACGCTTTTTGATATAGACAAGCAACAGCTTGTTATCATAAAAAAAGACAGGCGCTTCGTTTTGTTTGCGCGTGCCGGTTCATCGTTTTCCCGACTTGCGTTTACCCTGCGTCATTTTTTCAGGAGATTGGAATACTGTCGCGATAGTGGGGAGTCCTGATGCGTACCACACGAACCTTTGAGATTTCGCAACTTTCGTGTACAGAGCAGGTGCTGATACAAAGAAAGTTGAAGTATGGCTAAAGTTGCTGCGCAGCACACCTGCTGGTTCGGCTTGTAGTAACACACCCCGCCGCAGTCGAACAGGGAGCAGGCGTCCGGCCAAGGCACGGTGATCGTGCCGGCGGACGCGTCGCTGCGGCCGGTCCACTTGGAAGGGTCCCCCCACGGGTTCCGCAGCACGCACGCCGTCCCGGTGGCCGGATTGTGCTCGTCGAGCACGGAGACGACGCGGTATGAGTGCCCGGTGGAGAGGCCGTACGTGGCGTACGTCGCTTCGAGAGTCTCGTCGTCGTCGCCGGCTGCGGTGGTTGGGGTGGACAGGACGACGATGTACCCGTCTCTGACGGCCATCGCAAGCTGCGGCCAGGCGTCCGACGGCTCCTTCCAGTTGAAGTACACGGCTCCCGCGCCCGTGAGGTCGGCCAGGGCGTGCAGCACGTCGCCTTCGCCCCGCAGCGCCGCGTACGAGCCGTGCACTTTCGCGAAGCACTTCTGCAGCATCGACGGCCAAAGCGTTCGCGCCGACGTCAGCGACCGGGCGAACGCGGGGCCCAACGGACTCGCCGGCACCCACTCGTCGACGACGACGGTCACCCACCAGCCCCGGAGGCACACCCTCGGCCGGTGCACGCCTGCGGCGCGGTCCTGGTCCTGCGTCACCGCACACCCGCCGGGGAGTCCATACACGGAGGCGAACACGCTTTCCACCGTGATGGGGTCCTCGGCGACCGCTGCGAACGCGGACGTCAGCCACGAGTCCCCGAGGAGCCCCGCGTCGATGTCCGTCGGTTCCACCGAGACTGCGGCGAGGGAGACCCAGATTCCGTTAGACTCCTCGCAGGCGGCGGCGGCGGCGGCGGCGGGAGAGTCGCGCATGCGGATCCACGGCCGCTGGCACATCCCTTCGCCCTCGAAGACGCCGACCAGCGACGAGCGGCCCGGCGGGAAGTCCGGGTCGACGAACGCGGCGGCGCGCTGCGCGCAGAGGTCGGCGACGGCTTCGGACCCTGCGATGCGCGGCTTCGCAGCGAGGCACAGGGCCCGGACCTTAGCGCTGGCCGCGGCCACCCGCTCGTCGAGGGCGGGCTGCCAGAGGGCGAGGCAGTTCGCGCTGGCGAACCCGTACCGGAGGTTCATCGAGTACCCATTGAGGTACCCCACAGCGAGCACCTTCCAATCCCCCGGGTACACCGTCAGCGACAGGCAGCGCCCGTCGCCCTGCACGGAGACGTCCGCGCACCCCGGCCGCACCCTCGACCCCTCCGAAAACGTGTAATCGAGCGTGAACTGCGTGTCAGTCGTCCCGTTAAAGAACGAAAGCTCCGCCTCGCCCGGCGCGAGGTCGCCGTGGACCTTGTACACGCCGCCGCCCAGCAGCATCGGCTCGACCGCCGCGGCCCCCCGGTCGAACCGGGCCCGCAGGGGCGCCGGCATCGCGACGCCGACGACGAGGTCCGGGTCGAACTTCGTGCCCTTCGGCGCCCAAGCGTCGCCGGACGCAAGCGCGAGGCGCCGCTTCTTGACGGGAAACCGCTTCGCGGGCCCGTCCGCCGCCGCCGCCGCCGCCGCCGCCGCCGGCGCGAGGCACCGCGGATGGCGGGAGGTGGACGCACCCAACGGGTGCGCCGCCGCCTTCGGCGGGGATTCGTGGACGAGGGTTTGCGCGGTGACCGGTGTGCAGGGACCGTGGGTGGAGGTGGGGAAGGCGCTGGTGGTCGACGTGTCGAGGTGCGTGGCAGGGGTGTGGGGGGGCTGGGGCCCCGGCGTGGCCGTGTATGCCGCGGCGGCGGTGCTGTGGGCCCTGGGCGTGCCGAACGGCCGGCCGGCGGCCGACACCCCGTTCGTGCTCCTCCGCGCTTCCTCGAGCAGGCCGCGGTCGTCTTCGCTCTGCCGCCGGAGCGCCGCCGCGTAGCGGTCGACGAGGGACAGCAGCAGCCGCGCCTGCTCCTGCGACGCGGCGTGGCCTTCCCTCGCGAGCCGAGCCTCTTCCTCCAGCCCCGCGTTCACCTCCCGCAGCAGCGCATTCTCCCTCCTCAGGCACTCCACCTCACCGGCGGCGCTCATCGGGAGATATCCCCCTCCTTTTGTTTTCCGATGATGAGTCACGTAGCGAAAAGCTGGCATAGTGTGGTACTCATTTGCATGCAAATGACTCCCCATTCAGGGGGTTCCTTGTGCCACCCGATTTCTTCCTGGGGGGCACCTGGTCTAGTGGTGGGACGACAGATTACCAAACAGCCGGACGACGGTTCGAATCCCACAGATGACACTTTCCAGGCGTTCGGGGATGGACTCCCGGAAGAAACTCCTAGTCCACAGGAAGAAATCGGGTGGCACAAGGAACCCCAGACCTAGTTCACCGGAACGTAACCAATCGTGAAGGATGCGCAGGCTCCGCCGTAACAAAACAAAAACAAAAAAAAACCTGGAATGGGGGCACACCTGGTATAGCGGTCAGGGCGCCAGATTGAAAACCTGAGGGTCGCTGGTTCGATTCCCTGGCTGGCCAACTTCTCCAGGCGTTTGGAGATCTCTAGTTCACACAGTACTTGTACTGCTAGCGGAAATTGCTCCGCAAACCCTATTATGGCTATTTTCACTGTGTGAGGGGGGAGACGCTACCTGTCACACTCTAAGGTGGTCACCACGGTGGGCGGTCAGAAAAAAAAAATTTTTTTTTTTGCCCCAAATACCCCAAATACCACACTTCGGAAAATTTTGTGGGCCCACTTTTGCCAGGGAATTTTGACCATTTCACCTTCGAGAATTTGACCACCCAGCCTCCAAGGCAACTGCACTGTAGAGGGGGGCGTCTGGTTTATCCGGCCATCCGGCCAAAGTGGCTGATCCTTAACAAGAGCTCTGGCCCCCCCTCCCCCACCCTTATATTTTGGGAAAATTACAAACATGCCCCCATAGTTTGGCCGACTTTGGCCGTCAGGCGAGGCGGCCGCGTACGCGGCGTTCTGCGCGCTGCTACGTTTCGCAAACTGCTTGGTGATCAAGGCACGTGCAGTTTGGCTGGCGGCTGGTTCGCCGCAGGTAGCATATCGAGCGCAGTGTTAACTCTGACGTTTTTGGGAACCTTTGGGTTCGTTCCCGATCTGAAGCTCGCTGCCTAACCAGGGAAGCCAAACCCAGAACCTGTCGATGGGAAAAGGATGTTGAAAGGAACTCGAAGGAGGAGACACAACCTCTGGGTGTCCAGACCCTGTCCGCCTTATAACTAGAAAAACACCGCGGAGGCCGGAGCGAGGCCCCCGAAGACCTTGGCGTCAGCTGTTTCTCCGGCGTCTTTTCTGCGACGCCTCCTGGCCCACAGGGGACTTAGCGCTCTCGGATCTGCGATACAGGTGCTTCAGTCTGACGGGATTGTAAAACGGCACAGCCTCTACACAATCGGGCTCCTTCAGAACCTTTCTGCTGTAATGGCGGGCCATCGACTCTGTGGCCCAGTCGCCAACATCCTGCAAAGCCGAAAGGATGAGGCCCGACTTCAGGAGTGTACAGCAACCTCCTACCCTGGCACTGTGGGTGCAGAAAGGCCTACGGCTGCGCTGCGACGGGTGTTCCCCGTTCAGCGTCTCGAGGATGCCTCTCTTTCCCTTATATTTTTTGACGGACAGATGACGGCACGGCAAACCATGGCTTTGTCCTGCCCCTCGCCCCCCCCCACCCTGGTGGCGGACACGGCAAACCATAAGAAATAAGGCCCGAGACGAAGATTTTGGCGACGCTCAGGCACCACCACAATACATTCCAGGTTTTTCGGGGGGGGGGATTGCAAGAACGTGCTTGGAATGGGTATGTGCTCAACACCGCACTGGTCCCGTCTGCGCCGTGTTTCGGTCCTTTAAGCCACGGACACATAAGGCGGACCATCATCAGCGTGGAACCTGAGTGTCTGCAGACAGGACTGCGGTGTGAGTCTGGTTTGTCAGGCGGCTGTTCGTAGCTCGTCACAGCCAGGACCACCCGTGCTACTAGAGCACGGGTGGGGGGGGGGGGGTGGCGCGAAAGGTTCCGTTGGGTCGGTATTTCGCGCTCCTTCAGCTGGGCCGCCCTGGCAGCCCCCCGTTGTCTGTCGTGCTCGCAGATAGAGTTTCTGTGGTTAGCCGTGTCCAGTCGGACTGTCAGAAGGGAAACAAGCGCAAAGGACCTCAAGCCCCCCACCATGGCCCCAGACGGCCTTCCCGTTTTTCCCCGCCAAGGTGGATTCTTAGGAGTTTGGCCTCACACATACGGGGGGATAAACCCAGCCAAGTAGCCCCCGGGCACCTTTGCAGAGGATACATCCAACTCTCATCCTCCATCCGCCCCCTCTCAATCCCACAGAGAGACGACGCTCGTCGTTCTTGCCGTCCACCGCCCCTGATAAACCCAGCCGAGTAGCCCCGGGCACCCTTGCAGGAGGATACATCCAACTCTCATCCTCCATCCGCCCCTTCTCAGTCCCACAGAGAGACGACGCTCGTCGTTGCCGTCCACCGCCCCTGATAAACCCAGCCGAGTAGCCCCCGCCCCCACCATTACCCGGCATTCTTTTCGAAAGTATACTGCAGGTACAACAGTCGACCGTCGGCAGGACCGACCCGCCTCCTGATGGGAAGTGCGCGTGACAGCTACATTTGCTCGGACACTTTTCCGCCGAGCGTTTTTTTCTCGAGACATTGCAATGTGTTCTAAACGTATGATCATTTGCCAAATTTGCCACCGATTGCGGTCAACGAAAACTCTAGTTTCCCTTTCTATTTTCTCCTACTCTCGCGGTGTACGGTTTCCGTCCTTGCGGTCGAGGCGACGTACTGCACCCTCGTCACTTTTTGCCATGGAAACGTTACAGATTGGACCGAGACGCCTGACTGCCGAGCTCTTGAATAGCAGACACTTCATGACAATGCCGGCAGCGTTGCGTGCCGCAAGTTAGCGCAGGAGTTGCGTTCCATTTTCTGATGCTCAGCAAGTGGAAAGAGAACGGTTTCCCAGAAAAAATGTTACAGTCGGCGAGGGGGTGGGGGTTGTGATCTCTATAGAGGGGGGGGAACATCTTTACGCGCGACATCCGCGGACTGAAACGGAGGGCGTGTGGACTACGTTTTTTGGATTTTTCGAGGCTCAGGGGCCGAATAGCTGCCCACCAAGAACCTCGCGGATTCTGCCTTCTCCTTGTATTGTCAGGGTCAACGCCACACCTTGGCCAGTGAGCAGGTCTGGGCCCTTTGTGCGTGAGCAGTGTTTCCAAAAGTGTTCCTGAGCGGTTGTGGAGGGATTGCAACAGCGTGCTTTGATACGTGCTCGACACCGCACCGTGTTTCGGCTCTTGAAGCCACGGACACAGAAGGCGGACCATCACCAGCGCGGAACCTGAGTGCCTTCAGACAGGACAGCGGTGTGAGTCTGGTTTGTCAGGCGGCTGTTCGTAGCTCGTCGTAACCAGGACCACCCATGCCACACAAGAGCACAAACAAACCCGCCACGGCCGGGTCAACGCCACACTTTGGCCAGTGAGCTGGTCTGGACCTTTTGTGCGTGAGCAGTGTTGTCCCGAAGGTGTTCCTGAGCAGGCGGTTGACGAATCGATAATGGAAGAACCCCTTCATTTTCTAGCGTCATTTGTGGATGAGAAGGTCTCTATTGGCTTTCAACCAGCAAACGCCCGTGCCTTTGTACAGGAGTCCAGCAGCGGAGCTAAAGCTAAAAGTCGGAGTTTATAAAGGCGGGGGGAGTACGCTCGCTTTCGAAAGCGCCTGTCCACCCCGGCTGCTGATCTGTGATAGACGGCAGCAGGCAAGTTCGATGAACTTCCAGGACGTACACCAGCCTGGATCAAGCTTTTCGGGGTTTTCCGAATGCTTCTGGGTTCCCTGTGGGGTTGGACGCGCTCCAAAAACAGTCAAAAACGTAAACAGACAGTCTCGTCAGGCAGCTGAAGGGGGGTGACCTGGGGACCTATTTTCCTGTGATTCCTATGATAATAGGTCCACGGTTTTGGTGTGCACCGCCGTGCTTACAACAACATTTTTAGCGTTAGTTTTAGCAACATCGCGCCGAAGGCGCGACGGAAAATTTGGGCAAAAATAACTCCGCCCCCCTTTATCATGTGTGGGCAACTCTTAGCTCGTGTGTGGATACTCAACTGTCAAACAGGACCTTGGCCCGGTAATGAAGCACAGTGGCTGCCGACCCGAAGCTGAACACAATTGAACAGCGGCTGGGTCTCAGCAGCGGAGGCTCAGCAGCCTTCCAGCACCTTCAACACACTGCTAAAACACCACACCCCCCGCCTATATTTACTTTGAACACCGTTTTTTGAACATTTTTTTTTTTTTACCAAACATTAAATGTTGGAGGAAATGAGAAGCTCGTCGCCGCAAACCGTGGCGTTTTCACTTGCGTCCTGAATCCAGCTTTACGTAAAAAACGATCAGGCACTGCGTTCAACGAAAAACTCTCTCTTCACATCATCATCATCATCATTAGTTTTGTATCAGCCGCGGTTGTGCGAGTGACGAGCTCTTATTTTCCCCGGCCAAGTCCGGTTTTGCAGATTTAGACCGTCGGTCTAAATCTGCAACGGAAACTAATCCCCTGCTCAGGAGTCAGGACATTTTCCCCTGTGTGTTTGTGTGTCATGTCGTGTCGGGGTAGACCCGCATGACCTCACGTCCGTTTATCACGTGTTCGGTAGATGCAGCACTTGGGATCCCTTCGCTTCTTTGTCCGGCAGCTTCGTCGAGCATTTCCTTCCAAGCTGCGCATATGTACCAAAAGAAGTACGCAGTTTTGTTACACACCCGAAAAGCGGGATCGCACCGCTTTTTCGGGTGTCGATACGCGCATCTTTTGTTTGCAGCACACCCGCTTTTCGTACGACTCGGGTACATCCCTCTTTAACTCGAGCTTCTGAGGCCGGACTCCATCGTGCAGTTCGTTGTCAGGTGGCTGATTGTAGCTAGGCCATAGCCAAGACCCCCCCATGCTAACAGAGCGCCGGAAAGTCCGCAACAAACACAACACAGGGGGGAGTGAAGGCGTTGTTTCGTTGATTGGAGTTGAAAGAGAGACTGGGGGGTGAAGACGAAATACCGTAACTGGCTTAATGTTGAACCACACGGCACACACGGCAGCATTTTGTTTGAATTTGATGGCACCCCATAATTTCACAGGATGTTGGACTTTCGATCTGGAAACGCGGGCTATCCCTGAGAAAGCGGGATTTACTTCCAACGAACGCATGCAGAATCAGGCCACGGGCTCAGCCTGGATGCTGACATCTCTTTCTCAGTGCGTGCAGTTCAACGCAGGCGGAACCAGTTTCAGGGGCGCTTGGGCGTCGACATCTCTTTCCGGCTGCCGCTGCAAGGTGGGGTTGCCAGGAGGTGGGCGGTTTTTCCGTGCCGCAAGGCGGCGACCTCGTCTCTGAGGGACGCGTTCTTCGCCTCGAGGGCCCGTTCGACGTCGATCACGCACTGCATCGCGTGCAGGGCGCAGGCCGCCTGCCTCTCTGCCTGCCGGACGCTGTCGACGTTGGCGTCGGCGCGCAAGGCGTCGACCTGCCTGCTCAGCTTTTTGATGTGCCGCTCCCCTTTAGCCGCGGCCTCGGCGACCGCCTTCAGCTTCGACTCGAGGGCCACTTCGTCCTGGTCCCGCTCCTCCGCCTCCGCACGCAGCCGCTTGACTTCGGCCGCCATGCGGCTTACGTCCGCTTCCAAGCCCTCGGCCTTCCCCCGGAGGTCCTTCACGGTCGCCTGCAGCGCCGCGCGCTCCCGACGGAGACCCGCGTTCTCCTCCTTCAGCTGCCGCTGGGCGCCGAGCTCGAAGGCCACCCGCCGCTCTCTCTGCCCCACGGCCGCGTGCAGCTCGTTGCACGTGTCAAAAAGCCGGTCATTCGCCTCCGTCAGCGCCCGCACCTGCTCCTCGAGCGCCTGCTTTTCGTCGTAGTCGGAACCACGCAAGGCATCCCCCGCCGCACCCCTCTGGCCACCCTTCAACACCCCGCGGCCCCCATCGCAATCGGCGTCGAAGGGCTGGAAACCAGCGTTACTCCGAGCCGCCAGACGTTCCCGCTGGCTGACGTCGGGTTCAGTCATGAGCGGTTTGCCGTTCCTCCGCTCTCTTCCGGTGTCCGGAGGCTCACACGGACGACCTGTCGAGACATCGCGATCGGCGCCGAAAGGCTGGGAGAGGCCGGTACCCCGCGCGGCGGGTCCTTCCGCCTGGCGGTCTGCACTGCGGGTGGACTTGGCTGGCTCAGTCGTGCGTGGGTTGCCTCTGCGCTGCCTTCCGGTGTCGGAAGGCTCGCCCGGCAATGGGGGGGGTGACAGCCGGTGTGCTTCGAAGGAAGAGGGTGCGTGCGTGCCGGCGGGGCCCTTCCCTGGGGTTTGCTCCCGCCTCCCGTCCGGCGGCGGCGGCGGCGGCCGGGCCGCTTCGACGGTGCGCTTCTTGCCCTTGCGCTTCTTCCCGCCCCCCTCCGGCTTGTCCGGTGCCGCGGCCGGCTCGCAGCAACGGCTCCGCTTCCCGCCGCACTCCGCGGCGGGGGGGGACCTGAGGGAGGGGTCGCGCTCCAGCGTTCGGAAGTGGCGCTTCATTTCGCGGATGGCGGCGGTCTCGGCAGACCGTCGGTCGTAGTGCAGTTGCGCCGCTTCGCAGCCTGCTTTGCTTGGTGACTGCGACCTCGACCCGCCTCGGTGAGAACGAACGAACTGCGGTGACGCCTGCCGTGTGTGGAAGGTTGAGCTGGTCTCTTCTCGAAACTTCGCGAACAAAATGCGTGGTTTTGTGCTATCTTTCAGGGGCTTTGGAGTGAGCAAAACGGTTCCTCTTGTTTGGGCTTTCCACAGAAGGGCCAAGCCTTTTGAAAAATGGAGCCTTCGGGGTGTCGGGGGTGGTGCTTTCGTGACACCGTGGCATGAAGGATTCGTTGGAAAGTAGACTCGAACGCTATCGCAGGACTACGCTTGCAGGAACCTAACCTAAAGCTCGCAACCAGGCCCCCTTCAACGTTCCCCAAGAGGACTGTAGGAAAAGCACAGTTGCCACCATTGCGTGCTTGTACTGGTCCTTGAAAATAATCGCGTTATCGTGACGGATGGCAGAGGCCTGACCGATCGAGATCTGCAGAATATCTTGGACAGCGCACAGATAAAATTGGCAGCACGCAATCAAGAGTCCGGTGATAGACGAAAATATGTGCTTGAGTCCAACTTGTCTGCATGGAAGGGAAGCTGATAAGAAGTTACTGTCTGCATGGAAGGGAAGCTGACAAGTTACTTCTTGATAAACTGCATGCCCTCACCCGAAACATGCCATTCAAGGCTAATGTTGTTGTCGGCAAACTGCTCTACGATCTCTGGAACAGAAGGATGCAGAGCCCGAAGAACCCAAGGCTTTGCCGTGTCCGAAGTCTCCCTCTCGCCAGCGAAAGAAGCAAACAAGCCAGAGCCTCTCCTTGCGCGCCATTCCGACACTCCAATCCCTCTTGGGTTTGGGCAAGAAGGTGATCTGCAATCACGTTCAGAAGCCCAGGTGGCGTTTGCATCAGCTCCTCTACTCTGGGAGAAACCGGAAGCTCTCCGGAGATGGTACCTGCATTTCAACTCGTCCTCTTGGGAAAGGCCAGTCGACGGCTGTATGCAAGTGGGCGGAGGTCCTGGGACTGCGAAGGCGTGACTACCACAAGAAGGACTCGCTGTCTCTGTGTTCTGCACCTGCCGCCATCTTATCCTCGGCCAAGCACCAGTTTCTCCTCCTGCTTATGACTGTCATTCTGGTTATCAACCTTGCTCCTCGCTCGGGTTGCCGTCTTCGACCGCGACCGCCTCTGATAGTTTGGGTTAGCAAATAATCTGTGGCGATTTGCGGTGTCGCATCTCTTCGTACGTGATGTGTCATTCTTTCGCCTCTTTAGCTCGACTTGATCGTCGCGCTCAGGCACGCGTTTGGTGCCTCACTTCTTCTTCGATTGCTCGTCCAGGTTGCACCGGCGCTTTCACACGCCGCACTTCACTTTCTGGTGCTCGTGGCACACCCGCTCACTCCACTCTTTTCGTGTTCCGTAGCGTTGAACACCGCCCATCTCGCCGCACGCTCTGCCCTTCCACCTCCACACGTAGGGAAAAGATCCATCCCCCACTGCCGTCGTCAGCTGTGTCTCGAGCACTTCCATCGTCTCCGTACCACCACGGAAGATCGGCCTCATCTCGAGGCACGGCTCCCACCGTTCTCAGCGACCCTATCTTCGTTTCCTGTCTGGCAGAAGCGGTCCGTCGCCGTTTCGCTCCAGCGCATCCCGACGGTTTTTAAAAGTTTGGCGAGAACCCTCGCACGCATGCTCAACGGTATCCCGTCCGTCGTCGCTACGACACTGCCCGGAAGATCCAGTTTGGTGCGCCATCGAGACGTCACCCACCACCGACCAGCACATCCCATCCAGCCAATACTGCAGCGCCCGGACCTCCTCTCTCCTCCGACCGCCGCGAAGGTCTGCGGTCCCGCGATCGCTTCGAAACCCGGCCGGCGCGGGGCCTCTGGTAGAACATTTCCTGCTCTCCTTACCGCAGCTGATCCTGTCACTACCTGTCAAACCGTGACTCGCAGTCTGTCCTTCCTTCTCATCCTATTCCTTCCTCTTCAGGGCACGCATAGCACATGGCCGCTCTGCGCAAGTTGGAGCCGTAATCCTGCACCTTTGTAGCTCTTCCGCCCCAGGGCCGACTGCAGAAAGTGGTCGCCACAAAGGAATTACCCCCCCGAAATTCACCGATTTTGGCCTGGACCAGGTGGCTTGTCTCCTGGGGTCTTTGATCTTGATACGCTCGTATTACCCGAAATTGTCCTTATTTTGTGACGAAAAAGTGCAAAGTAGCTTAGAAATGCTCTCCAGGAACCAAGGCTGCATTCCTGAAGCACTCAGCAAAAAAACAAGAAACGGAAGAAAAAAAAGACTCCCCCCCCCCATGTTGAACTACGGGGGAACTACGGGGAACTGGCCCACCGACCACACCATACAAAGTGGGTCTTTTTTGTTGAATGCTTGTGGGCTACAGCACATTTACCTCCTTCGAGATTTCGCAACTGGCAGCCTCCTCAAGTATTTCCTCCGAAGCAGGTGCAAAAAACTGTCCACCTTCACACGTAGGCTGGACGAATCGGGCGCTTGCGGCACACTGTAGCAGAGCGCAACCTGCAGCGCCCACTCCGGCGCCGTCACCACACTGTAGCAGAGCCGCAACCTGCAGCGCGCCTCCGGAGCGACTGACACCCGCCGTAGCAGCACGAGCAGAAGTGAGGAGACCGGAAACTTCCCGGAGAGATGGTCCCTGCACTCTAACTCGTCTCTCTCTCGGAAAAGGTCGCGTTCGCAGAAAAGATGCAGACAATACTGTCTCAGGGTTAAAGCGAGCACGCATTTTTGGCTGCGCTCTTCGGGAGAGGGCCAAGGTCTTCCTGTTGAGCGCGACACCTTCTTGCCGTAGCGGGGACGTCGCCTTGCCGCAGAGGCCTTCTTCACGTCGCCGATGTGCGCGACGAGCATTTTATGACGCTTCTTAAGCCGTCTACACCTGACACCAGGTATACCAGTGCTTCCGATAATGGACATCAGTCCGTCATTTTCTTGTTGAAACTCTCGTGCTGTCCTGCACTTGTGACCTGAGTATAATGTAGCCCTATTGGGTAGTTTGCGCGTACTTCGCTTTTTTTTAGTTTTTTTTCGTTTTTCAGGGGGTACATTTAGGCGTACATCGACGAACTGCGGTGACACTTGGGTGGAAGTGGCGTGTTGGTTGGCCCCTTTTTGGAACATGACTACCGGACCCCGTATCTGAAACGGAGAATATCCGAGTTAGCATACTCGTATGCGCTCGATCAAATGGCCAAGGTAATCGGGAAGACACGATGATGAGATACAAACAAGGCAATCGAGGAAAGCTATCGGTCGTAGAGGTACGATCGAGGACTGCCCCTTTGAAAGCTGAAGAATGAATGAATGATCAATGCATCAGGCTTGCCACGATACAATCTCTGGTATCGGGGAATCTCTGATTCGTCAGACGTTCCTCGGTCCAGTCTGGTTTGGCGGAGTGACAAGAAACCTGGTTGATCCTGCCAGTAACAATAATGAGAGCACCACGCAGTACACGGGGAACGACAATAAACGCTTGCATACCTCTTCATTTCGACTTCTCTTCGGCGAATCCAACGCGCATGCGACCAAGCCGTTCCCGAAGCGCCTGACTCTTGAAAGCGTTGGGGATGAATCACATTGCATGTGATTTCAGGGCGCATGCACACCTCCCCCCCGTACCCCGCGCCTGTGAAGTGTTTAATGTACCCAGCGGTGCCGCCAAAAGCCTGTGTAACCCTGTCGCCGGCGAGGAACCCACCGGCACCAACGCCAGCAAAACGAAGAAGTGCCCACGGCCACGAGGTAAAGCTGAAGTTCAAAAAGCGGGTGTCATACCCGCTTCGGTCGATCCTATCTCCTGGAGCTACATAGAGTTGCCTACACATGACTCAGTGAAAACGAAGAGGTAGTCACCGACCATCGCCACAGGCTACAATACACCACAGTCTATCAGCTCCCTCGAGCTGCATAGAGTTGAATGGGGCTGATCCCAGAGCTGATTGCCCAAGGCCTGCCGTATTAGAGAGCCGCCAGTACGGAGTGCGTTGGGCCTTCTGGAGAACAGCGGAGTTGCCGTACGAGTGCCACTTTCATTTGCTAGTCTCTGTTTCCATCTTGCCATCAGGAAAAGTGGTGTCCTTTGTCCTCCCACGGACCCGTAACCCCAGGAGGCGAAACCTCTTTCCCTACTCTGACGCGGATGCTGATGCACTGTACTGTATGAGAGAGAGACGAGGAAAGGCAAGGACGTTGTAGCTTTCGTGTCTTTCCTTCGTTTGTTCGGTTGGTGCAGAAACGGTGAAACATAAATAATTGTCGCAGGGGGTTGAATTGAAATGCGAGCATGCATTCCTCCTTTTTCCTCAACGACAGCAAGTGTCAATCTAGCCCGCCCGGCGGGACACTTCTCTCCTCTGTCCGTCAGCAGCGAGCAAAACGTTTGCTGATCGCATTTGCTCGGAAGCTATTGTACTTCGGTCGAGCTTGTCTGGTCCAATGGAGGTCGTCGCCGGAGGAATATTTCGGTTCTCAAAATCACGAACACAGGCGGCGGACTAACGTCAGCGCGCAACCTGAGTGTCAGCAGACAGGGATGCGATGTGCGTCTTCTTCCTGTTGCTGGCCTCGGAGTGTTAGGGGAGGGTGTCCAAAAAGAAGACAAAAAGTGATCTAACAGCAAGCTCTGGGGGGTGGGAGGGCAGGGACGTTGTTAGTGATCTCGGATAATCGCCGGACGGATTATCCTAAACAAGGTTCTTGCGGGGGAACGGGTAGGTCGTGCTGTACGGTGGAGTCCAGCCTCAGAGGCTGGAGTTAAAGAGGGCGAGACACTCCTGAAAGGCCGGTGCTACAACGAAGGCGAGTGTAAATGTACACCCGAAAAGCGGGTGTGGCGTCCTCAACTTTAGCTCCAGTTTGAGGCTGGACTCCACCAGTGCAGGTCACCGTGTTAGATATGGTAGGGCTTCCGACTCCCACAATCGTGAGCAGCATGAACTCAAGGAGGATTCGACGAACTCAAGGACGATTCCCCACAGGATTCGCGAAAAGAGAAGAGAACATTTCCGGAGTTGGGGCTTGCACTGATAAACGAAGCAACGGACGATCAGCATCAACTGACCAAAGGTGATGAGCATGATAAGGCAAAAGTTTCTTGTTCTTCGCGTGTACAGGGTATAAACCTCTCTGGGGGGGGTTTGCAAGAACGTGCTTGGAATGGGTATGTGCTCAACACCGCACTGGTCCCGTCTGCGCCGTGTTTCGGTCCTTTAAGCCACGGACACATAAGGCGGACCATCATCAGCGTGGAACCTGAGTGTCTGCAGACAGGACTGCGGTGTGAGTCTGGTTTGTCAGGCGGCTGTTCGTAGCTCGTCACAGCCAGGACCGGTCTCTGGGGGGAAAATGTTTCTTCTCTTGGGGGGGGGTCCTGTATTAGCCCTTTTTCGTTGGCTTCGTTTTCTCTTTCATGTGCAACCGTTGTTCCAGAAATGTTCCCGTCAGTACAGATGTACTATTAAAGAAAAAACTCTATGCCCACTCGCGGACGAGTGGAATCTACAAAATCTATCGGACGGCGGACTTGGTTGTGTGGAAGCTTAGAGCCCCACCTTTTGGCGCTGAATGTGATTCGGGCCGTCTCGTCGTTGATGAAGCGCCTTGCGTAAGAAACGGTCCTGACTGCCAACCACACCGGTTTGAGCATCGAACTGTTCCTGCGTACCGTTTCGAGAAAATGGGGCGGTTCACTTACCGAGTTGAGTTTTGAGTCCTATGGCGCGTTGCGTATCGTTTCCTGTAAACTTGAGCGTACCGCGTGGCTGGGCTTGAGGGTTGCTCGATCGCATGTTGCCTGCAATAGCCTTTGCTAGAAGGCGTGGCACCAATCGAGCTAATGAAAAACGAAAGTGAGCAAGAGACAAGCAAGTCATTTTTCTCGCAGTCTACGAAGAGACGTTTCGAACGTCACAGTCTCAGGGTGTGCCACGAGTGAATCTTGCACTCGCCGTCCTTCTGCACGGGTCGTTCAACAGTGGGAAGAGAAACGTGACTGGTGTTGTAGTCAAAGCCCTCAGCTTGGGGATCAGCGGGGGTGGCGGAGTAGGTGGTGGTGTGGTAGATGTGAACGAAGTGGTCGTAGTACAAGGCGAGGTCCCCGGCTAGCTCTGGGAACACGTGCCTTTTGGACAGCGGAGGGAGGCTGATCTGCACAATTTCGCGGTCGGAGCAGGCAAGGCGCATTTGGCAGTGCCACGTCCACCGGGTGCTGTTGTTCTCGAGCACCATGCCAGTCGGCACACTCGAGTCTTCCCGCCACCAAACTGACGTCAACCCCTGCTCGCCGGTCGGCACCGGCTTCGCGTCCTGCCCACGACCTTGCCGACACACCGGCGCGTAAAAGTAGTCCCCCACGTCACACGTATTCACCTTCTTCAAATACCCCCACCCGCAATCCCGAAGCTCGGTTTGGATGCTGAGGACGAACTGCGTGCATTCCGAGGGGGCGTGCGCGCCGTCGACCCGAGAAGGGATCACGATGTATTTCGAGGACGCGTCGAGGGTCAGCTCGATGGCCAGGGGCGGGTCTTGCTTCGTCGTCGGCGGGGAGGAAGGGGAAGGGACGAGGACGACGGCCTCGTAGCCGCAGGCGGGGTCGTCGTGCAGGCGTAGAACCGACAGGCCGAGGGTCGGCGTGACGCCGGGCTGCGTCGGCTGCAGCTGGATGACGGCTTGCGTGGTGCTCTCCACGTGCAGCTCGACCACGAAATCGCACGATTTCCCGAGGATTTCCCCGTGCATCCGCAGATCTCCCCAGTGTTCCCGGACGTGTGCAACGGTCAACGACGCGTACCGGGCAAGCACATCGCCCAGTTCCATCCAGGTGACACCCTGCTCTCGGTCTAGCACTGGCGACGGGACTGGAAGGGACACGCCCGAAGGGATGATCTTCCCGTACAGGTCCGCCTGCGACGAGATCGTCGGCGTCTTCATCGTCTTCCACACGGGGTCGCTCCAGCCCCACGGCACCCGCCAGGGGCACTCTCCCCTCAGACGAACCAACCTGCGACCTTCGTAATCCACCGCATTCAACACGGACGCCGACGGCAGTAAGCCGACGTCCTCGCGAACCTCAAACCCCTCCGCTTCCTCTTCACTAACACCAGGGGTCGGTTCGATACCTTCGGCGGCGATGCACACTAAGCATCCCTGCGAAAGCCAGTCCTTCATCTCCTCCCACACGGTGTCCACGCACAGGTCGCTGTGTGCGAGGGAGATCCGGTGGTACGGCGCGCCGGTGAACAGCGCCAGCGCGCTGCCGACCGTCCCCTGGCGGAGGTTCCCGTACCCGCCGGCCAGCCACGCGGAGACCTTTTCGAGCATTTGGACCCAGAGCTCGCTGGAAGGCGACGACGCGTGCGCGGGCCCGTCGGCGTCGCACGGGATCCAGGTGTCGCACGTGATGTCCAGCCACCACCCGCTCGTGCAGACGTGCGCGGTGAAGTGCCCGGCGGGGAGGTCGTACTCGGCGAGGCACTGCGACAACAGGGACGGCCGGTCCGCCAGCGCCCGGGCAGCGGTCACCCACCACTTGTGCGCCAGGGCGCCGGCGCCGACGTCCGCGCTGGGGCGCTCGGACATGACGGCGACGGGCACCTTGTGCACGTTCGAGAACTGCTGGGGCCGCTTGAGCACGCACCCCGGCGGCAGCTCGTCGCCGACCATAACCTCGACGAAGTCGACGTCGGAATACGCGATGCCGTTCGAGACGCAGAGGTCGATGACGTCCGTTTCCCGCAGCTCAAGGATCGCGTCCGGACCCTCCGCCAGCTGCCGGCGCTCGATCTCCGAGCACCGCAGCATCCGGACGCAGTCGATCTCCGTGCCTAGGCGAACCACCATGTACCGGTGGGCGGCCTCCACGTCGAACGTGTAGTCACAGACGAGTTTTTGAAGCGCGAAATACGCGGGTTCGCAGGGAATCTTCGCGATGGGCAGCAGGTACGACAGCTGCTGCTCGAGGGACAGCGCGTCGAAGGAGCAGAAGAACGCACAGACGGGGCGCAGCGACGTTTTGCCGGTCGACGTGAGCTGGAAGAGAGACACGGTTTCCCCCGGGAGGACGACGGCGGACAGGGTGTGGCGGGGCCCGCGGGGCGTCGGCCCGCCGGCCGACAAGGGAGCGACCGTGGCCAGGTCGGCGCAGGCTCGGTAGTCCGCGGTGACGGTCACGCGGTACGGCGCCGCGTTGCGGAACGCGACGGCGACCTTCGCGTTGTCGTCCCTCCACGACAGCTCGAAGCTCTGCTTCTTCGCCCGGTTCATCCTCGGGTCGAACCCGCAAATCACCGCCTCCTCCCCAGCGGGGATCAGCCGGTCCAGCACGACGACCCGCTGCACGTCTTGGTCGTCGGTGCCCTGATTCGACCCCCGCACCGCATCCATCCTCGCCAGGGTCTCCTGCATGGGCACCACCGTCGCATCCGTAGCGCTCGCGACGAGTTGGAGCGGCAAGGCCGTGCTGTGGGGGGAGATGTTCGCGACGAGGAAGGACAGGCCTTCGAGCTCCGCGGGGTCGGACACGTTTTTGGTCAGCGGGATCAGCGGCAGGAGCGCGCGTTCCGAGTCGGCGTCGGGGGCGGCGGCGGTTTGGCCGCCGCGCGGCAGCTCGGCCCCTCGCGCGAACCGAGCCAAGTTTGTCACCGCGTCGGTCGGCGGCACTGTGGCAGCGCAACTCCTACTAACACTACCAGGTGCACCAGCACTGCTACCAGGAACGGGACGGGTTTGGTTGCCGCTCCTCGCCCGGTTTGCTTCTTCAGTCACTGGCACCTCTCTCCGATCGGCGGGTTGCGTCGGTTTGTTCGCCTCCCCCGCGGCTTGCGGGCGAAGCTGGTCGCGATGCGTTGCGCGGGCCTTCGCCGAGAAGTCGCTCCGTTGCGGGGACGGCGTGGCGGCTTCGCCGGGGACGTCGCGCGCCGGGTTGGGCGAGGTCGACGGGAACGGCTCGGGCACGGACGACGAGTTGCTGTTGGTCGCACCGGCCAGCGACGGGTGCGGCGGGTGCGGGAACCCGCCGGCCGGCGGCGGCGCAGCGGTGGGGGACCCGTGGACGGGCGAGCGGCGGCCGTGCGAGGTCGCTGGGGAGGCGAGCGGGTCTCGGTGCGCGGGGGATCGTGTCCCCGACCCGGCGTGGTAGGGGAGCCCCGACACCGTGCTGTTCGGCGACAGCGAGAACGGCCGCGTCGTGCGCGATGCGCTGCGGCTCTGCCGCCGCGACGCCGGCAGGTTGCACGGGGGGTCAACCTCGGCCTCCTTCCCCCGGGTTGGGCCACTCAGCTCCTGCACCTGCAGCGCGCCCGGCGAATCCAGGTGCCTCGCCCCTTCCCCGTCGCCCTGCCCCGGAAACCGGTGGTCCGCGTGCTCGTGGGAAGCCTGGCGACGGCCGATCCCCTCCGCGCTCAGGCACGTCGGGCACGCCGCCTCGCCGCGAAACGCGCCGGAAGCACATTGCTCGCAAGTCGGCCCTTTCCGCGCGCCACTGGGGACCCCTCGCTGCGAGGGGTCCGGCCCGGCTCCGGGTTCGTCGGCGAACGCGCCTGAGTGCGCGGGCACACGGCGGGCGGCGGGTTGGGCGGGGAAGTGCACACGTTCTCCGCCGGCTGCTGGTTGGACGGGGAAGTGCACACTTTCACCGGCTACGGGTTGGGTAGGAAAGTGTTGGGCGGGAAACTGCGCACTTTCGCCGCCGGCTGCTGGTTGGGCGGGGAAGTGCACACTTTCACCGGCTACGGGTTGGGTAGGAAAGTGTTGGGCGGGAAACTGCGCACTTTCGCCGCCGGCTGCTGGTTGGGCGGGAAAGCGGTGGGCGGGAAACTGCGCACTTTCACCGACGACGAGTCGGGCGGGAAAGTGCACACTTTCGCCGGCGGCGGGCTGCCCGCACGTCGCGCACGACGCCGGCGCCGCGTGCTCGGAGGGCCCGCGGGACCCCGGGTCGGCCGGCCGCGCGAACGACGGCCACGACACCGGCGGCCTCTCGGGCAAAGCGTGCGGGCAAGCGATACCGGGGTGGACCTTCGAGACGCCGCCGGGCGAAGCCCGCGGGACGTTCTGCGGCGCACCGCGTGACCCAGCATGGGGAAGGTCTGCAAATCCGGGGTTTGCGTGGCAAGTGTCGCAAGATCCGGAAGGGAGCCCGTGGGACACCGCGGCGTGGTAGCCGTGGGACGGCGCGCCAGACGACATGCACGACACGGCGGAGCGCAGGCAGGCGGACTCCACGCCGGAATGATGGCTGGCCGCCACGCCCGGAGGCCCAACACCAGGTGCCGCGAACGACGGCGAACTCTGGTGCCGCAGGGGAGGTGGATTGACGTGCGGCCCCGCCTGCCTGCGGGCGCCGCGGCCGCTGGCGGACGAAGCGCCGTTCAGCACGGGCAGGGGCGACGGCGTTGCCGCAGGCGGCACCCTGGCGTGCCGCTGGGCCGGGTCGTCGGGCGCGAAGGACGGGCTTCGCACGTTGCCCTGGGTGTCGGAGAGCGGGCTGAGGATGCTGCTCTCGCTGGCGGTCGCGTTTGGGGGGGCGTCGCCCGCCGCCGGCGGGGGGCACGCCTTTTTAAAGGCGGCGTGCGCCTCGCGCGGCAGCACCGCGTTCGCCTGGAGAGCGTTGAGCGGGGTGCGCGAGCCGCCCACCCCGCCGCCCGTCCTCCGGTAAGCGGTTTCCACGGTGAACCCGGAGGAGCACGACTGGAACGCGCGCTTGCGCAGGCGGACGAGTTTTTCGATCGTGGCGACGACGGGCGACGCCCCGGGGGCCGCCGGATCCTCGCGGATCACCCACGACTCCACCCGGAGGCCGTCCGGCCCCGCCGCGCACGTTTTGACGTCCAAAAAGTGGACTTCCCCCGAAATTCCCCCGTGCACGTCGAGTGCAAAATGCGTCCTCGTCAGCCGCACGGCCGCCGGCGCGCCGCCGACGGTGATGCCCGAGAAAAACGTGAAGTCGTCCACCGCCGCGCACTCTTCGTCGGTCAGCCGGTCGGCGCTCTGGCTGTTGAGGAGCGCGATGTACTTCTCCGTTGCGCCCAGCAGCTCCCAGTAGGCTTCCGCCGGCAGCTGGAACGCCGGCTTCCCATCGTCCCCGATGACTTCCACCGGGCCGTGGTCGCCCTTCATGCAAAGGTTCCGTGCGGCCCCCCTCCCGCACCACCTCACCCCACGTGTGCAGACTGTTTCGAGGGGTTTTGTGTGAAGACTGTTTTGAGAACCTTAGTTCAAAAAACAACAGGTTTTTAGTGTGAAGACTGTTTTGAGTAGTTTAGTTCATAAGAAACAGGCTTTCTGTCCTCTCTCCCGAAATCGCCGCTATAGTATGCCATGGTAGCGGTTCCATGTGGAGACGTGGTGTGTCTTGCCGCGAACGTTTTGACGTCCGAAAAGTAGATTTCCCCCGAAATTCCCCCGTGCACGTCGAGAGCAAAATGCGTCCTCGTCAGCCGCACGGCCGCCGGCGCGCCGCCGACGGTGATGCGTTTTGTGTTTCCTTTTTTGTTTGTGCGCACTAGCGGAACTCACCTGCTTTGGTAAGTTTCATGTAGTACGCTGCCAACTACTAATTCTTAGTACCAACAATGCATTGTTAACACAAAAAAGCGAAGTCGTGCACCGCCGCGCACTCTTCGTCGGTCAGCCGGTCGGCGCTCTGGCTGTTGAGGAGCGCGATGTACTTCTCCGTCGTGCCCAGCAGCTCCCAGTAGGCTTCCGCCGGCAGCTGGAACGCCGGCTTCCCATCGTCCCCGATGACTTCCACGTGGTCGCCCTTCATGCAAAGGTTCCGTGCGGCCCCCCTCCCGCACCACCTCACCCCGCAGACTGTTTCGAGGGGTTTTGTGTGAAGACTGTTTTGAGAACCTTAGTTCAAAAAACAATCTAGACTGTTTCTTGTAGTAAGCGGTCGGTTTTTTGAAGTCTCCGTTTGACTTGTGAGGCGGGGGGAATGGGGGGTTTTTCCTTTTGTGCTGTTAGAGCAGGGTCTGGGCAGTGTGTTTTCATTCCTTTTCGTACTTTGTGTCGCTTTTACTTTACTGTTTACTGTCACATGTGGTTGCGCATCCGTGTTGGGTTTTCTGTGTGAAGACTGTTTTGAGTAGTTTAGTTCATAAGAAACAGGCTTTCTGTCCTCTCTCCGAAATCGCCGCTATAGTATGCCATGGTAGCGGTTCCATGCGGAGACGTGGGGTGCCTTGCCGCGAACGTTTTGACGTCCAAAAAGTGGATTTCCCCCGAAATTCCCCCGTGCACGTCGAGAGCAAAATGTGTCCTCGTCAGCCGCACGGCCGCCGGCGCGCCGCCGACGGTGATGCCGGAGACTGCCCGGCTACTGGGGCAGCAGGATACTCTTCCAGGTGGGTAGCGTCACCTCCTCACAGTTTCACTTAGGAAGTTGATGCACCACGAAAGTCGATAAGAGGTTTGGGTTAGAATGCAAAGAATCTGTAGCGATAATCTGCATCGATGAGAGAACTTCACACACGGCTTCAGGGTGTGGTTCGTTCAAAAGCCAAGGATGGAAGGTGGCCTCGTTCCCAAGCTCGTTCCCCCGGGTTAAGGCAGTCACTCAACATTCCCTTATGCTAGTGATATCAGTTACAAAGACGTGTTCTTACCTCTCCTTTTCTTCAAGGCAGTCCTCACGTCAGACAATACGAAGAGCAGAAACTCCCAATGCGAGCTGATTGCCGGATGGATGCGGGCAACTGCACCTTTGTACCACAGACACCCTCTGGGTGCTTCCAGGTTACGCGCAATCGGGCTGGTCTATGTAAGAGCTGACTTGATGTTACTTTGATCAAACTCACACTAACCTGAAACACTGTAACTGCGCATATCGAAGAGGCGACCTTCGGAAAAGCGGAAGAGCGAGAAAAAGAGCTAGGTCCATGATGCTCCTCTGCGAAGAAATACGTGCACCTCATCTGCACCAAAGCGAGGAAGGCGGCCGACGGCAGGTCTGGGTGTCCAGGACGTTTTCTAGGCGAAGACTGACACACACACATACAAGCACACACAACACACACACACACACACACACACACACACACACACACACACACACACACACACACACACACACACACACACACACACACACACACACACACACACACACACACACACACACACACACACACACACACACACACACACACACACACACACACATACTAGCAAGCTTGCTTGAGCGCCGAAGGCGCGTCTAGTGGGATCCACTACGTTCTGTGGATAGGCAATGCATCCCCAGTTTCACATCCACTCGTTACGAGGTTGGACGGGAGGGATCACAATCCAACACACGTCGCAGGCTGGGTGTTGGCCCCCCTTTGGTTGGGTTCCCCTCCCTCTCTCTCCCTGGTTGGGTTCCCCCAATGTCGTTTTGCAGGCGCGGGCCCTGGCCGCCGGGGCCCGATTGACGTGCGCGAACGTCGGAGCAGCGGATGGAACTGCCTGCTGCGGACGCGGCGAGCGGCGGAGGTGCAGCGACAGGCTCGGCCTCTGGCGGGCACCCTTCGGGCTTTCCGTGACGATAGACGCCAGAGGGTGATGCCGCCCGGACCCCAGGGGATGCATCGCACAGAGGTCCCTTTGGTTGGGTTCCCCTCCCTCTCTCTTCTTGTGCCATTTTCGGCCCTTTCTAGCTTGCCTGTTTCCGTTTCCTTTTGTTGCCCTGCATCCCGCAGTTGCTGCGAGGACGTGCACCCGCTGGAGAACGCCAGCGCGAAGCAACCGGCCAGTGTCGTGGCCAGTGGAGCTGAGACCTCCAGAGACGTCGACAAGTCCATAGAACGGAGTAAGGATCCCATACTAGCAAGCTTGCTTGAGCGCCGAAGGCGCGTCTAGTGGGATCCACTACGTTCTGTGGATAGGCAATGCATCCCCAGTTTCACATCCACTCGTTACGAGGTTGGACGGGAGGGATCACAATCCAACACACGTCGCAGGCTGGGTGTTGGCCCCCCTTTGGTTGGGTTCCCCTCCCTCTCTCTTCTTGTGCCATTTTCGGCCCTTTCTAGCTTGCCTGTTTCCGTTTCCTTTTGTTGCCCTGCATCCCGCAGTTGCTGCGAGGACGTGCACCCGCTGGAGAACGCCAGCGCGAAGCAACCGGCCAGTGTCGTGGCCAGTGGAGCTGAGACCTCCAGAGACGTCGACAAGTCCATAGAACGGAGTAAGGATCCCACACACACACACACACACACACACACACACACACACACACACACACACACACACACACACACACACACACACACACACACACACACACACACACACACACACACACACACACACACACACACACACACACACACACACACACACACACACACACACACACACACACACACACACACACACACACACACACACACACACACACACACACACACACACACACACACACACACACACACACACACACACACACACACACACACACACACACACACACACACACACACACACACACACACACACACACACACACGCGCACACACGTGTGGCACACTCACATAATGAAAAGAAAAAGAAACGGAAAGCCTTCAAAGGAGGGGAATGCAGAGAAAGAAGAGACACCACGTACTTGCAATCCGGAGACAAGGTCAAATACACACACTGCAAGGCAACAGTTGTCCGAGTCGTTGTACATGTCATAGGACAACTTGCCGTCTGTACTACGGACCGAAGGACAATTCGATTGTACGTCAGTAACTTGCCATCGTCGGACATGCGGTTGATTGTACTTGCCGAGAGAGGCCACACACGAACTTGCCACCCTTAGGACAAGTAGGCGATTGGGCCTGTCATATGACCACTTGATAGGAGAAGTTAACGGTACGCAATAAAAGTGGCAGATACTTCCCGGGGTGGTTTCGACTCGAGCTCTTCGTTCCTGCTTTGCAGTCTTGCGCCGAGCGGTGTGCAGCGTCAGCTACAAAGGAGCAGACATATCAGCAAGCAGAACTCCCTCGAGTCTTCCTCCACACTAACTACTCCGGTTCCGTGCAGATTTGTTCAGTCCGGCTATTCCCTTAAATCGGCAATTCTTTTTACAGTTTCAACCTGAATGCACTCTCCCGCCCGTGACAACTGCGTATTTGTTGACGACGGCGTGCCTTTCTTCGTGGCCAGTCCGGATCAAAGACGCGCGAATCAATCATTCCCCATTCCCCTGCGGTAATTGACGACGTGTCCGTCGTCCAATGGAAGTCGCGGTTTCCCAACTATTCCCTCGCTGTGCACGTCGGTCCTGGGCGGAAGTCGACAAGCAATGCAGCAACCTCGAGTATCCAAAGCGGATCCCTGCACTTGGGGTATTGTTAACCCAGCACACGGGCTACACGAAAAAAAAAAAAAAAATGATCCTAGTATGTTGTCCTTCTTCTGGTTCCAAAAGTGGGTCGCTCCTAGCTAAGCAATCGGACCACTTTTTGGGACCAGCGGTGGGACATTGCTATCGTATCGGTACCTAACGGGTGCTAGATGGTTCTCGAGAATCGAAATCTAATTCCCCGCCTACCCGTTTGCAGCCAGTGAAGTCAGCTACACTACTAAGCCGAATGCAGAGTACCTGTAGCGATGGCCTGCTAGCTGACTACCTCTTCGATCGTACCGTGTTGTGCACACCAGGCATTTGCACTCATTCGAACCATTGTCTTCGCGCGGCGTTCTTTCCCTGATAGACAGCTCCAAGCAAGTATATGAAGCTCCAGGGGATAGGGATGGACCTGATAGACCATGGTGTACGATAGTACACCGTGACAGACAGCGGCAGGCAATTCGCTGCTGTTCTAGGAGATATGGGTGGATCGGCTTAGTAGTCCTACCATCAAAAGCTGACGGGGCAGAAGCTCAAGCGGGCTGGCTGGGACATGTTATCGTACTGTGTACCTACCGGGTGCTGACATGACCCAACACTGCCCGCGGAAAGGCATAAATCCGCCGAAAGTACCTACCGAAGAGAGAGTAGTTAGTTCGTGCCACGTGGGAGGCCAGGTCCCCCCGCGGCCAAAGGAAAAGGCAGCGCGGCGGAATGCAATCAAACCAAAAAAGGGAAGGGATGGGTATATTGCGTGTGAGGTGACGAAGGGTCTGATGCTAGAGGAGGAATTCAATTCGTGGGGAGCCAGCACCTTTCCATTCTCTTGAAGACTCGCACGTGCCCATCTTCGGGTGTACTAAGTCGGACTACCTTGCAATAAAAGCTGCCCATCGTGCTGTGCTTGGAAACCTTGCTTTTTTTCCTTCTTCTTCTCCCGTTCAAGACCGTGCAGGGGGGTTTTTACAGCCTTCACGGCCATCCGTATGCCGGTTCGTGGAATCTGAGCGCCTGTAGAAGGTCCGGGTTTCCCTCATCCTTGTCGTGTCGTGTCCAGGTCAGGTCCGGCGCCACCAAGCAATTCTATGCAGCTCCAGGATGAGAGGGATGCGGACCTGGCAGAACGTGGTGCAACGCGACGCGCCATGAAGACAGCGGCAGGCAGTGCGATGCAAGTCTCGAATGTGCTTTGCACTGGTTTGCGTGACGTAAGCGGGGGAGGACCCCCTCCAAGTAATCGAAGAAGCCAACACGTGGCTTCGAGACGCAGCGAGCCGGCTGGGGGCAGTGGTCCTACCGGTTGCACAGGATGGCGCGTGCATGTTCGCGTCGCTAGCGCGGTGCATGAAAGATCGGTCGGCAGCCACGCTGCGGCGTCCAAGACCCATATTGCGGCATCGAGGATTTCTGCCGCTGCCTGCAGGCACCAATGATCCCCGTACGTTGTCCGTTCTTCCATGTGGTCCAGGTATTCGTCATACGTTTGACGGTCTCTCTCATCCTCGGGACAAAACATCCCACGGTACTCGTCGTTGTTCCGCAGCCATCCCACCACTTGCTGTCTCAGGAAGCAGAAAGTCGATCGCAAGGTACGGCAGGGGCCGCAGTCGCCTACCTTTTTCATGTCACGGCAAGACTCTGCGAAACGGTGTTTTCGACGCCATGACTAATTTAGGTTAACACTTTAGACTACGCTCAAGTCGGACTACCGTCAAAATACTCGAGGGACTGCCTTGTGCTCATTTCGAAGGAGGCTAGAGGGGGAGAAAACAATACAACTACAAAGTGGGTCTTTTTTGTTGAACGCTTACGCCCGCCACTTGACGCAGATTTACCTGTGTTTCGTGTGGGCTACAGCACATTTACCTCCTTTGATCTATCGCAACTGGCAGTCTCCTCAAGCATTTCCTACAAAGCAGGTGCAAAAAAAAACACATAGATCGGTAGGCAGGCAGTCTGCATGGAGAAGAAGTAAGATCGGCTCAAATGCAGGACAATTCAAGATACGGTACTCGTGAAGGCCGAGCTGGGCAGCCCCTTCTGATAGACTGCAGATAGACTGTGGCAGACAGGAGCAGGCAATCCGATGCAGTTCCAGGAGATAGGGGTGGAGTGGCTCACGTGAAGGGGTCGAGTTGAGTCGGCGGGAAAGCGATCTGTGACTCCTTTGTGATTCGCGACTGACGACTTCTCACAAAGCTTCATTCAAAAAGAAGAAGGAAAAAAACGAATGCGGAAATAAAAAAAAAAAAAAAGAGAAGAAAAGACAGGCACTGCGCTGCGACGAATACCCTCAGGCAATCCGCGCCGTGTTGCTTGGGAAATGCTTTCTTTCGCTTTTAGAACTGATTAGAAGCTGAAGACCCCTTGTAGCCGTTGGGCTTCGGCATTGCGGGGATCTGCGTGACGGCAGCATCACGTGCGGGGGGTAGAAAAACAGCTCGCAGAGCCCAAAAGGCTCGGGTGTTAACTTTTCTTTGCTTTCTTTGGAAGGGAGGGGCCAGGGAAAGTCTGCTACACGGGAGCCAAGCTTCACGTGTTCGGCGGTATTGCAGAGCCACGGGCCTACGGGTCACGTGGCTGCCGATTTCCCAAAGTAAAGCATCAAGGCGCGGCGCACCTTGGGGCTTGGCGCTTGCGCTGAACACAAGCTCGTCGAGACGGTCGGCCACAGGGCAGAGCGGCGGGGTCGTAGCCCTGTGCTGCCTCCGACTCAAGCTTTGCAAGCTGTGGCTGACCGTCACGTTCCTGGACCCGGAGCGGCCTTTTTTTCTTCTTCTTTTTCTTCTTTTGGAAGGGGGGGGGGGGGGAGGCTAGTGTCTGGGCTTTGCTGCAGTCCTCGCGTTCTCTGGGGTGGTCCTTTTCGGGTCGCCCTGCCGATGCACCTGATATGAGGCAAGTGGTCAGTGTGCTATGTGACATGTGACGAGTAGCCACTTGTTATGTGGCAGGCCCACTGTGCGTGCTCTCGTCTCGGGTGGAGAGGGCAGGGGCGGCGGAATGTGAGAACGTGCTTGGAAACGGTATGCCACATCATCAGCGCGGAACCTGCGTGTCTGCAGACAGGACAGCGGCGTGAGTCTAGTTTGCCAGGCGGCTGTACTTACCACCTACCCTAGGACACAGGCAAATTCGTCTAGAGCAGGGAATTGCAACAATGTGCTTGGAATGGATGCTGTGTTTAACACACGCACGGGTTCTGCATCGTGTTTCGGTCCTTTAAGCCACAAGACACAAAAGGCAGACCATCATCAGCGCGGAACCTGAGTGTCTGCAGACAGGACAGCGGCGTGAGTCTGGTTTGCCAGGCGGCTGTACTTAACCCTAAGACACAGGCAAATCCGTCTAGAGCAGGAAATTGCAACAACACGTGCTTGGAATGAATACTGTGTTTAACACACGCACGGGTCCCATCTGCACCGTGTTTCGGTCCTTTAAGCCACAAAGCGGACCATCACCAGCGCAGAACCTGAGTGTCTGCAGACAGGACAACGGCGTATGTCTGGTTTGTCAAGCCGCAGTTCGTAGCTCGTCGCAGCCCGGACCACCCGTGCTACGAGAGCACAAAGGGGCCAATCCGTCACACGGAGAGGACCCCTTACGACCGACTGTCTGAGCAAATCAGGCCCCCCTCCGCCCTTGTTGTGACTGCGACTCGCTGGACCGTACTGACTCGTCTTCTTTTTACGGCGGCCATCCGGTAAACGCCATCCGGTAACTCCGCAGAGTAGGGGGAGGTGGGGTGGTGTGGGGGAGGCGGGTGGTTTCACTCATCATGCGAACTCAACTTCGAAGTCGCGGCCTTCGAGTTTGGCCTCCCACAGCGGAGACATCTCGCGAAGCCTCGTCACAGCCGTTACCGCGCTGTCGATGGTGAAGTCGACTTCTGCCTCTGTCGTGAACCTGCCGATGCCGAAGCGCAGCGAGGTGTGCGCGACAGCCTCCGACACACCGAGGGCCCGCAGCACGTACGACGGCTCCAAAGACGCGCTCGTGCACGCACTTCCGCTGCTCACCTGCATTCATTATTGGAGAGAGTCAAAGCTTGCTTGAGATTCCGGGATTTTAGGGCCTCCTGGCGACCTTTGCTAAATGGTCTCTTTTAGAGCAAGTAAAGGCTATGTGGGTGCGGGTATTTTCATTGGCGTACACTTTCAAGCGTTTACTGTAGTTTAGAGGTTCGGTGTTTTAGGGTCTCCGGTTGACCATTGAGGCTGTGAAGTGGGAAGTATGAGGGAAGTGGGTATGATTATACACTACGGCTAGCAAAGAAGTAAGTGGGAAAGAAGTGCGTAGTTTTGTTTTTATGCTTGTACTTGTTAGTTGTCGACAACATGTGTTGTGTCGAGGTGTTTGTCCTTCGCTTGCACCACCGTGTGCTGTTTTTCACTCAGGACTTTGACCTGTTGTGTTTGTGTTTTGGCGTGTAGGGGTAGACCCGCATGACCTCACGTCCGTTCAACACGTGGTTCGGTAGTTACAGCACTCGGGATCCCTTCTGTTCTTTGTCGGGCAGCATCGACGAGCACTTCCTTCCAAGCTGTGTGTCCCTTACCAGGGGATTGGCTTCTATATCCACATTTGGACTGTCAGTCCAATTTGGAAAAGCCGGCGGGGAAAAAGAAGAAACGTGAAAACGGGGCTTTGCCTGGAGGCTTTTCGTGTTATTTCTGCAGATGCTTTGGGCTATCTTTGTGTCTATGCTTCCAGTCGTCTTCTTAACCATGGTTAAGTGCGCAAATGGTTTGTTTAGCAGCCCGTGACACCGCACAAGGAAAGAAATGGCATTGCACCATCACCCAGGCCCCCGGCAGAGGTGGCCGAATGCGCAATCCGAGGCACTCAGGGCCCAGCGTGTCGTGAAGATACGTCGCGTCGCGCTGTGCTGAGCCCATTCCTGAGTGAGGACGCAATAAGCCGTCAGGTCCAACCTTGGCAAATGGGCCGGAGACCAAGCTAATGCCCCCGCCCTTACGTTTCCGAAAATACCCGAGGGCTGCCTTGTGCTTACTTCGAAGGAGGCTAGAGGGGGAGAAACAATACAACTACAAAGTGGGTCTTTGTTGTTGAACGCTTACGCCCGCCACTGAACCCAGAGTCACCTGTGTTTCGTGTAGGCTACAGCACATTTACCTCCTTTGATATTTTGCAGCTGGCAGCCTCTCAAGTATTTCACCAAAATACTCGACGTAGCTGCTTCGACTCCGAATGGAAGGGAGGAAATATAGAGGTAAGGGGCGATTACAATACAAACACAATCTGATTTGTTCTTCGATTACACCACCGTGTGTTGTTTTTCTCACTCAGGACTTTGACCTGTTGTGTTTGTGTGATTTGTCGCGTAGGGGTAGACCCGCATGGCCTCACGTCCGTTCAACACGTGGTTCGGTAGTTACATCACTTGGGATCCCTTCGGTTCTTTGTCGGGCAGCATCGTCGAGCATTTCCTTTCAAGCTGGCGCTTATGTAAAAAAAAAAAAAGCACACACCGCGATTTTTTCGATGCCCATGAGCAAGCTCTCGCCCTCGACGCAGTCGAAGGAGATGTTCAAGTTGCCGTCGTACCGGTTCGGGCTGCCGAGGGGGGGCCCGTTGATGTACACGTGCGGCAGCACCTTCGTGAGCCCCCCCCAGAGCCGGCTGGCCAGGCGGTCGCAGTGCTCCTTGTCGTTGGCCATCTCCCGCTTCGCGACTTCGGCGGCGGCGCCGAGGCCCACCACCAACGGCGTAGGGATGGTCCCGCTACGGATGCCCCTCTCCTGCCCGCCGCCGCTGATCGGGCTCGTCAGTCGGACTCGCGGTCGCTGTGTGTTTGTTCATGGTGCACATAGAACGTGTCAGGGGGAGGATGCACGACCACTAGTTATGGTTTTCTTTCCCTTCACTGGGATGGCTGCCGTGACGAACCTAACTTCTTCGTATCACATGCGGAGAGAGAGAGAGAGTGGAGAGAAACGACAGTGAGGGTTTGGAGGAGGACGCGGCGTGCGTCGGGGCCCGTGAGGAAGCACCGGCCACCTTGCTAGATAAAACCTGCCTTGGAAGAGGCACCTTATTACTCGCGGGGTTAGGCACCCCTGCGGAGGCCTTCTTCCGTGTGCCTCCACGCGGAAGGAACACTAGGCAAGAAACAACGAGTAGTACTGGTACTGTGGATGCTATGTTCATACCATGTGGCATAATAGCAAGTGGCTCCAAATGTAGTGTTCGTAGCATGCGACTCGTAGCATGCGACAGGGCAACAAAGTGATTCCAGATGTTGTGTTCGTAGCATGCGAATCCTAGGAAAAACGACGAGTGGCATATGAATGAGTCCACAGGTGGGTGACAGGAGGGCGGTCAACGGCGGCACTGCCGTCGGTATCTGCGAACATCCCCGGCCCGTTTGGCGATGGACGACAATGCGACCTGGGAGAGGTCCTGCAAAACGGTGGCAACCACAGTCCAGGAAGATAACACCGCCCAAGCCTGCAGCGCCCTGCAGACAGACCGGATCGCGGGCCTAGCTGCAACTGCGTCCTCGTGGTTGCGTATGCACCTCGTAGGTATGCATAGCATCTCGGTGTACGATACACAGTACGTAGGTATGGTATACATACACCTACGGAAGAAGATGCATAGCATTCTACTGCGTATGTGATGTGCCGCTAGTAGCACCGGATGCTGCTACTGCGTCCTCGTGGTTGTGTATGCACCTCGTAGGTATGCATAGCACCTCGGTGTGCATGCTACGCTGATACACAGTACGTAGGTATGGTATACATACACCTACGTAAGAAGACGCATGTGCGGGAGTTGCGGGGTCAGAGGGGGGCTGGAATCAAGGATCTAACCGAAGCCAATAAAGATGAGGGCATACCCGTCTTACGTACAAGGCACCGATACCCTTCGGGCCGTACATCTTGTGACCGGAAATGCTCATCAAGTCGATGTTCATCTCGTCCACGTTGATGGGGATCTTCCCCATGGCCTGCGCGGCGTCTGTCGGATGTCGTGTTTGCGTTGCTTAAAGCAGGTAGAAGCACGTAACAATCGCCAAGCTGAAACAGCATGAGCAAGCTATTGGAGCAGCAGTCATGGTTTTGAACTACAATCTGGCGACTGCACAAGTGGCTACCGTAGTGGTAGTCCGTTCAACACGTGTTTGGTAGTTACAGTTAGTTGGAATCCCTTCGGTTTTTTGTCTGGCAGCTTTGTCGAGCACTTCCTTCCAAGCTAACGCATATGTAAAAAGAAGTGACCATTACGGAAGTTCGACAAGGTATTGTACGGAGGTCGAATAAGAGCGGACTGGTGGATATGAGAGCCGCCCTCAAAAATACTCGACGTAGCTGCTTTGACTCCGAATGGAAGGGAGGAAATATAGAGGTACAGGGGGAAATACAATACAAACACAATCTGTTTTGTTCTTCGCTTACACCCCCGTGTGTTGCTTTCTCACTCAGGACTGTTGACCTGTTGTGTTGGTGTGATTTGTCGTGTTGGGGTTACACCCGCATGACCTCACGCCCGTTCAACACGTGGTTCGGTAGTTACAGCACTTGGGATCCCTTCGGTTCTTTGTCTGGCAGTTAGCTGGCCCGCCCTGTCTGTTGCGTCCGCGAACAGCCCTTTCACCTGGACCACTGCCTTTTCCCAGGATGGGAACCTAAGAACCTTCTCTGTTCCCGTGGCCACGGCCTCAGCCAGTGTGCACCAATGTCACTTGCTACAACTTACACAACCGCTCCGCGTTCACACCCTCCAACCACCTATAACCGCTACTCCGCCGACCCCGCACGAGCAACATTTGGCATCGCCACAGCCAACAGCACCCTCACCAACCACCACCCACACAATTTCTGCCGGCACTGTGCCTGTTCCAACTGCCTCCAACAGCACAGCCCCAATCCTCAATCTCGCCGTAGCAAATCTTCAGTCCACTTCCCGTTTCTGTTAGCTAGCTCTCCAGGAAGCTGTCACGCAAAAAGTAGCTAGCGAGGTCCGAGCGCCTCTGCACCCGTGGAGGACCCGGACCGATGGTTCGCACGATACAGCCCCCAAGCTTCTGCCATCCCTCTCAAGACCCCACCCCACCGAGGCTGGTAGCAAGGCGGACTCTACCTAACGTTTGAAGCCCAAGCTAAAGACGGCAGTAGCGACGGTCGATCACATGACAGTACAGTCTGCCCCAACACCCGACTCTCTTCTTCTATTTTCATGGAGAAAAATCTTTTTTCTCTTTGACGTAGAGCGTATCGTCGTGCAACTCGAGTCCCTGAGCGGCGAGTGGTCTTTCGCGGCGGATTTTCGTCGAAGGCCATTTCGCAGTTTTTTATTCTTCGCTTTTTCTCACGAACGGGGGGGGTCGGTCCCTGTTTTTGGCTTTTTCTCACGAACGGGGGGGGTCGGTCCCTGTTTTTGGCTTTTTCTCACGAACGGGGGGGGTCGGTCCCTGTTTTTGGCTTTTTCTCACGAACGGGGGGGGTCGGTCCCTGTTTTTGGCTTTTTCTCACGAACGGGGGGGGTCGGTCCCTGTTTTTGGCTTTTTCTCACGAACGGGGGGGGTCGGTCCCTGTTTTTGGCTTTTTCTCACGAACGGGGGGGGTCGGTCCCTGTTTTTGGCTTTTTCTCACGAACGGGGGGGGTCGGTCCCTGTTTTTGGCTTTTTCTCACGAACGGGGGGGGTCGGTCCCTGTTTTTGGCTTTTTCTCACGAACGGGGGGGGTCGGTCCCTGTTTTTGGCTTTTTCTCACGAACGGGGGGGGTCGGTCCCTGTTTTTGGCTTTTTCTCACGAACGGGGGGGGTCGGTCCCTGTTTTTGGCTTTTTCTCACGAACGGGGGGGGTCGGTCCCTGTTTTTGGCTTTTTCTCACGAACGGGGGGGGTCGGTCCCTGTTTTTGGCTTTTTCTCACGAACGGGGGGGGTCGGTCCCTGTTTTTGGCTTTTTCTCACGAACGGGGGGGGTCGGTCCCTGTTTTTGGCTTTTTCTCACGAACGGGGGGGGTCGGTCCCTGTTTTTGGCTTTTTCTCACGAACGGGGGGGGTCGGTCCCTGTTTTTGGCTTTTTCTCACGAACGGGGGGGGTCGGTCCCTGTTTTTGGCTTCGTAGGTTCTCCCGACTCCCCAATTCGTGGTTAGCACAAACTCCAGAGGTCTAGTCAACTATTCCCTGCAGTATTATTAGCATACTTTCAATTAAAAAACCCATTGAACGTGTTGTCAGGCGGCATACCCGTGTGGAAGTAGACCTTGTGCTTCCTGCACAGAGCCCCGATCTCCTTGAGTGGCTGAATCACTCCGATTTCGTTGTGCACAGCCATGATGGACACAAGCGCTGTGTCCGGCCTGATGGCTGCCTCAAGCGCTTCGAGATCGACGGAGCCGTCCTTCTGAACGGGGAGAAACGTCACTTCAAAGCCCTCGCCTTCCAAGGCACGGCAGCTCTCGAGCACGCACTTGTGCTCCGTCTGAAGGGTCACGATGTGCTTCTTTGTTCCCTGTGCGTGTTCACTTCGGAATCACTTCGGAAATGGGGAAATACGTGCAGGGGCTCCGGGGTGCACATCCCAGCCCGCCGAAAAGCGACTGTCTGCACCCCTTGTGTTTTGGAGAGTGGAATCACTTCGGAATCACTTCGGAATCACTTCGGAAATGGGGTAATACGTGCAGGGGCTCCGGGGTGCACATCCCAGCCCACCGAAAAGCGACTGTCTGCACCCCTTGTGTTTTGGAGAGTGGAATCACTTCGGAATCACTTCGGAAATGGGGTAATACGTGCAGGGGCTCCGGGGTGCACATCCCAGCCCACCGAAAAGCGACTGTCTGCACCCCTTGTGTTTTGGAGAGTGGAATCACTTCGGAATCACTTCGGAAATGGGGTAATACGTGCAGGGGCTCCGGGGTGCACATCCCAGCCCACCGAAAAGCGACTGTCTGCACCCCTTGTGTTTTGGAGAGTGGAATCACTTCGGAATCACTTCGGAAATGGGGTAATACGTGCAGGGGCTCCGGGGTGCACATCCCAGCCCACCGAAAAGCGACTGTCTGCACCGCTTGTGTTTTGGAGAGTGGAATCACTTCGGAATCACTTCGGAAATGGGGTAATACGTGCAGGGGCTCCGGGGTGCACATCCCAGCCCACCGAAAAGCGACTGTCTGCACCCCTTGTGTTTTGGAGAGTGGAATCACTTCGGAATCACTTCGGAAATGGGGTAATACGTGCAGGGGCTCCGGGGTGCACATCCCAGCCCACCGAAAAGCGACTGTCTGCACCGCTTGTGTTTTGGAGAGTGGAATCACTTCGGAATCACTTCGGAAATGGGGTAATACGTGCAGGGGCTCCGGGGTGCACATCCCAGCCCACCGAAAAGCGACTGTCTGCACCCCTTGTGTTTTGGAGAGTGGAATCACTTCGGAATCACTTCGGAAATGGGGTAATACGTGCAGGGGCTCCGGGGTGCACATCCCAGCCCACCGAAAAGCGACTGTCTGCACCCCTTGTGTTTTGGAGAGTGGAATCACTTCGGAATCACTTCGGAAATGGGGTAATACGTGCAGGGGCTCCGGGGTGCACATCCCAGCCCACCGAAAAGCGACTGTCTGCACCCCTTGTGTTTTGGAGAGTGGAATCACTTCGGAATCACTTCGGAAATGGGGTAATACGTGCAGGGGCTCCGGGGTGCACATCCCAGCCCACCGAAAAGCGACTGTCTGCACCCCTTGTGTTTTGGAGAGTGGAATCACTTCGGAATCACTTCGGAAATGGGGTAATACGTGCAGGGGCTCCGGGGTGCACATCCCAGCCCACCGAAAAGCGACTGTCTGCACCGCTTGTGTTTTGGAGAGTGGAATCACTTCGGAATCACTTCGGAAATGGGCCCTGAGTGGCAGACCAGACATTCTTCCAATTCCGAATCCTTAAGTTTCCGAATCGTCTTTCAAGTTGCAACCTTGCTTCTGGAGCAAGTGGACTTCAAACACTCAGGGATCGTCGCCCAATACCTTCTTGTCTCTCTTTAGGTCCTCACTCGACCCCCTTAGACGCACCGAAGGTGCTCAAACAATTTTGCCAGGATTTTTCCTGGCCAACGCCGCAATTACTACTCAACCTATACGACGCGGGCCACGCCGTGTAGATACGTACAAAGGAAGCTTCTTTTTCTTGATCGACCACTCACGAGATCTCAAAGCGTAAGTCGCTATAGAGGCGCTGCAGTAGAATGTAGATTAGGTCACAGAATCGACGATCAATATCTAAAGCCCGCACCCACGCGGCGTTGACTGTGGTTGGTCTTCGAAAGGGCTGCCTTGATGTGACTTTGATCATGCTCATACTAAGCTGGAAGCACTACCCTGTACTACCGCGAGAAAGGTTAAACTTGAAAGAAACGGGCACGATACCTGCCAGAAGCGAGCAACGCCCTTCACTGCGATGTTGTTGCTCTCCGTCGCGCCGGAGGTGAAAATAATCTCGCGCGTCTGGCTGGCGCCGATGAGGTCCTTCAGCTGTGTTATTGTCGTTTGTCTGCTTCGCCCGAACTTTGCTTCACCGGAATTTAGCTTCGCCCGAACGTTGCTTCGCCCGAACTTTGCTCCACCAGAACTTAGCATCGCCCGAACTTTGCTTCACCAGAACTTAGCTTCGCCCGAACTTTGCTTCGCCCAAACTCAGCTGCGCCCGAACTTTGCTTCACCAGAACTAAGCTTCGCCCGAACGTTGGGTAGTACCATAAAGGACCCGTAATGGACTCTCTTTTGCGGAGTTGGGGCTTGCACTGATAAACGAAGCAACGGACAATCAGCATCAACTGACCAAAGGTGATGAAAATGATAAGTCAAAAGTTTCTTGTTCTTCGCGTGTACAGGGTATAAACCCCTCTGGGGGGGTTTCCTGTATTAGCGCTATTTCGTTGGCTTCGTTTTCTCTTTCATGTGCAACCGTTGTTCCGGAAATGTTCCCGTCAGTACAGATGTACTATAAAAAAAACGGGCGTCGTCAGAAACCCAAAACTGGAAACCAACCACCCAGGTGGCCCCGGATCCCTAAGCGAACTTGCTTTTTGTTTGTGCGATTCAACCTACATGTGTTCTGGTTAAACCGCTGCCAACGTTCTTTTTAGCTGTAACAAAAATACTGTCCTCCAGGGGAAGCAGAAACTGGTGTGTCGCAAAAAAGCAAGCAAACCTGGTCTCTGGCCTTGTCGACGGCGTGTTCCGACGTCCAGCCGTACTCGTGCGTTCGGCTGCCCGGGTTGCCAAACTGGTCGATGAAGAAGGGCAGCATCGCATCGAGAACGCGGGGGTCCATTGGCTGGGTCGCCTGTGCGTCGAGGTACACAGCCCGCTTCTCGATCTCCTCACTCCCCGGGTGCGAATTCAGCGCGAGCGTCGTGGCTGCCCGCCGCAGCAGCGCCGCCGGCGCTCGGATCATGAAACGCTGCATTGTTCTTCTTCCTTTCTTGGCTGCTTTCTTCTTCCCGCCTTTTCTTTTTTTTATGGGTGTTTTCTCTCTTTTTTTTTCTTCTTTCCCTGTTTGTGATTGTTTCCAAAAGGGGTAAGTCTAGCCCGCCCGAAATTGCACTTTCAATGTATCCAACCTACTTGCCACTTATAGACCATCTGACGTGGACTGTCACCGTGTGTTACTCGCCTTTTTGGACGACACCGTCACTCCACGGACCACACCTGTTCTTCACAACTCCACCGCTCACAATCTACAATGAGGCGGAAACGGGAAGAACCGAATGAACCATGCCAGCAAAATGCTCTTCAGTCCTGCCCTTAGGAGTTGGGATCACCTGTGCGTCGAGGCACACGGCCCGCTTCTCGATCTCCTCACTCCCCGGGTGCGAATTCAGCGCGAGCGTCGTGGCTGCCCGCCGCAGCAGCGCCGCCGGCGCTCGGATCATGAAACACTGCATTGTTCTTCTTCTTTTCTTGGCTGCTTTCTTCTTCCAGCCTTTTTTTTTATGGGTGTCCTCGCTCTTTTTTTCTTCTTTCCCTGTTTGCGTTTGCGTTTGGTAGTCAGTTGTTTGCTGTAACCCCGACCACTCCACCATTTCATGCCGAGCCACAACTGTTCTTCTCCGCCACTTACTTGACACCTTACGGACGGGGGTAAGGGGAGTTGCCCAGGGTGGTTCCGGGGAAACTCTGGGCCAAACTCAAGAGTTTTAGAGTTACGGTTCGCTTAAGAATCCGGGATTCTCCAGGTGACCTCCGTCGGTTTTTAGAGTTATAGTTCGCTTGAGAATCCGGGATTTTAGAGTGTCCGGGTGACCTTCGTCGAATGGGTTCTTTTAAAGCTATACGTACTGGGTGAATTTTGGGGGGCATGCATGGCTTCTTTCGTGTACACTTTACTTGCTCGCTTTGGCAAGTCAGGTTCGAAACAATTTGTGACCGACACCAAGTTCTCGCCAGGATTGGTACTAAACAGGCAAGTATCGAATGATCCATGGGCCCTCAGGAGGTTGGGTCACCAGTCCCATCGAAAACGAAGAAGAAAAGAAGCCGTCAATGAGGGGATAACTCGCTTCCCTTGTCCTTCGGTACTTGCCGATTGGAAAACAAGCAAAGCAGCCGAGGCGGGAGAGCGAGCGGTTCTAAGGGCCAAAAACACTCGAGGGGCTGCCTTGTGCTCATTTCGACGGTGGCTAGAGCAGTGCTGCCTACAGACGCGTCTGCAGACGACCCTTCGGACACAGGAGCGGACGGCTGACTGTCAGTCGGTTGGATTACGACGATCGCTGTCAGTCCCAGCCTTTCCTTTTGAGCAGTCGCAAAGTGAGAACCCGTTTCAGCACCATGCACGGTAAAGACAGCTGAAGTCGCCTGAGGGGGGTAATCTCAGGGCCGCCCACGTGATAAAGCCGTTAAGCACTGGGAACTTTTAAGTACACGGACCACACGGAGCAGCATGCACTACATGCCCGTAACACCTTTTATATGTAGCTAGATATCATGAATAGACTACATTGTAGAAAGAGTAGCGTTGGCACTCTTACAGGTTCGTTCCCTCGTAGCTCGCCGGGAACGGGCACTCCAGTGAAACTGCGTGTGTTACCGTTACACATTCGCACGTGTGCCCTTACTCCCCGGACTCCGAAGCTGTTGCAGCCAGTAAGGAGGAACAGCATCGGACCCCTGGTAGTTCATGAGCTCATCGCCGTCTACGTCTGCTTCCCGGATCCTCTCGGGACATGTGAAACTGAGGAAGTCAAAGACACTTGGCTGCACGGACGACTACGTTCTCTATTTGCTTTCAGTCCATGATCACCATCTGGCAGCACCCCTCGTAGTTCACGCGCCACTTGGTATCATATAAATTGGAGGAAGGCAGACATCTACCACGTTCCCTTCTCGTTTCAGTTCACAACCATCATATTTCACGAGCCATCTGGTCCATCATGTGAATTGGAGGAAGTCAGAGTCGTTTCGCTGCAAGGCAGACAACCAACTACCACAATTGTTCGTTTTCAGTTCACGACCATCATCTTGCAGAACTCCTGGTAGTTCATGAGCCCGTCGCCGTCTACGTCTGCTTCCCGGATCATTTCGTCCGCTTCTTCCGGCGTCAGGCGCAGGCCCAGCTTGCCCATGGCAAACTGCAAGTTACTCGCGGTGATGAACCCTGTCCGGTTTATGTCGTAGTACCGAAAGATCTCCGGCAGGTCCACGTCCGGCCCGTTCTGCGCCATCTTCTCGGACACCAGCGTCAGGAACTCGGGGAAGTCGACCTCGCCGCTGTTGTCGACGTCGGCGGCCTCCAGCATCGCTTCTATCTCGCCTCTGCCCGTCGCCTGCCCAACCGACTGCAGGACCTCGGTGAGCTCGTCTATCGCGATCGTCCCACTGCCGTCCTTGTCGAAGATGTTGAACGCGGCTCGGAACTCGTGGATCTGCTCCGTCGTCATTTGGTCCGCCATTTTTTTTCAGTGACGCTTTAAACTGGCTTTTTTTGGGACTCTGTTTTTAGCGTTGTTTAGAGTGCAAGTTCACTTAGAGGTCTGGGGCCGATCCTTCAAGGTATCGGGTACGATGTCGAGGTGAATTTGCTTGTGACTCATTCACTCACCTTACTTACTCACTTGCTCACTGACTTACTTACTCTTTCAATTTGTTACTCACTCATTCCACCCCGGTCAGGAACTCGGGGAAGTCGACCTCGCCACTGTTGTCGACGTCGGCGGCCTCCAGCATCGCTTCTATCTCGCCTCTGCCCGTCGCCTGCCCAACCGACTGCAGGACCTCGGTGAGCTCGTCTATCGCGATCGTCCCACTGCCGTCCTTGTCGAAGATGTTGAACGCGGCTCGGAACTCGTGGATCTGCTCCGTCGTCATTTGGTCCGCCATGTTTTTCAGTGACGCTTTAAATGGGAATTTAATGCCAGCTAATTTCGTGCAAAGCGCCGGCAGAGAACGAAACCACCGAACAGGACACGCATTTTCTTGTCCGGGGTTTCGGGCTCTGTCGCTTTCCGGAACTGGCGACACTACCAAGGTCGAATATACTTTTCCCACAGCGGCCGCTGATGGACGCCTCTGGCCCTTATCGGCTGTCGGGCGGCCGGGTTGACATGGGTGGTCTCCGGCCCGCCCCTTCTGATAGACCTGGTGCTATCGGTTACCGCCTTCTTTTCTGGGCTTCCGGGCTGACATCGTCGGCCCGGTTGCCCGGCGTGGCTTCTGATAGACTTAGTGGTCTCTGTCCTGCTATCAGATACCCCGCCTTCTTTTTTGAGCTTCCGGGTTTGACTTAGTGGTCTCTGGCCTGCCCCGGTTGCTCTGCGTGACTCCTGATAGACTTAGTGGTCTCTGTCCTGCTATCAGTTGCCGCCTTCTTTTTCTTTCAAGCTCCCGGGTGACATGGGGGTCTTTGGCCTCCCCGGTTGCGCGCGTAACCTCTGATAGACTTAGCGTGCTATCGGTTACCCGCCTGCTTCGGCTTCCGGTTGACATAGTCAGCCCGGTTGCCCGGCGTGAGTTCTGATAGACTTAGTGGTCTCTGTCCTGCTATCAGTTACCCCGCCTTCTCTTTTGTTTTTAGAGCTTCCGGGTTTGACTTAGTGGTCTCTGGCCTGCCCCGGTTGCTCTGCGTGACTCCTGATAGACTTAGTGGTCTCTGTCCTGCTATCAGTTGCCGCCTTCTTTTTCTTTCAAGCTTCCGGGTGACACGGTGGTCTTTGACCTCCCCCGGCTGCGCGCGTAACCACTGATAGACTTAGCGTGCTATCGGTTACCCGCCTGCTTCGGCTTCCGGTTGGCATAGTCAGCCCGGTTGCCCGGCGTGAGTTCTGATAGACTTAGTGGTCTCTGTCCTGCTATCAGTTACCCCGCCTTCTCTTTTGTTTTTAGAGCTTCCGGGTTTGACTTAGTGGTCTCTGGCCTGCCCCGGTTGCTCTGCGTGACTCCTGATAGACTTAGTGGTCTCTGTCCTGCTATCAGTTGCCGCCTTCTTTTTCTTTCAAGCTCCCGGGTGACATGGGGGTCTTTGGCCTCCCCGGTTGCGCGCGTAACCTCTGATAGACTTAGCGTGCTATCGGTTACCCGCCTGCTTCGGCTTCCGGTTGACATAGTCAGCCCGGTTGCCCGGCGTGAGTTCTGATAGACTTAGTGGTCTCTGTCCTGCTATCAGTTACCCCGCCTTCTCTTTTGTTTTTCGAGCTTCCGGGTTTGACTTAGTGGTCTCTGGCCTGCCCCGGTTGCTCTGCGTGACTCCTGATAGACTTAGTGGTCTCTGTCCTGCTATCAGTTGCCGCCTTCTTTTTCTTTCAAGCTTCCGGGTGACACGGTGGTCTTTGACCTCCCCCGGCTGCGCGCGTAACTACTGATAGACTTAGCGTGCTATCGGTTACCCGCCTGCTTCGGCTTCCGGTTGGCATAGTCAGCCCGGTTGCCCGGCGTGAGTTCTGATAGACTTAGTGGTCTCTGTCCTGCTATCAGTTACCCCGCCTTCTCTTTTGTTTTTAGAGCTTCCGGGTTTGACTTAGTGGTCTCTGGCCTGCCCCGGTTGCTCTGCGTGACTCCTGATAGACTTAGTGGTCTCTGTCCTGCTATCAGTTGCCGCCTTCTTTTTCTTTCAAGCTCCCGGGTGACATGGGGGTCTTTGGCCTCCCCGGTTGCGCGCGTAACCTCTGATAGACTTAGCGTGCTATCGGTTACCCGCCTGCTTCGGCTTCCGGTTGACTTAGTCAGCCCGGCTGCCCGGCGTGAGTTCTGATAGACTTAGTGGTCTCTGTCCTGCTATCAGTTACCCCGCCTTCTCTTTTGTTTTTAGAGCTTCCGGGTTTGACTTAGTGGTCTCTGGCCTGCCCCGGCTGCTCTGCGTGACTCCTGATAGACTTAGTGGTCTCTGTCCTGCTATCAGTTGCCGCCTTCTTTTTCTTTCAAGCTCCCGGTTGACATGGGGGTCTTTGGCCTCCCCGGTTGCGCGCGTAACCTCTGATAGCCTTGGCGTGCTATCGGTTACCCGCCTTCTTCGGCTTCCGGTTGACATAGTCAGCCCGGTTGCCCGGCGGGAGTTCTGATAGACTTAGTGGTCTCTGTCCTGCTATCAGTTACCCCGCCTTCTTTTTTCAAGCTTCCTTAAGCTTCCGGGTGTGACATAGTGGCCTCTGGCCTGCCCCGGTTGCCGCGTGTGACTTCTGATAGACTTAGCGTGCTATCGGTTACCCGCCTTCCTTATGCTTCCGGGTTTGACATAGTGGCCTCTGGCCTGCAGTTGCCGCGCGTGACTTCTGATAAACTTAGCGTGTTATCGGTTACCCGCCTTCCCGCCTTCTCTATGCTTTCGGGTTTGAGTGGCCTCTGGCCTGCCCCAGTTGCAGCGCGTGACCTCTGATAGACTTAGCGTGCTATTGGTTACCCGCCTTCTTTTAAGCTTCCGGGGTTGACATGTTGGTCTGTGGCCTGCCCTGGTTGCCGTGCGGGGCTCTGATGGACTTAGTGGTTCCTGGCCTGCTATCAGTTGTTTCGTCTTCTTTGAGCGTCTAGGTTTGACTGAGTGGCCTCCAGCCTGCCCCAGTTGCCGCGCGTGACTTCTGATAGACTTAGCGTGCTATCGGTTACCCGCCTTCTTTAAGCTTCCGGACTTGATGGTGGTCTCTGGCCTGCCCCGGTTGCGCGTCGATCGACGAGGCTGTCGATGAGTCCGCACGCGTCAGCACGAGGATGAAGCGCAAGGAGGAGCAGGACGGCTGCTACGTCCTGGCCATGGCGCAGATCGACGAGGTGAAGCGGTTTGTGGCGCGCAAGCAAGCCCGCCTGGCGGGGCGACGCGACACCAACCTGCATCGGTTCTCACAGGAAACAGCCACCCACGATGCGAGCTAGATGCTAATGTACATCGAGCGATACCTGACGTTCATCCGCATGTCGTGCAGTCGACGTCGCATACGGTCTATCTGTTATCGACATGGGCCTGTTCAGCCGATCCCCACACCAGGGCTCGTCGATGCCACAAACGGTCTTTTCACACTACTTCAAGTTCAAGCCGGACGACCTCGTGGCTCGGAAGGTGTTCAGAGGGATCAAGTGGGCCAGGGGGGAAGGTGTGCAGCCCTTAGACATGCTGCCGTACCTCCCAGGAGGGTCACCAGCCGGGTTCGACCTTGACACATGGGGCTCAATGGCTGACTCGCCGGCGGTGTTTACCCCCTGTTTAATATTTGAAAGTTCGTCGTCACTCTATCAACGCGGAAGGGACTCACCTCATCCGCGCATCAGCACCAACTCATCTCTCACTCCGGACGCTGCGTATTGCAGCGCCGACTGTCGGCTTCTGGTCCGCCGGAGTCAAGTTCCAGCTCCGAGGCGTGCTGAGGAGGTATGAGTTCGCCGAGCGCGCCCTCGGCGCCTTACCGGTGGACAGGGACATGTCCCAGATCACGACGAAATAACCGCGGCACTTCCTGCACACTGACACCGGTTCGGAGGCCCAGCGCATGCGCCTGGATTTCTTGATCCGCTGGGAAAGAGAGGTCCTCGCAACTTCCGCCGCATGGGCCCACATTGGCCTTCCAGACGAGATGCGGGATCTGGGTATCCAGGGCGCCGACGCCCTGCTGCCTCACCTCAAGTACGGCAGCGAATTTCTTGACCAGCTGGAAAGAGACGTCCTTGCAACTTCCGCTGGTCTGCGCGACGTGGACCCCCCGGTACGAGATGCCGCGGGATCTGGGTACCTGGGGCGCCACCTGCTGCATCACCTCAGGACGGGCTGCCCAGTATCGGAGTTAGTGGGTACGTCACCCACTCGCCTGGCCCGCCCGGTCAGTCCGAGATCACCAAAGAAGACCTGCTGCACCGCCAACCCGACGTCCTGGCAAGGTCGAGGCAGGTCATCCGTGCCGACCGGATCTGATCTCGGCGTGGGGACAACGACGTCGCCCCGGGCAACGCGTGCGTGACAAGGTCCCGGGAATAACATCGCGGCCCTGCCCACGCAAGCTCCTACACGCTTGGGGCGGGACTCCCCATCCGGGGCATCCTGCACTGCAGAAGGGGGGAAGTCGACCAGCGTGTTGTTGACGCAGCAATAGCGAAGTGCGCTAGGGCCGACCGCTGGCTGGTCCTGGCAGCGCTTCAGTCCCCTGATGTCGCGAAGGAGACGCGGTTGCTAGCTCCCGTTCGGGGCTTCCTCCCCGCCCTCCTTCGTTCGGGCGCTGCGCCAAAGGTCCATTGGGATAAGAGCCATTGGGACAATCCAATAGACACGTGAGCTGAATGGCGCGGTCGGCCAGCAAACGCAAGCTTGCTCGCCGCCAGCTGAGCTCCGTCTGTTAGACTCACAGCCACGGTTGCGCACCTGCCGCCTCCGTCGCTTAGTCAGTCCCGCACAGGCCGCCCCTGCTAGCAGCGGCTGCGCCGTCGGCTCTGTCCCACAGCTTTAGCAGGCCAGCTAAGGACCGTAACCACGTATTCTGTTTGGGCGAACGCGGCATTAAATGTACGTTAAATGCGCGGGACGAGTGGGAGCAACGGCTCCGAGTGACCCCTCGAAGGAGCGGAATTTAATGGGAATTTAATGCCAGCTAATTTCGTGCAAAGCGCCGGCAGAGAACGAAACCACCGAACAGGACACGCATTTTCTTCCCACCCGCCCGCCCCAGAAAATAGACGGGGGGTAGCCCACTTGAAGGGTTCCTTCTCGGCCAACGAGTCGCGAGGTAATCGGTATGTTGTGGGCCTTCGGGAGCACGCGTTCCCAGCGGCACGCTATGCGAGCGCCTTCCGAGGCACGGGTTCGGAATCGTCTCCGAAGGAACGGACGGCTGCACGCTGAAGCGCTCCCTCCATGCGCGAGATATGCACCTCGCTCCCTCCAAGCGCTATAATTAATGTACCCCGCGAACGCCTCCAGCCTCCGAGCTGTCATCGGATACGGCGGATGCCCGCTCGCACCACTCCCTGTGGACCACGTGCCTGACTCGACCTGTACGTCCTCTCGATCCTCCTGGTCGTGTACAGAGGCCTCACGTGGGCACGTCGGTACGGTCCGCAAGGGGGCTCGAGCGCGAGTCTCACGACTGCTGAGTTTGGACGGTAGGCGCGTATTCGTGTCGGGCCCTGCAGCTGCTAGGGGAGCACCGCTCCTGGGGGCCTCCAGCCTGCGAGCGATAAGGACAGTGGACGGTGTCCAAGACACAAGGCAAGTGATGCAGACGCCTACATTTGAGGGGGTCGGTCTGGTCCCGCCCGTTGCATGAGAGGCAGTGTCCTGCCTAAACATTGAACTAAGACTTTTCCCCCTGCGCCACCCGGAGGCGCCCGAAGGTTTGCCGGGCAAAGTCGTGGTCTTCGCTGCTGAAAGGTGTGGCGGCCGGCGCCTGCCTTGCCAGTGTGTCAAGTATACTTCTTTCAGGGAGGCCCTTGGCACTGCGGAGAAGCCAGGGGTCCTGTCGTGCCTCAACGAGAGCCGCCCCTCGGGAGGAGTAGAGCGGCCTTCGTCAGCCGCGCCGGGATAGGGGGCTGCTGTCCCCTCCTCAAGACGAGCATGGACTGCGAGTGAAAAGATGGGCGATTGGTCAGCGGACACCATGGTCACCTACTACGGGGACAAGGTCCTCGGGGGCTGTGTCGAGGCGGGTCATTTTTCTTTCTCTAGCCCACATGTACACTGCGATTCAAAGCGGGCTGACCGGTGAGTAGGTCTGCCGCTCTGCGATGCTCGGACGATGAGGTTGCGGTCCCTGGCTTGCTAGGGCCGACTCGGCGAGGGACAATCCAATAGACACGTGAGCTGAATGGCGCGGTCGGCCAGCAAACGCAAGCTTGCTCGCCGCCAGCTGAGCTCCGTCTGTTAGACTCACAGCCACGGTTGCGCACCTGCCGCCTCCGTCGCTTAGTCAGTCCCGCATAGGCCGCCCCTGCTAGCAGCGGCTGCGCCGTCGGCTCTGTCCCACAGCTTTAGCAGGCCAGCTAAGGACCGTAACCACGTATTCTGTTTGGGCGAACGCGGCATTAAATGTACGTTAAATGCGCGGGACGAGTGGGAGCAACGGCTCCGAGTGACCCCTCGAAGGAGCGGAATTTAACTGGCTTTTTTCTGGGACTCTGTTTTTAGCGTTGTGTAGAGTGTGTGTGTGTGTGTGTGTGTGCAAGTTCACTTAGAGATCTGGGGGTTTTCAAGTGACCATTGTCGAAAAGGATCCGATCCTTCAAGGTATCGGGTGCGATTTCGAGGTGAATTTGCTTGTGACCATTCACTCACCTTACTCACTTGCTCACTGACTTACTTACTCTTTCAATTTGTTACTCACTCATTCCACCCCGGTCAGGAACTCGGGGAAGTCGACCTCGCCGCTGTTGTCGACGTCGGCGGCCTCCAGCATCGCTTCTATCTCGCCTCTGCCCGTCGCCTGCCCAACCGACTGCAGGACCTCGGTGAGCTCGTCTATCGCGATCGTCCCACTGCCGTCCTTGTCGAAGATGTTGAACGCGGCTCGGAACTCGTGGATCTGCTCCGTCGTCATTTGGTCCGCCATTTTTTTTCAGTGACGCTTTAAACTGGCTTTTTTTGGGACTCTGTTTTTAGCGTTGTTTAGAGTGCAAGTTCACTTAGAGGTCTGGGGCCGATCCTTCAAGGTATCGGGTACGATTTCGAGGTGAATTTGCTTGTGACTCATTCACTCACCTTACTTACTCACTTACTCACTCATTCCACCCCGGTCAGGAACTCGTGGATCGTCATCATTTGGTCTGCCATTCTCAAATAGTGACGCTTTCAACTGGCCTTTCTGGATTTAGTCCAGCTTCCACCTTTTGTTCTCAATTGCCCACCATCGGTCAAATTGTGCGTTCGATGTCAACAATTGACAGGAACTGGCCTGGGACTGTTGGGGGGACCCCCACCTGCCAATGACAGGCTGGGCCCACAGCACCCTCACTCACTCCCACTGATGTACTCAGTCAGCCAATTCGTCTTATCACTACTATTCACCCACTCACTCACGCACCTATTCGGCCACTTTCACTCGCTCCCTCACCCAATTTCAGTCGCATTCTAAGAGAGACCACTTGTTCGAGGGGCAGATGGTCAATTAAAATACGGCTCAATGTACAATTTACTAGGATGCGTGCAGAACCCGTTCCTCTTGCAACGTCTTCGCAACGAGCCAGACTAGACAGGACCACAAAGACAGCGGCGGAAAGAAGGGCGACCCTCGTCGGTCAACACGTAACAACGGGCTAGAAAGCGAAAAAGGCCTCGCAACGGCCAGAGGCTAGAGCAGAGAATGCTGCGAAAGCAGTACTGAGCCGGTTCGCCCCCTGCTGGTAGACGGTAGATGGTTTTGAGGTTAGAGTGCCGGGCAACTGCAGCGCAGTTGCCTGCATTAGCCAATATAATGCTTCGTGCGATCTGTGATCTATGCATCAAATCGTGTCCTTAAAATCTCCGAACCGACCCATAACAGGACCTGCAGAGCAGCTTCAACTCCAGCTTCTGAGGCTGGTTCAGGTAGGGTGGGCGACTGTGTTTACGAGGCTCTTGGGCAATTTCCAGCCAAGCCTACGACCCTAGCCCAGGAGCATCCATGCAGGGATCCTGGGGATAGGAGTCGACTAGGCCCCCGATACCGTGTCGGGGCTCCGGGATCCGAAGAGAACCAGCCGAGACTCTCTTTCAGGGGGAAACAGCCGACAATAATATTTCAAGCGAACTTTAACTCTAATAAACGCGGGCGTTGACGAGGATGAGCTTTGCGCTGATCACATGTACTGGTTGGCTGCAGGATGGAGCACCGGAGGAGAAAACTCGTCCACAATCGCAACGCGGTCGAGGAAGCCTTGACAACGAACGCGGACGTTGACGAGGATGAGCTTGCACTGAATACGTCCCTTGCTATGTGTACTCACCGCCCGTCGTTGCGACTGATGGCTGCAGGATGGAGCACCGGAGGAGAAAACTCGTCCACAATCGCAACGCGGTCGAGGAAGCCTTGACAACGAACGCGGACGTTGACGAGGATGAGCTTGCACTGGCTACGTCCCTTGCTATGTGTACTCACCGCCCGTCGCTGCGACAGATGGCTGCAGGATAGAGCACCGGAGGAGAAAACTCGTCCATAAACGCAACGCGGTAGGAAGCCCTGCCAACGAACGCAGACGTTTGACAAGGACGAGAGTTTGCACTGATTACGTCCCTTGCTGCTGCTATGTGTGCTCACCGAGCCGTCGTTGCGACTGGTTGGCGGCAGGATAGAGCCCCGGCGAGGAGAATACGTCCTTTGTCAACAAGCGCAACGCGATCTACCGCAGGGAGAGGAGGCGCTGACAACCAACGCGGACCTTGCGGAGGATGGCTACTCCGGTTGCTTCGCAGCTTCGGCCACCGGCGACGGGTGAATCACGGGAAGACCGTTCTCTCCGAGGAGGACCTGCCGGTATTAGGGTTGAGTGAAAGTTCGCTTGAGGATTCCGGGATGTCAAAGCATCCGGGCGACCTTCGTCGAATGGGTTCTTTTCTTGCTGGTAAGAATGGCTGGGCCTGGTCAACCACCTCATCACGATACGTGCAAACTTTCTCGACAGTGATTGGACAGTCGGGATGCCGGGGGCGGGTCTCCATGAAGAAGAGAAAAGTAAAGCAAGACCTGCGCCTTGCGCCTACTGTCTCCGGCTGCTTCGGCAGACGACACATACTACTACTAGTAATTGAGTGAGAACACTGTTTTCCCAATGCCTTGCACTGTGTCAACCCATATTATTCCCCGGTTCCAAAGTTAAACAAACTCTTGTTGTGTAGCAACACTCGCTTGTTTCGGGCAGGCCTCCCTCCCTGCCCCTGGCTCCCGTAAGTAGGTGGTGCATACCAGTCTGCTGTTGCAGGAGGTGCTAAGCATGGCGGTAGCTTGAATCGCGTTCCAACGGAGCATGGCGTCGGTGGTGTTCGCTGCTATGATACGCTGCGCTCTGGCGATGCCGGCGGCTTCGATGACTTTGCGTTGCGCTTCTTGGCGTTCCTGGAAGAAGTGTGAAAACGGGTTTTTGCCTACATGTAGAGGCTTTTCAGAGTGCAAGTTCGCTTAGGTATCCGGGGTTTTATAGTCTCCGGGTGACCGTAGTCATAAAGGTTCCTTTAAGGTATAGTATGTTTGTGTGTATATCTTTGCTGCCTATTGCCGAATATTCGACTTACTTTAGCGCGCGCTCTTTTTTCCTATGTGCTTTGCCAAGTCCATGGCTCTTGTGACCGACACCGAGTTCACGTTCGCGAGGAAAGCGATCTCGGGCCCCCCACGTGCATACATGTTTAGCATTGAGTTCTTTAAGGTGAAAGTGCCATCAGGCAGGCGAGCACTGTTCACGGGCTAGCGTTACTTTATGACGTCGTCCGTCGGGAGAGTCAACGATGATGAGGATGTGGTCAAACTAGTCATTTCCAAGTCAAGTTCAATTCCCGCTCGCTTTCGCGGTGCGGACTTTCCGGGCCGGTTTGGCTGTTTCCGGGTCGACGATGGGGAAGAAGTTAGGCATTCCATTTCGTGATCGAGCGTAGAGTTGTTCACGGCCTGCCGCGATCGCTCCGATCTTCGTGGCTTCCCTGTCGGGGATGCGAGCTTCGAGGACTCCTGCAGGGGTCGCTTCCGCCTCCTTCTGGGAGGCGCGTCTTTGGGCTCGCCGGTTGGCGTGCGCGGAAGGGTTGTTTGTATGGGGATGATGTTCCCCGTTGATGACGTCTTGGGCGACGGTGATGATGACGGTGATGAAGGCGGGGAGGTTGGTGAGCTGGTGAGGCACCGCGCCGTTCGCGTGCGTTGCCGCGTCGCTGCTTTCTTGGCCGGGCGCTTCGGCCCCCGGTGGGTGGTCGGTCGCGGGGTCTCCTGCAGGATACGCTTCCGCCCCTTCCTGGGCGACTCGGACAGTTGCTCAGCCGCAGGCGAGCGCGGCGTGGCCGCGGGCGCCGGCGTGTTCGTGTTGGGTGGTGCGGCGGGCTTCGTAGCCTTCGGTTCGTCGGCACTGTGGTGCCCTTTGCCGCAGCACGCGGCGGGTCGTCGCTCTGCGAGCGTCGGCAGCTGGCGGCACCCTTCGCACGGGCCGCGGTTGTGTTCGCGGCACCCGTGGTGCCCTGCGGCACAGCACGTCTTCGGCGTGTTGCAGACCGCGCACCTGGACATTCGGTGTCGGTCGCAGATCGCGATGGGTAGCCCGTCGTCGGCGGCGTGGTGGTGCCGACAGCACGCCTGCACGGTGGGCCCCTGTTTGTCTCCGAGGCGGCGGCAGACCTCACACTTCCCCTTGTAGTGCGCGACGCACTTCGTCGCGTTCCTCTTGTCGACCACCGCGCCCAGAAAATGGACGGGGTCCGGGTTTGCGGCAGGTCTCTGGGGGGCGGGCCACCGGCCTGCCCTCGCGCGTCGTTCGTCGTTGTACACGGGCCCATTGTCGTAGGCTCCGTTCCCCTTCAACTGTTCCTGGACGATTCCTCCTGTAGCCCGTATCGGTCTAGTGTCCTGGTAGTTGTTGCCTTGGCGGCAGTCTGATTGTTATCTGTGTCTTCTATTACGTAGCTGTGTGCTAAAGTGTTCGTGTTATTCTGCAGATGCTTTGAGATATCTTTGTGTCTATGCTTTCAGTCGTCTTCTTAACCATGGTTAAGTGCGCACATGGTGGTAAAGCTCCGGCGCCGCCCACGTTATGTTAGTTTAGCATTGAGTTCTTTTAAGTACATGAACCACATGGATTAACATGCACTGCCTTGAAAGTCAGGTTATCGGATGACGTCGTCACCTGCCATTGCGTCGTCAAGGTCGAGCATTTGTGGCGCTAGCGGGATTTGGCTTTCTTGCGATTCCAGAGACTGAGTCGGCGAGTACGAGGGCGGGCACGTGTGCCCGTTTTTCACTTTCGAGGGCATTGGTGTGCCCGTGGTCCCCGGTCGTTTCTGAGAGCTGCTTGCCCTCGGTACCTTCTTTTTCCTTCGATGCACCCCTGAGTCGGGTGTGGTCGCCTTCGTCTTCTTCCGCTTGCGGCCGGCGATCGGGCCTTCCTTCGGGGTGCCGAGCACCCTCTTCTTCAGCGCTGGTCGTTCGCTGGTTCCTGGCGTTGGTGGCGGCCTCTTGGTCGCCCGTCCGGTCGTCGCCGTCTCCTTTTTCGTTGCCGCGAGCGGCGCTCGCGCCGCTCGCTTTCCTACTGGCGTTTCCCGTTGTACGTCCACCTGGGTGGGTGAGGAGGGCCTCTTCTTGTTGCGTCCGGGGGTTGACTGGACGTTCGGCTTGTTGGACTGGTGGTGGCCGCGGCTGCAACATGCCGCCGGTCGCCTCTGCGTCAGCGTAGGGAGCCTTTTGCACTCTTGGCAGGTTCCTCTGCCATGCGTGCGGCAGGCATGATGCCCGCTGCGGCAACACGCCGCCGCCGTCTTGCACTCGCCGCACTTCGTCGTGCTGTGCTCTGTGCACACCGCGATCGGCTGCCCATCGTTCGCGTGGTGATGGTGCCGGCAGCACATCTCTACCGTGGGCACGTCCCTTCGGACGAGTGCTCTGCACGCCTCACACTTCCCTTTGTGATGGGTCGCGCACGTGACGAGTGCCTTCTCTATATCGACACCCGGCATATGCACGGGGTCTGGGTGCAGTTGTGGTGGGGCAGGCAGGGCCCACCTCGCCGCTCTCCCGATCGTCCAGTCAGGGTACGCCGGGCACTGCGTCCCTACATCGCTTCCTTTCACTTGTTCCTCAAGTATCGTCCCCGTGTGTGCCTCGCGAAAGCGTGGCCTGGGCCGTATACCCGATATCCCCGAGATGCCCATGAACGACAGCGACGTCGTCGGGCACACCCTCTCCCCTCTCATGCAGCTTCCCAGCCCTTGCTGTGCCGCCAGCTTGTCCAACGCGCTCATCATGCAGCGCAGGACGTTTCCCCGTTCTCTCACCCCCTTCGGCGCATTCCCGTGCAGCGGCATGCTGAGGCCCGAGAAGAGTTCAAAGTCGATCGCAAGCTCTAGCATTGACACCTGCCCGCTCTCGGTCCACTGCATGTCAGACAGCCACGCTACCAACGCATAAAACGTCGGTAGTCCCCAGGTCTTGTTTCGCTCCCACGTCCATGCCGGGGCAATCCGCGCAAAGGGGTGGTCAAATTTCTCGGCAGGCATCGCATCCGCTCTCGACCAGGGGGTCGTGGGGTTCCTGGCTACCCAGCCACGTGCTTCGAGCCCTGCCCGTTCCGCAAGGATTTCAGCCATCATCTCCTGGAGCCGCCTCGATAAGTGGGCGTTCTCCGGTACAACCACACCATGTTCCAGCGTGCATCGGGGCCACTCGGTTCGGTTGGCCGCCATCAGCCCGGCGTGTGCTTCCCGCCGGCGAATGTGTGAGTATGCGTCGCAGTCCCAGTAGATATGCTGTTCGTTCTCCGTCACGCCGCTCCCACAGTGCTTGCAGCTGGGCGCCTGCGGCTCAGCTCCGGCCTGCCTCATCCGCGACGTGAACTCCGCCGTGTTCACACCCCCCGCAATCGCGACTCGAATTAGCTTCGCCGTGTGCGCGGAACATTCCCTCGTCTTCCAGAACGCATTCGTGCGCTCCAAGTCGGCTCTTTCCAGCCCCTGATATCCTGGCCTTCTCGCCATCAGTCGGGCCCACGTCCTCGTTCTCAGGTCCGCCCTCACTTCGTGCCCCCTCTTCGAGGGCGACGAGGCCAGCGGGTCGAACACTGCACCATTCCGTCGTAGCGTGCGAGATAGGGGCCCAGGTTCCCATATGTGTCCACACTCCTCCATGCTCCTCATCGCCAGCCCGACTGGGCCGAGGGGTTGGTCCCCCTCGGCGTACCGCCCCCGGATACTCTCCATCAGAGGTAGCAGTCGCGGCAGCCTCTCGCACGCCGCGTAGAACGCCGTCGTCACCCGGTACGCTAAACACGTACCGGGGTCCGTCAGGTGGCCCTTCTCCTGGAAGTTCAGGACCATTTCTCTCGCGCGCTTCGGGTTTGCTCCACCCCAGATCAGACCCATCACCGACGTCGTCAACCGCTTCATCGCCACCTTCGACACCGGCGCGAAGGAGCAGCCTGATAGCGCTGCCGGCAACACATTCGACTGCACAATACGGACCCGCTTTTCGTACCGGAATGGCGCGTGGCGGAGGCCTTCCGCTAGGGCCGCCGCCCTCTCTACCCTCTTAGAGTCGGACCTCTCCTTTCTGTTCTTCGCCGTTGAGACTAGGGCCCCCAGACACGTGACGGACTTGCTAAATCGAAGCAGCGCATTTCCGCTTCGGAGTCTGAGCGTCGACTGGTGCCTCTGCCTCGTCGAGAATGCGATGGTCTTCTCGAGGTTTAGCTGCATTCCGGTGAGTGTGCAGAACTCGTCAACAATGTCGACTCCCTTTTGCAATGCGGCCTCTGACAGCCTGGACAGTAGTGTGGCATCATCCGCGTACGACTTAGGACTCACACCCTCAGCTTCTTTCTTGACCGCTTTCATCACTACCGACAGTAGGGCATTGATGAGTATGACGGACACAGGGCACCCTTGAAGGATACCGTTGGTCACACTAAACTCCCTGCCCACCCCTAGCGGCAACTTGAAGCGTCTCGCGAGCAGACTGTAAATCGCCCTCAGCGGCTTGAGAACCCGACCGTGCAGTCCTAAGTCCTCAGCCAAGCGTAGCACTACCTCTCGCGGGACCATGTCGAAACACTTCCGGAAGTCCAGCGCCACTCCGTAGAGCGGCTCTCCGTCCAGCAAGGCGTCCTCCACCTCGAGCCCTATCTCCATCAAGACGTCCTCGATCCGGTGGCCCGGCCGAAAGCCTTTCTGTCCTTCTTCGATCCACCCCTCCTGCCACAGGACAATGTCCGCAAGCCTGCGGCAGGCCCACAAGCGGTACACGGCGGATGTGACGGTTATCGGCCTCGTGTGCAGCGGGTCTTGGCTCTCATCTTTCGGCACCATCGACACCAGCGCAGTTGTCATCGCTTCGACCAGGTTCATGACGTCTGCAAGTGCATTCAGCAGGGGGAGCGGCAACTCCCGCAGTTCAGCCATACGCCAGCCATCCACCCCTGACGCGCTTTTCTTCGGCTTCTTCCTCAGCAGAATTCGCAGCTCCTCCCCCGTGATTGTTCCGGCTTCCATCAAGTGTGGGCCGATGTGATCCTGGAACCGATCCCGAAACGGCTCGTACTCCGGCTCTGGCCCGTCCTTGTACTTACGCAGGATAGGGTCCCACGCAGTGTTCAGCGCCTCGTCCATCTCGTCAACATTTGCAGTCACACCCGCCCCCGTTCGCAACACCCCCGACGGCTCAGCGCGTCCGGCGCAGATGGTTGTCAGACATCGTCTGCTCGCATCGGCCCTCTCGTTCAGCTTGTCTCGGTACTTCGTAAACCTGGCCGCCGATCCTTCCCTTCCGAGCCTACTCGTCTCTTCCCGCAATGCCGTGAGAAGCTGCTTCGCCTCCTCATGATCCGGGAATCCTTCTGTCCATTGGCCACCTTTCATGCACGCCTGTGCCAGCCGTCTGCTGTATAGCCAGCAACGGGATATTTCATGTTTAGCATTGAGTTATTTTGTAAGTACATGAACCACACGGATTAACATGCACTGTTTAGCAGCGGCTGCGAAACATCCCATGACGCCGCGCAAGGTGGCAAAATGCTCTTTTGTTTTCTTTTCGATTGCTTTTGATGAAGTGCGTGGGTTTTAGAGTGCAAGTTCGCTTTGGGATCCGGGTTTTAAAGCCTCCGGGGTGACCATCGTAAAGGTTCCTTTAAGGTATCGTATGTTAGTGTGCGTATCGTATCTGCTGTAGTGGCAGTACGTGTGCTTGTGCGTGTATCTTTGTTGCGTATTGCCGACTATTCGACTTTTTTTAGCGCGCGCTCTTATTTCCGATGTGCTTTGTCATTTTCGTGGCTCTTGTGGCCGACGTTTTGTTGAAGCCATGCGTGGTTTCTTTGGAGTGGTGCGTAGCTTTGTTGAGGAAATGCGTTGATTTGTTGAGACAGTGCGTCAGGGGACTTTACGCGCTTAGTTTCGTTTAAACGTGCCGGTACCCCTGATTTATTTGCAGGTTCGGAAGTTCTGAGCAACCATCAAAACACGCTGCCTACGCCTTTTAGAGTTAAAGTTCGCTTGAAATTCCGGGGTTTTAGGGTCTCCGTGTGACCGTTCATGAATGGATTCTCTTAGAGCAAGAAAGGGCTATGTGGTTACGGGTTGTATATTTAGTGCACGCTTTCGTTATGGGTTATGGCTAGCCATGTCCGGGACTGTTTGTGACCGACACCAAGTGTGTAAATTTGTTGCATTAGTGTGATTGTCAGGCCTCCGACTACCCTGAGCAACGCACTATGCACACTCCGTGTCTACGTCACAGCAGATGGAACGCGTCTGTTACGTCGCCGCGGAGGCGGCCTACGAGTGGGTGTCATTGTGGCCTCCCGGCCGGAGCCATCGTTGGATGACCCTTCGCTCGTTTCTTCGCGTTTGCGTCGGTTCGCGCGTCGGATGGACGCAGCCGGGGGCTGCGCATTGGGCGGCGTTCGTCGGGCGGGGGTGTTGGCCCGGAGTTGAGGCATTGGCAGTTGAGTGCGTCGGCGCCGCCGCGCTGGGGGGGTGCGTGGGACGGAAGGGTCCTCCGCAGCACGCCGCCGCAGCGGCGCAGCGCGATCGATCGTTGGTGAGTCTCCCTGGCCGGAGCCGGAGGATTCCTCGCTCGTCTCCCCGCGTTTGCGTCGGAGCCCGCGTCGGGGCGCTGCCGGTGCCGGTTGAGGTCCCGCCGGAGGTGCAGGTGCCTCGTTCTCGTCGTCGGCGTCGTCCGGCCGGTCTCCCGCCCGGTGGTGGCCACTCCGGCAGCACACGGAGGCATTGGCGCAGCCGCCGCAACGCGTCAGGTGGTGCGCTCCGCAGCATTGCGTGAGGACACCGTCACCGGGCTCGTGGTGGTCCCGGCAACACTGCTCCGGCGTGCGCTGTGAGCTCGAGGCGCACAACGGACACTTCTTCTTCGCGCACTTGTCGCAGACCTGAAAACGCCCTCGCGTCATGGCCTGCGACGCGGGCACCAGCACTGGGTGCGCAGAGCGTGTCAGCACCGGCCTCCGCACCTCCCACTGCTGAGCGCGCTCAGCGCGTAGAGCCGAGTCGTACTGCGGGAACACGTCCCTACCCCACACTTGGCTTGTCAGCCCACCGACGGGCAGGGCACGCGTGGCACAGGCCTCCAGGACAGCCGCCGTTTCCGCGCCCGCCGCGAAGACGGGACGTACTTGCAGCCCGCCAATCACCCGCGGCACACCGAGCGTGTGGAGGCTCTTCACCCTCTCCAGTCTCGCCGTCGGCAGCGGCGAGGGCAGCTTCAGAGTCTCGCATAGGCGGCACAGCACTGCGAGCATCGCTCCTAGCCGCTGACCCCGTTCGGCCACCGATACGGGGCCAGCGGGGCGCTGAACCTTCGGCCTCTTGGGGCAGTGCTTGACATCCATCCCTGTGAACAGCTCGAAGTCCAGAGCGAGCTCGATATTGGAGACCCCTTCAAAGGTGGTCCACCGCAGCGCCGCCAACCAGCCCTTCAGAGCGCGCATCATCGGGGCGCCAAAGTTCCATTTCCGCGGCGCATCCGGTAGGTCGTTGTACCGAAATCTGTGGGCGGTCGCCTGTGTGGAGGCGGCGAGCACCCAGGCGTGGGTCACCGGCGCGGACTTCCAGCGCGCAAGGCTCGCCCCAGTCCTGGCTGCAAGGATCGTTCCCATCATGCGATGCAGGGCCGTGGCATCAATATCCAGTCCCACGGTGATGACACCGTGCACCCGGGTGCAGGAGGGCCAGCGCGAGCGGTCAGCCCGTACGAGGGCCGCGAAGCAGTCCATACTCCGGATGTTGTCGTACGCGGGGCATGCCCACCACAGGTGCTCCGCGGTGTCGGGGACCCGCAGCTCGCAGTCGGGGCAGTCACGGCCACGGGCCCGGGGAGCGCTTTCGCTGCTCGAGGTCACCTCGTCGAAAGCATCAGCTGATGCGGTCCGATCGTCTTCGCCGCCGGAGGAGGGCCCGGAGGACCCTTCAGCAGAGGAGGAGGAGGCGGCGGGGGACGCGGCCGAACCGTCACCGCCGTCGCCGGAGTCGCCCCGGCGGTCTCCGTTGCCGGCGCCGCGCCCCCAGCGCGTTGCGTAGTAGACGCCGCCGGCCAGGATGGTCGTGAGGGCCTTCCGCAGCGCAGCACTCGCCGTCGCTCGGCGGCGTTCCTCGTTGGTGCGAACGTAGTCTACACCGTGCTGCACCCCGTCAAAGGACGGGCGCTCCGCAGCAAGCTGCGTCCAGGCGGACTGTCGCAGCTGCCCCCGCAACACATGGTGCCGCTCGGCCCGTACACCAAGTACATTCCTTCGTGGAGTGTAGTCTTGGCCCCCCACGTTCTACTTTTGTCTTTTTTGGCCGGCAACAATACATCGAAGTTCAGAAAGCTTAGCGTCGAAGCCGCGTTCGAAATCAGCTACATCAAGCCCATCCTGCGGACTGGCGCAAAATGCCCATTGTTTCGTAGTATTAATGCATTGCAAACACGAAAGAGAACGGTGGCAGCGTGTTTGCGAGAAGATTCGCCTAACGAGCATATTCACTCACCATCATCCACTAGCAGGCTAATCCTCCCCCGGCACGTACAAACAAAATCTTAACACTTTTTTCGTGTTTCTGGGCTTCCCCCGCATCTGACCTCGGGTCAGAAGTCCCCAAACCCAAGGGGTGAAAAAACTCGAGTTGTGTTGAGGTGTTTGTTCTTCGCTTCCACCACCGTGTGTTGTTTTCTCTCTCAGGACTTTGACCTGTTGTGTTTGTCGCGTCGTCGGCTTGCATACCCTATCGAGAACAAACATCATCTTCTCCGCTTCCTGCTGCAGCTGCATCTTTTGCTCTATGGCGTCTGTGATGATGATCGGTAGGGTCAGCTTGTTGATCGGCGTTGATTCTATGATGATGCCGTATTCCGTCACCGCGGTCTCCAGGTCCTTGCGGAGCGAGTTCGTCATGCTCTGCCGTGACGCCGCCGTGTACAGCGCTGCCGCTGTGTGTCCGGACGTCGTCTCCCGTATGGTAGACTCGAACTGAGGCACCAGCAGGACGTTGTCGATGTTGCTTCCGAACCACTCGTAGACTTGCGCCGCTTTTTCTGTGCACGGAGGGTGTGGAATGTTAACACCGCTATTTGAGATTATCGAGGGGGAGCGGAAAATGGGGGTAGCTTGCATGGATCTCGTTTTTTTTTCCTTCTTTTTCCCCGGACAGGGATTTATATAGCTTTCCTCCTCCGGAGAAAAGTCCATTTTCGCCCTCGGGGTCCTGGTGGATCCAAGATTAATTAGAATTGGTAGTCAAGAGGCAAGCACTACCAGGCCAGCCCAGCCCAGCCCAACCCAACCTCAGTGTAGGAACAAGAATCAGACGAAAAGGGTTCAGCTAATTTGTAAGAGAGGGGGGTCTGGGGGGCAGCGCCCCCCAGCGCACGGTACGGTACAGCGAAGAATTTCCGCACCAGTCAACTTCTAGTATTGAATCCAAATTTAGTTGGACGTCTCGCCTCCCGTTACCCGCCCCTGGCCCTCCTACCTCCTCTTCCCCCGCCCCCTTTTTACTTTCCTGCCCCCATGGCTTCGCCATGGCTTCCCCTTGGCCCTCCTGCCTCGGCTCCCTCCTTTATCCCCTGCTTTGGCTCACCCCTTGCCGCTGATCCCCGTTGGCAGGGCCCGGCCCTGTGTGTTTCGAGCTTTAATAAGCTCCGTTCTTTCTTTGTTTTTTGCTAGCAAAGGTTTGGACAGAGGTGAACGACACCACGGTCTCGGTCACGGTGAACGTGGCCCTGGGATACCTCTTGTTCTAGACTGTTTTTTTTAGCGTTATTTGTGGATTAGAAGGTCGGCATTTTAAAGTCTCCAGTTGACCGTAGAGGCTTGCGGGTGCGGAGGGGTTGAGAGGGTTGAGAAAAGTGAGAGGACGCTGCTCGTGAGGTGTCACTCAGCAGTGAAACCTTGTGAAGTCCCCGAACGCGTTTAGGGGGTGCTTGGGATTGGGTTGGGTGCGGTCGTTCTGGCGTGAAAAAGCCAGGAAGTTTCGACGCGAATCTCCGACTCTTCGCTAAGCGGCCACCTTAAGTCACTCGTTTGTTTGTAACGGTTGCTCCGTTCTTCCCGGAGTAGGACGACACATACTACTACTACTACTGCTCCTATACTGCTACTACTACTGCTCCTATACTACTACTACTACTGCTCCTATACTACTACTACTACTGCTCCTATACTACTACTACTACTGCTCCTATACTACTACTACTACTGCTCCTATACTACTACTACTACTGCTCCTATACTACTACTACTACTGCTCCTATACTACTACTACTACTGCTCCTATACTACTACTACTACTGCTCCTATACTACTACTACTACTGCTCCTATACTACTACTACTACTGCTCCTATACTACTACTACTACTGCTCCTATACTACCACTACTACTGCTCCTATACTACTACTACTACTACTGCTCCTATACTACTACTACTACTGCTCCTCCTACTGGAGGGGCCCAGAATTAATATTTCCTGTCCAGGCTCTTGGGACAGGTACTCGACCTTTTTTGGGACAGGGAACAAGCTACTTTAGGGCGACCCACCGCAGAGACAGACAAACGTGCTAATTATGCCTGCGCCGCAGCGCAGAAACTTTTGAACCCCAGCGTCCACATGGGGACCGCACGTATTTCTTCTGAGACCGAAAACGGAGCGTAAGTCCTGAACCATACCCGGGTTCATGTGGTACAGGCAAGAAGCCTCCAGGTGTGCGTTGACTCCTTCCAGGGTCGGAACGTTCGCGGAGAAATGGAGGACTTGCGTCTGCGTGTTCATGACGACGACGTGCGAAAGCGGGTTGACGAAGGCCATTCCTGGGAACAGGGGCACCGGCGACAGCGTGCCCAGGAAGCTCACCACGGCGACCGACCCGGGCGGCACCACCACCATGGACGCGATCAGCATGCCCACCACGAGCGCAACCGACGTCAACAAGAACACGGCGCGGGCCGCCATCGCCATGGTCTGGCCTTTTCTTTTTTTTAGTGGGTTTGTGTGTGTTGTTTAGTACTTCTTCCTGAAACTGTTCGTTTTCTTGCGTTTATTGTGGTTTAGAGGTTCGGTGTCTTAGGGTCTCCGGTTGACCATTGAGGCTGGGAGGCGGGTGGTGGTGAGGGATGCAGGCATGGTTTTGCGGCTAGCCAAGTTTGTAAGCGTGCGACCGACACCAAGAAGAAAGTCGCTTTAGATATAGTCTCGGGTTGGCGAAGGCCATTCCTGGGAACAGGGGCACCGGCGACAGCGTGCCCAGGAAGCTCACCACGGCGACCGACCCGGACGGCACCACCACCATCCTAGAGACGCGATCAGCATGCCCACCACGAGCGCAACCGACGTCAACAGGAACACGGCGCGGGCCGCCATCGCCATGGGTTGGCCTTTTCTTTTTTTAGCGGGTTTGTGTGTGTTGTTTAGTACTTCTTCCTGAAACTGTTCGTTTTCTTGCGTTTATTGTGGTTTAGAGGTTCGGTTAGGGTCTCCAGTTGACCATTGAGGCTGGGAGGCGGGTGGTATGAGGGATGCAGGCATGATTACACACTTTAACTACGGCTAGCCAAGTTTGTAAGCGTGCGACCCACACCAAGAAGAAAGTCGCTTTAGATTTAGTCTTGGACTTGCGTCTGTGTGAAAGCGGGTTGGCGAAGGCCATTCCTGGGAACACGGCTACAACACGAGGATGCAGCCCTGCTTAGGTTTGCACTCAGCCACCACAGGCGATTGGCTGCTAAGCTTCGTTCCGCGTCGCGTCAAGTACATGACGCTGGCAGTTGGGGGATCGGCGACCGCGGCTCAATTAAGGCGCGGTCAACGGCGTCGCCTCGTGAAGGCCCCCCCCACAACGACTACGGCAGCATCGCGAACGAAAAGAAAAGGAACGGAGAAGAGACGGAACAGCCTTTCTCTCTCTTTTTTTTTTTTTGCGCGTTTTCCCCTTCGTGGGCGGCAATGATCGCATTCTCTTCACTCTCCTTCCCACCCCCTCCCTCTTCATCCTTCGTTCGTCGCAGTGTGGACAACCCTGTTTCGTGCACAGTTGAGTCCAGCCTCAGAGGCTGGAGCTAAAGCTGGAGTTTAAAAAAAGCGGGCGTGCGTTTTGGTTGTAGCACACCCGCGTTTCGGGTGCGACTCGGGTACACCCTCTTTAACTCCAGCTTCTGAGGCTGGACCCCACGGTGCGGGCAACGTGAAATCAACGAAAAAGGAAAAAAAGAAGAGGGTGTACAACTACACGGGGTGAGGTCCAGCCTCAGAAGCTGGAGTTAAAAGAGGGTGTGCTACAACAAAGCGCGTGTAAATCCACACCCAAAAAAGCGGGCGCGACTCCCGTTTTCTTAACTCCAGCTTTAACCCGTTCTGAGGCTGGACTCGCACCGTGTAGTAAAGATAAAGGGGGGGGGGTCGAATAATAACACCTGTGTTATTATTCGAGTTGTCGAATAATAAAAAAAAGTTCCGGGTAGCCGAACAGTAACCAGGCGTGTGTGTCAAATAACTGTTATTATTCGACCCCCCCCCCCCCCCCCTTTTAAACCCCCGGAAGAAACGAAGAAAAAAAGAAGAGGAAAGAAAAGAAAAATTCAAAGAAAACAAGCTGTCAACAGGACAAGAAAAAGAGGGTTGAACGAGAGACACGAAAAAAAAAGAAGCAGAAAAAAAAGAACCGGTGAAACGAAAGGATAACGAGCGTGTGGGTGTGCGGCGCCTTGGAAATCAATGAGATTGTGGGGGTGAGGGGGGGGATGTGGTATCTGATGGTCGTTTACTCGCTTCTCTGTGCCTGCATACGGCTGTGAGCCAATTCACACTCTGCCCGATCGATCGCATGCCGTCGAGCCTTGTTGGACGGAACCGAGTTTAGTAGGGTGGAATCGCGTAATGATTTACACCCGTTGTATTGGGCTCCCACTCCGTGGCGATAATCTGCATCTGCTCTCTTTCGTGATTTACCTCTCGGAGCGCACCGCGCAATCGAGCTCAGGCCGCATTCAGACGGGGGTAGGTGTATTGGCTCAGGCTGCATGCCTCGTTGGCAATTTGGGATTATTTTTTGTTTCGCGGTCGTTTTCACGGGCCCGCCGGTGGCTCGGGCACTGTCGGCTTGCCGCCTACTTGAGAAAGCGCCGCCACTGGTGCTTCCCAAGGGTCGACCTTTTGTTGTTCCCGTGGACGAGCCCGCGTACCTCCCGGGACCGTGAATGATGAGCATGGAAAAAAATAGCAAGAGGGGGGGGGGGGCTCTCTATATCCATATCCTTTCTTGGCTGGAGGTTCTGTGTGAAGACGTTCGTCAGTCAAGCAGAGGGGCTGCCTTGGGCTACTTTACGTGTGGAGTGCAACCCAGTATGCAGTACTACTTACGTCGTGGTAGGTCCCGCGGTTTGTCACAAGCCTACAGGGGACTTCCCTCGGAACCGCGCGCTCGCTCACACTTTCGCCATCTGTGCACAACCATCTGCGCACGGCCAGCGGGGGCGGAATAGCCGTGATCTTAACCAGACCCAATACCAACAGGGCCGAAGAAGGTTAAGGTATGGATGAAATACTCGACGTCGCTGCTTCGACTCGAGGAAATATAGGGGTAGAGGGGCAAATACAATACAAACACAATCTGAATTGTTCTTCGCTTACACCACCGTGTGTTGTTTTCTCACTCAGGACTTTTGACCTGTTGTGTTTTGTCGTGCGGGGGTAGACCCGCATGACCTCACGTCCGTTCAACACGTGGTTCCGTAGTTACAGCACTTGGGATCCCTTCGGTTCTTTGTCGGGGCAAGCTGGCGCTTATGTAAAAAAACACGCAGCTCAGTGGCGTCGCCGGAGGGGGGGAGGGGCACTCCCAGGGGGCCACTCGCGAGCCTTTTTTTCTTACCGGCAGACTCGCAAAAAATCAACCGATTTTCAACCGTACCAGGCTTTGGCTACGCCGCCCACAACAGAGCGGAATCAGCTTGATGCACAAACCCGGGCAGGATGTGAATCAAGATGCGGTCGCAACAAACCTCCTGATCGGCAGACCTTCCAAAAAATCAGCCGGCTGATCATCAGCCGGTCAGTTTATTCAAGAACTTTTTCCCCGGCTGAAATTAGCCGCTTTTTTCCTTCGCGCGAACACTGCCTTGCAGGCCTCGATGCCCCTTCGAACGGGCGGCGCTCAGTTGCCGGCGTCGGCCTCCCTGAGGCGCTGGAGAAGGACGCTGGTGGCACCTTTGGCCTTCAGCCCTTTTTCCTTGCACAACGCCTGCGTGTGGTTGATTTCTTCGGTGTCGAGTACCGGTGCCAAGTGCACAACAGTAGTGTCAGGGGCAGGAAGGTATCAGTGTCAAGTGCATGACATTGTCAGTTGGGCGCAGGTCAGTGTGTACATGACAAAAGGTGCAGGAAGGTATCAGTGTCAAGTGCATGACAACATCAGTTAGGCGCAGGTCAGTGTCATGTACATGACAAAGGTATGTCAAGTGCATGACTTTGTCAGTTAGGCGCAGGTCAGTGTCAGGAACATAAGTGCAGGAAGGTATCAGCGTCGAGTGCATGACAACGTCAGTTAGGCGCAGGTCAGTACGACAGAAGTGTTTGGTGCAGGATATCAGTGCCAAGTGCATGACATTGTCACCAGTGATATCAGTGCCAAGTGCTTGGCAGTGTCACGGATCAATATCCGGTGTGACAGTATCATGTATCAATGTCAGGTGTGTTTGTCTTCACACATCGCCAACATAGGAGAGGCGAGGTCACGTTGTCTTCGGATAGCGACGGGTACAACCTCATACAACAGTGATATACTACATATCTTATACGACGAATGCCGTACGTTCTTTGTCTGGCAGCTTTGTCGAGCATTTCCTTCCAAGCTGGCGCTTATGTAAAATAACGCATACCACGAGTTCTTTGTAGCTGAGGCTGGAGTATGCGTCCTCGGCGTCCATTGCGGTGGCGTCCGCTTCTTCGCCTTCAGCCTCGTCGCCAGAATCCATCTCCACGTCTTCGGCGGTCTCCTGCGCGGCCGCCTCGTCCTCGTCGGCTTCGAGTCTGTCAATGAAAGAGTCTTCCTCCCTCTCGATCGCGTACTTGATACGCTTCACGGAGCAGATTTTGCTGTAGTCGACTTCATCACGGTCCGGGATGAGCTCGAGAAGGTCCATCGCCTCCTTCCGGCTGAGGTCGGTCCGTGTTGCGAGGAACGCGTTGAGCAGCGTCGATCGCGTCAGGCGGTTCGGGCATGTCAACCGTTGCTTGCCGGGGAGCTGTGGGTGTACGTGCAGGAAGGGTGTTCAGTTACTCACACCCACATTGAGCCGGAGTGGTCCAGTCCAAGTTCTTGGGTCCAATTCTTTTGGGTCCAAATTCTTGAGTCCAAATTTTTGGGTCCAAATTCTTGAGTCCGAATTCTTGGCCCTCCAAATACTTGGCCGCATCAGTTCGTTCGAACGACATAATGTTTTCGTTGACCGCACTACCCTGAGTCAAAATCTTGGACGTGGTTTCAGGTGGCAAATTGGCAAATGATCATGATCAGAAGGTCCTACTTGGGCGGTTCAGTTTCCTCACACATTGCATGTGGCTAAAAAGGAAAAGGACGCTCCTGTTCCAGGAACGTGACGGTCAATCACAGCTTGCGAGGCTTGAGTCGGAGGCAGCACAGTACTACAACCCCGTCCGCTCTACCCTGCGGCTGACCGTCTCGACGCAAGCGCCAAGCCCCAAGGTGCGCCACGCCTTGATGCTTTAGTTTGGGAAATCGGTAGCCATTTGACTCGTAGGCCCGGACTGTCTGCAGTACCGCCGAGCACATGAAGCTTGGCTCCCGTGTAGCAGGCTTTCCCGGGTACCCAAGCCCGCGCCCAAACAAAAGAAATGCTGCATACGTATTGTCTGTCGAAGTACTCGAAAGCCTCGACGGCGAACGGGTTCTTCTCAAAGACCAGCCGCTTCTTCTCTGCCTCGCGCGCCTGTGTAGCGGCCTTCAACAGCTCGTTGTACTTTTCGTCCAGCTCCTTGCGAATCGCTTGCTTGATCTGCGGGGTCGTTGTTATTGGTGCTGGTTTTGAGGGATAAGGAAACGTGCTTGCGGGGGGGGGGGGGGGGGGGGGGATTGCAAGAACCGGAGAAACGTGGAATGGAATGTGCTCAACACCGCACTGGTCCCGTCTGCGCCGTGTTTCGGTCCTTTAAGCCACGGACACATAAGGCGGACCATCATCAGCGCGGAACCGGAGTGCCTGCAGACAGGACAGCGGTGTGAGTCTGGTTTGTCAGGCGGCTGTTCGTAGCTCGTCACAACCAGGACCACCCGTGCTACGAGAGCACAGGCGAATCCGTCACAGGGAGAAGGCCCCTACAACCGTGTCTGGGCAAGCGAGGGGTGAAGTTACGATGTTTTCGGGATAGCGACGGGGTTATTCAACCTGTAACGAGTGTTAGGTATTCGTCGGACATATTAATCTTCTAAGATCTGCGATCTTATACGACTAAAAAAAACTCAGGGCACTCGCCCTGATTATGACTGCGACGTGCTAGGCAGCACTGACTTGTCTTCTTTTTACGGTGGCAATCTGCGAAGTAAACTCCGCAGAGCACAGTGGGCATGGGGTTGCCGTGTGCAGCACCAATGGTTGAAGTACCAAAAGGAAAAAGAGTGCGAGGAAGTAATCCTGCGTGCTGAGGGCAGCAAGTCGCGTTACGCGAAGTACCTACTGGAACGGGGGATTGCAAGAACGTGCTTGGAATGTGCTCGGGGGGGGGGAAATCTTAGTTTCGTGTTCAGGGGGGGGGGGGGGTAACGTATTAGTTTGTTGTTTAGGCGTGCTGTCTGCCCCGGCATGCCGAAGTTGCTGCGAAGCTCCGGCAAAGCCGGCACATTCTGGAAGACCCTGTCCTTCGTCAACGGAGCGGACGCCATGCCGGCGGTTCGTGGCCGTGAACGACTGCACCCCTGAGGAGGCGCGACGGCAGCCCTGACACCGAACACGTTTTGGCATTGACGTGCACGCTTGATGCTAACATCAAGTCTTCTTCGAAAATGTCAAGAAAAAACACAGATGAGCACAATCCACCGGGTTGATGTACAGTCTGGTGTCTTTCGACGGTTCTTGTTGCTGTATTTTTTTTCGCAACTGGCAAGACCCGCAGGACTTCACGTCCGTTTCGGGAGTTACATCACTTGGGATCCCTTCGGTTCTTTGGCTTGCAGCTTTTGTCGAGCATTTCTTTCCAAACTTGCGCTTGTGCGACAAAAAAAAAAAAAAAGGGCACGGACCTCGTTGCGTTCCGGCGCCCGGGCCGCCACGTCTTCTTCGGTTTGGCCGTTGTCCTCCTCGGCCCACGTTTCCTTGTGAGACGCCAGCCGCTCTTCGTTTTCTTCCTCCCGCTGCTTCTTCAGCTGCTGCAGCTGATCCGCCAAAGCCTGGTCCTTCTCCTTCTCAACCTCCCGGTCGGCCTCCGCCTGTCATTTCGGCGTTTGTTTAGAATAACAGCTCCCCTTCAGATTCCGGGACTTTAAAACCTCAAAGAAATGATCAAAGGATAGTTGAGTCGCAGCTCTTTGACAGCAATTTTGTTGGTGCGATTATACCGGGACGAGTTCATGTCAAACCGCTGCCAGCGTTCCTTTTTCATCTGTAACGAGTATGCTCACTAAGGAGGCAACAAATGTGGTTTTATGCTTCGCGTTTTCTCACGAAGGGGGGAAAATCTTAGTTCAATGCTTAGGCAGAGCTGCCTCTCATGCATGGTTGATCAAGTCTTCTTCGAGGGGGAGCACCGCCTTGACGCGTCGCGGGCTTTCTTCTTCGTGGCAATTGCACGGCCTACGGCGGAGGCTAGCGTCTTGATGGGAAACTTCAGCTTCCACTGAAAGAAGTGCGTAGTTTTGTTTTATTCTTTTACACAACTAACAAATGTAAATCTAAAGCCGCCCACGTCAAATCTTGTTAAGCATTGAGTTCTTTTAAGTACATGAACCACATGGATTAGCATGCACTGTGTCGCCGCTTAAGGTTACTTTATGACGTCGTCACCTGTCATTGCGTCGTCATGGTCGAGTACTTGTGGCGCCAGGGGCGCTGGGCTTTCTTGCGGTTCTGGAGATTGCGTGGGGGGGCACAGGTTCGGACAGGCTTGCACGTTTTTCACTCTCGAGGGCACTGGAGTGCTTGGGGACGTCGGACGTTTCTGGTAGCCGCTTGCTTTAAGGGCCTTCCTCTTTTTTCGTTGCACCCCTGACTCGGGTGTGGTCGCCTTCGCCTTCTTCCGCTTGCGGCCGGCGATCGGGCTCTCCTTCGGGGTGCCGAGCACCCTCTTCTTCAACGCTGGTCGTTCGCCGGTCCCTGGCGTTGGTGGCGGCCTCTTGGCCGCCCGTCCGGTCGTCGCCGTCTTCTGCTTCGCTACGGCAGGCAGCGCCTGCGCCGCGCGCTTTCCCGCCGGCGGTTCTCGTTGTACGCCCACCTGGGTGGGTGAGAGGGGTCTCTTCTTCTTTTTGCTGTGTCCGGGGGTTGCCGGGGCGTTCGGTTCGTTGGGTTGGTGGTGGCCGCGGCGGCAGCACGCTGCGTCAACGTAGGGAGCCTCCTGCATTCTTGGCAGGTTCCTCTGCCATGCGTGCGGCAGGCATGATGCCCGCTGCGGCAGCACGCCTTCTTAAGCATTGAGTTCTTTTAAGTACACGAACCACATGGATTAGCATGCACTGTGTCGCCGCTTAAGGTTACTTTATGACGTCGTCACCTGTCATTGCGTCGTCATGGTCGAGTACTTGTGGCGCCAGGGGCGCTGGGCTTTCTTGCGGTTCTGGAGATTGCGTGGGGGGGCACAGGTGCGGACAGGCTTGCACGTTTGTCACTCTCGAGGGCACTGGAGTGCTTGGTGAGCAGCGGCTGCCAAGACTTGCCGTGAAAGAAGGAAAGTTGTTTAAAAAAAGAAATGGGGGTAGGTGATATTTTTTCGACCCTCGTAGCTCGGTGGGTCAGGCGCGCCAGGTAGGTGCTGGGCTAATTTCGGTCTGGGCTTGGGCTTTGTGCAGTCCTTCCGAATTCCCTTCACAGGTCCTTTCGTGCACACCCACCAAACTGGTTGGCGAACTGGTTGCCGGACCTTGTAGTTGAAGGGCACGTCCGGCGAATACTTGGGCACGGCATCGTTCCAACGGTCGCGGGCGCAGATCGTCTCCAATTTGCACAACTTCACCGTGGCACCAAACTCCTGGCACTTCAAACAGATGAATTCCTCTTGTGTCAGTCTCTTCTTCATTCGAGCACACGACACGGGCTGAAACGAAGCAACACTTCTCCAGGTTTTCAACCGCAGACTTAGCAGCATCCCTGTTCTTCAGTACAGTAGTTCGCTTGAGAACTTTTGCAATAAACCTGTCTTCCGACCAGTGGCAAAGCGTGGGCGGCGTGTAGATCCCGGCATCGCCGGCACCTAGACAACGCAGGGAAACAGACGCCCTGGCACCACCTCCCGGGGAAGGAGGGGCCCCTGAGTCGGCGCAGCATCGGTCGTTGATGGCCCTCATGAGGTACCCTATCTGCAGCCCTTTCTCGGCGAAAGTCTTCCCCTGGGAGTTTCGACCGTGTTGAGCCGGTCCATCCCCTCTTGATAGACCGTGATAGACCGAAGAATACAGCACCGGGCAATTCGATGCAGCTCTAGGGACTGACCTGATAGACTGTGGTGGACCGTGATTCACTGTGATAAACAGCGGCAGGCACTTCGATGCAGGTTCAAGAGATAGGGACGGACCGGCTCTCGTGTGTATGCCTCGAAATCCAGAGCAAGTTCCACGCACGTCATGGGAAGATAATAATACCTGCTCATCCATGGCCTTGCGCCTGCTGAGGAAGCGGATGATGCGGTTCACCATGGCGGCGCGCAGCGTGTCGTCGAGGATGCCGACGGCCGCCACCATTTCCTCCGATCGCTCGGCGTTCTGGCAGAAATCGGGGTTCAGGGCTTGGGCCAAGGGCACCACCTGCGGCGTGATCAGGAGCTTCGTCTTTTGCCGCGTCTTCGTTTCCTTCACGGTCTTCTTCACCTGTTTGCGCATTGAGTTTTTGTATAAGCACCTGCTTTGTAGGAAACACTTGAGGAGGGGCTGCCAGCTGCGAAATCTCAAAGGAGGTAAATGTGCTCTAGCCCACACGAAACACAGGTGAATCTGGGTTCAGTGGCGGGCGTAAGCGTTCAACAACAAAGACCCACTTTGTAGTTGTATTGTTTCTCCCCCTCTAGCCTCCTTCGAAGTAAGAACAAGGCAGCCCCTCGAGTATTTTTCGGTGTTCTGCTCTTCGTATTGTCTGACGAGAACTCCGCCGAAGAAGTACGCAGTTTTGTTTTATTCTTTTACTTGTTTGTTGTCGACAACATATTGTGGTTGAGGTGTCATTCAGATGTATATCTAAAGCCGCCCACGTCAAATTTTGTTAAGCATTGAGTTCTTTTAAGTAGTCTGTTAAGCAGCGGCTGCCAAAACTTGCCGTGACACCTGTTTGATGCAAGGTAAAGGAGGAAGTTGGAAGTAATTGGGAACTTGATATGAAGAAACGTGAAAACAGGTTCTTGCCTGGCTTTTCGCGTTATTCTGCAGATGCTTTGAGCTATATTAGTGTCTTCTTATTATTAGAGGTCTTCGCCCGCAATGGTGTTTGAATGATCCCCTCGTATACGGTTGATGCTGGGAACGATGAAGACCGCGGCCAGACGCGATAGTCAATGGAATTGCAGAAGCATGAGACTCATCAGGTCGTCGAACGCATTAGCGGGCTAGGTCCGCCCATGCCCATCAGCAGTTGAGTGTCGCTTGAAAATCTAATGTCTGCGACTGCGTCCGACTCTTGATTCGACGATGATTGGCTTGCTAATTATCACCGATCGACTTGAATCGGTTTGAATCGAAAATGTGCCGGTGCAAAGATCACTAAACCCGATCGATGCTCTGTTTGAAATCCTGGGTCCGAGAACGAGCATCTCTCATATCTATCATCGCATATCTTCTGGGGTTGAATCTCAAGCATCAAGTCTTCTTCGAATGAATGCAGGGGAGAGGTGATCCCAAAGAATACCTTCTTCTTTTCGAACTTCTTTTCCGGTTCCTTCTCCGCGATGTTCTCCGCAGCATCGCCCTCAGCCTTTTCAGCCGTTTCGCCTTCTTCGGCCTTCTTCTCCTCCGTTTTGTCCTCGGTCTTCTCTTCCGTCTTTTCCTCCTCCTTCTTTTCCACCTCAACTTCGATTTCTTCTTCGACGGTGACGTCTACTGTGTACGTTTCTTCTTCGGTCTCGCCGAATGGTTTGATCGCCAGCTCGGAGTCGGTAAGATCGGGGAAGAGGTACAAAGTCGAGTACGCGGCCTTCTCGTCCATCGCGTCGTAGGTCATTTCGCACAGCTTATGCCATGTCGTTACGGAGCTGAAGTCAGCGCCGGTCTGCTCTTGGAGCAGCTTCTTCGTCTGTTGGTTGGAAGTTGGAATCAAAATTTGTGCGGATGTTGGGTCCACACCCAAGTCCTGCAGAAGCCATGTTTGTGATCCACAGTAGAAGCTTCACTTCCCATAAACTTACTAAGAACTACCCAAAATTGGTGTGATCCGCAGAAGAAAACTTCACTTCTCATGAACTTAATAAGAAGAAGGTAAAATTCCCTTACATCCCACGTCAAACGAATTTTGTCCCCTTGTATCCCACATCAAACAAACTTTTGCGCCCTTATATCGGGGTATCAGGGCACAAAATTTGCTTGAGTGGGATTAAGGGCATTACACCTAAGAACTTCCCATAATTAATTGGTGCGATCCACTAACACAATCTGACTTGTTCTTCGATTACACCACCGTGCGTTGTTTACTCACTCAGGACTCTGGCCTGTTGTGTTTGTGTGATTTGGCGTGTAGGGGTAGACCCGCATGACCTCACGTCCGTTCAACACGTCGTTCGGTAGTTACAGCACTTGGGATCCCTTCGGTTCTTTGTCTGGCAGCATGGTTGAGCCGGTCCGCCCCTATCTCTTGATCCTGCATCGAGGTGCCTGCCGCTGTTAGTCACAGTGAATCACGGTCCACCACGGTCTATCAGGTCCATCCCTAGTCCCTAGAGCTGCATCGAATTGCCCGGTGCTGTATTCTTCGGTCTATCACGGTTTATCACACCGGCTCAATGGTTGGGCATTTCCTTCTTTAAGCTGGCGCTTATGTAGATGAACAAAGAACGGCGGGGTTGCACACCTGCTCGACGATCGAGTCGAAGCTGCCGACCTCGACGGAGCCGCCGTAGCACATCGCGCTCCTGTCGACGGTGACGTTGTCCTTGCCGCAGAGCAGCGAGAAGTTCTCGAAGACGTTCTTGCCCTTGCCGGCGGGCGCCAGGAGCAGCACACGCACGGCGACCTGCCCCTCACCCGGCGCGACGGTGGTCCACGTTTTGTATGCGGTTTCCGCGCCTTCCGCTGCCTTCGGCACCGTCACCGGCGTTTCGGCTTCGAGCTTGAACGACGGCTCGTTCTCCTTCTGCAGCTTCGAGAGGATGGGCAGCTTAGAAAAAGTCGCGCCGAAGCTGGTGAGCATCGACGCGTTCTGCAGCACCGGGCGCCGCTGGCGGTTGCGGTAGTGCATGTCGGATGCCGTGCGTTCGGCGCTGAGGAAGGGGAGGAAGTACTCTGTCTGCTGGGCCGGCCCACGGTCAGCCCTGGACGAGCCGGTCGACGACGGCGGACCCCCTCTGCCCGGGGTGCCGGAGGGCCCGCGGGCGCCCTTCGACGGGCCGCCTGCCGGGCGGGGTCTGTTCATGTCGTGGTCCCGCTGGCGCTTCAAATTCCGCTCGCGGGTCTCGCGCTCGCGCACGGCAGACCGGCTGTTGACGGGGTTGCTGTTCCGGCCCACGTTGTTGTCGCGCGGGCTCCCGCGGTCGCCCGGGCGGGGGCCGCCTCTGTACGGCGCGAAGCGTTCGCCTCGGTGGGGCGGAGGTGGCATGGCTCTTGCTTTCTTGCTTTTTCTTCTTTCCTGGTCGTCGCGTTCGGGGTTGTATTTTACTACTTTGCAGAGTGTGTGGTTTCGGTGCTTTACGCGCGTTTGCGTTTACATACGTGATTGTGTGCATACGTGTGTGTGTGTGTGTGTGTGTGTGTGTGTGAGTGTATTTAGAGTGTAAGTTCACTTGAAGATCCGGGGTTTTATGGTCTCCGGGTGACCATTGTCGTAAAGGTTCCTTTAAGGTATCGTATACTGTGCGTACGTTTCTGCGGTAGTGGCAGTACGCGTGCTTGTGCGTGTCTTTGTTGCCTGTTGCCGACCATTCGACTAATTTCTTCGAGCGCGCTCTCGTTTCCTATATGTCTTGTCATTATTTCCGGGGTTCTTGCGACTGACCGTTATGGGCAAAAACTTAGAACTTCATACCGTTATGGGCAAAAACTTAGAACTTCATACCGTTATGGGCAAAAACTTAGAACTTCATACCGTTATGGGCAAAAACTTAGAACTTCATACCGTTATGGGCAAAAACTTAGAACTTCATACCGTTATGGGCAAAAACTTAGAACTTCATACCGTTATGGGCAAAAACTTAGAACTTCATACCGTTATGGGCAAAAACTTAGAACTTCATACCGTTATGGGCAAAAACTTAGAACTTCATACCGTTATGGGCAAAAACTTAGAACTTCATACCGTTATGGGCAAAAACTTAGAACTTCATACCGTTATGGGCAAAAACTTAGAACTTCATACCGTTATGGGCAAAAACTTAGAACTTCATACCGTTATGGGCAAAAACTTAGAACTTCATACCGTTATGGGCAAAAACTTAGAACTATACCGTTATGGGCAAAAACTTAGAACTTCATACCGTTATGGGCAAAAACTTAGAACTTCATACCGTTATGGGCAAAAACTTAGAACTTCATACTGTTATGGGCAAAAACTTAGAACTTCATACCGTTATGGGCAAAAACTTAGAACTTCATCCCGTTATGGGCAAAAACTTAGAACTTCATACCGGGAAGGTGTAAAAAACATTTTGGTAAACATTGTTTACCGACCCCCCCCCCCCTCTTGGCCGCACGGCATAGTTTGCCGCGCACGGCACGGTTTTTCACCTGACCCACTGGTACTACCAGGTAGACTGAGATAGAGCGCGCCGCAGGCGCGAAATTTTTTTTGAGGCGTTTTGGGCTCAGAAAGACCAAAAGGAGCACAGGAAAGTACATCACACTGGTGCAAAAAAGAAGAAGGAAGACAGGATTCAGAGGTTGTCCCACTTCAAAAACAAGGTTTTAGAAATTGTCCCACTTCGAAAACCAACTTTTAGAGGTTGTCCCACCTCGAAAACAGGCTTTTAGAGGTTGTCCCACCTCGAAAGCAAGCTTTTAGAGGTTGTCCCACTTCGAAAACAAACGTTTAGAGGTTGTCCCACCTCGAAAACAGGCTTTTAGAGGTTGTCCCACCTCGAAAACAAGCTTTTAGAGGTTGTCCCACCTCGAAAACAAACTTTTAGAGGTTGTCCCACCTCGAAAACAAACTTTTAGAGGTTGTCCCACCTCGAAAACAAGCTTTTAGAGGTTGTCCCACCTCGAAAACAAACTTTTAGAGGTTGTCCCACCTCGAAAACAGGCTTTTAGAGGTTGTCCCACTTCGAAAACAAGCTTTTAGAGGTTGTCCCACTTCGAAAACAAGCTTTTAGAGGTTGTCCCACTTCGAAAACAAGCTTTTAGAGGTTGTCCCACTTCGAAAACAAGCTTTTAGAGGTTGTCCCACCTCGAAAACAAGCTTTTAGAGGTTGTCCCACTTCGAAAACAAGCTTTTAGAGGTTGTCCCACTTCGAAAACAAGCTTTTAGAGGTTGTCCCACTTCGAAAACAAGCTTTTAGAGGTTGTCCCACTTCGAAAACAAGCTTTTAGAGGTTGTCCCACTTCGAAAACAAGCTTTTAGAGGTTGTCCCACTTCGAAAACAAGCTTTTAGAGGTTGTCCCACTTCGAAAACAAGCTTTTAGAGGTTGTCCCACCTCGAAAACAAGCTTTTAGAGGTTGTCCCACTTCGAAAACAAACTTTTAGAGGTTGTCCCACTTCGAAAACAAACTTTTAGAGGTTGTCCCACTTCGAAAACAGGCTTTTAGAGGTTGTCCCACCTCGAAAACAAGCTTTTAGAGGTTGTCCCACTTCGAAAACAAACTTTTAGAGGTTGTCCCACCTCGAAAACAAGCTTTTAGAGGTTGTCCCACTTCGAAAACAGGCTTTTAGAGGTTGTCCCACCTCGAAAACAAGCTTTTAGAGGTTGTCCCACCTCGAAAACAAGCTTTTAGAGGTTGTCCCACTTCGAAAACAAGCTTTTAGAGGTTGTCCCACTTCGAAAACAAGCTTTTAGAGGTTGTCCCACTTCGAAAACAAGCTTTTAGAGGTTGTCCCACTTCGAAAACAAACTTTTAGAGGTTGTCCCACCTCGAAAACAAGCTTTTAGAGGTTGTCCCACTTCGAAAACAAACTTTTAGAGGTTGTCCCACTTCGAAAACAAACTTTTAGAGGTTGTCCCACCTCGAAAACAAGCTTTTAGAGGTTGTCCCACTTCGAAAACAAACTTTTAGAGGTTGTCCCACCTCGAAAACAAGCTTTTAGAGGTTGTCCCACTTCGAAAACAAACTTTTAGAGGTTGTCCCACCTCGAAAACAAGCTTTTAGAGGTTGTCCCACTTCGAAAACAAACTTTTAGAGGTTGTCCCACTTCAAAAACAAACTTTTAGAGGTTGTCCCACTTCGAAAACAGGCTTTTAGAGGTTGTCCCACCTCGAAAACAAGCTTTTAGAGGTTGTCCCACTTCGAAAACAAACTTTTAGAGGTTGTCCCACCACGAAAACAAGCTTTTAGAGGTTGTCCCACTTCGAAAACAGGCTTTTAGAGGTTGTCCCACTTCGAAAACAAGCTTTTAGAGGTTGTCCCACCTCGAAAAAAAGCTTTTAGAGGTTGTCCCACCTCGAAAGCAAGCTTTTAGAGGTTGTCCCACTTCGAAAACAAACTTTTAGAGGTTGTCCCACCTCGAAAACAAGCTTTTAGAGGTTGTCCCACTTCGAAAACAAACTTTTAGAGGTTGTCCCACTTCGAAAACAAACTTTTAGAGGTTGTCCCACTTCGAAAACAAGCTTTTAGAGGTTGTCCCACTTCGAAAACAAACTTTTAGAGGTTGTCCCACTTCAAAAACAAACTTTTAGAGGTTGTCCCACTTCGAAAACAGGCTTTTAGAGGTTGTCCCACCTCGAAAACAAGCTTTTAGAGGTTGTCCCACTTCGAAAACAAACTTTTAGAGGTTGTCCCACCACGAAAACAAGCTTTTAGAGGTTGTCCCACTTCGAAAACAGGCTTTTAGAGGTTGTCCCACCTCGAAAACAAGCTTTTAGAGGTTGTCCCACTTCGAAAACAAACTTTTAGAGGTTGTCCCACCTCGAAAACAAGCTTTTAGAGGTTGTCCCACCTCGAAAACAAGCTTTTAGAGGTTGTCCCACTTCGAAAACAAGCTTTTAGAGGTTGTCCCACTTCGAAAACAAGCTTTTAGAGGTTGTCCCACTTCGAAAACAAGCTTTTAGAGGTTGTCCCACTTCGAAAACAAACTTTTAGAGGTTGTCCCACCTCGAAAACAAGCTTTTAGAGGTTGTCCCACTTCGAAAACAAACTTTTAGAGGTTGTCCCACCTCGAAAACAAGCTTTTAGAGGTTGTCCCACTTCGAAAACAAACTTTTAGAGGTTGTCCCACCTCGAAAACAAGCTTTTAGAGGTTGTCCCACTTCGAAAACAAACTTTTAGAGGTTGTCCCACTTCGAAAACAAACTTTTAGAGGTTGTCCCACTTCGAAAACAGCTTTTAGAGGTTGTCCCACTCGAAAACAAGCTTTTAGAGGTTGTCCCACTTCGAAAACAAACTTTTAGAGGTTGTCCCACCTCGAAAACAAGCTTTTAGAGGTTGTCCCACTTCGAAAACAAACTTTTAGAGGTTGTCCCACCTCGAAAACAAGCTTTTAGAGGTTGTCCCACTTCGAAAACAAACTTTTAGAGGTTGTCCCACCTCGAAAACAAGCTTTTAGAGGTTGTCCCACTTCGAAAACAAACTTTTAGAGGTTGTCCCACTTCGAAAACAAACTTTTAGAGGTTGTCCCACTTCGAAAACAAGCTTTTAGAGGTTGTCCCACCTCGAAAACAAGCTTTTAGAGGTTGTCCCACTTCGAAAACAAACTTTTAGAGGTTGTCCCACCACGAAAACAAGCTTTTAGAGGTTGTCCCACTTCGAAAACAGGCTTTTAGAGGTTGTCCCACTTCGAAAACAAGCTTTTAGAGGTTGTCCCACCTCGAAAAAAAGCTTTTAGAGGTTGTCCCACCTCGAAAGCAAGCTTTTAGAGGTTGTCCCACTTCGAAAACAAGCTTTTAGAGGTTGTCCCACTTCGAAAACAAACTTTTAGAGGTTGTCCCACTTCGAAAACAAGCTTTTAGAGGTTGTCCCACTTCGAAAACAAACTTTTAGAGGTTGTCCCACTTCGAAAACAAACTTTTAGAGGTTGTCCCACTTCGAAAACAAGCTTTTAGAGGTTGTCCCACCTCGAAAACAAGCTTTTAGAGGTTGTCCCACTTCGAAAACAAACTTTTAGAGGTTGTCCCACCTCGAAAACAAGCTTTTAGAGGTTGTCCCACTTCGAAAACAAGCTTTTAGAGGTTGTCCCACCTCGAAAACAAGCTTTTAGAGGTTGTCCCACTTCGAAAACAAACTTTTAGAGGTTGTCCCACCACGAAAACAAGCTTTTAGAGGTTGTCCCACCTCGAAAACAAGCTTTTAGAGGTTGTCCCACTTCGAAAACAAGCTTTTAGAGGTTGTCCCACTTCGAAAACAAGCTTTTAGAGGTTGTCCCACTTCGAAAACAAGCTTTTAGAGGTTGTCCCACTTCGAAAACAAACTTTTAGAGGTTGTCCCACCTCGAAAACAAGCTTTTAGAGGTTGTCCCACTTCGAAAACAAACTTTTAGAGGTTGTCCCACCTCGAAAACAAGCTTTTAGAGGTTGTCCCACTTCGAAAACAAACTTTTAGAGGTTGTCCCACCTCGAAAACAAGCTTTTAGAGGTTGTCCCACTTCGAAAACAAACTTTTAGAGGTTGTCCCACTTCAAAAACAAACTTTTAGAGGTTGTCCCACTTCGAAAACAGGCTTTTAGAGGTTGTCCCACCTCGAAAACAAGCTTTTAGAGGTTGTCCCACTTCGAAAACAAACTTTTAGAGGTTGTCCCACCACGAAAACAAGCTTTTAGAGGTTGTCCCACTTCGAAAACAGGCTTTTAGAGGTTGTCCCACTTCGAAAACAAGCTTTTAGAGGTTGTCCCACCTCGAAAACAAGCTTTTAGAGGTTGTCCCACCTCGAAAACAAGCTTTTAGAGGTTGTCCCACTTCGAAAACAAGCTTTTAGAGGTTGTCCCACTTCGAAAACAAACTTTTAGAGGTTGTCCCACCTCGAAAACAAGCTTTTAGAGGTTGTCCCACTTCAAAAACAAACTTTTAGAGGTTGTCCCACTTCGAAAACAGGCTTTTAGAGGTTGTCCCACCTCGAAAACAAACTTTCAGAGGTTGTCCCACTTCGAAAACAAACTTCGATGAACCAAACAACGACCGACAGAAAGTTTCCATGTCGCGGACTAGATATGTCCTTTCGGTCGAAGGTTCGTAGGTAAACGCTCGAATCCAAGTTTCGCGGAGCACAGAAGAACCTGTTGCCTCACCTGTCGGCATTCGGCAGTGGTGAAGACATGTCGAAAGTTGACTGATGAGCTCCCAGAGTTCGTCCCTGGGACTGATTTGGCCGGTTGGCTGCAAAGACCTGTCGAAGACCGGCTCCGTGTTTGGAGAGAGAATATGGCGGTCAACGGGAGATACGTTGACGAGTTGCTGTTGGCGATTGTTGTCTGGAACTACGACCTCAGACTGCACGTCTTAACAGTTCCGTCGGAGTATCCGAGGCACAAAGGCACGCTTGTGACATACGAAGTCTCCGAGCCATGTGCGACATACGTCATTGGCGCTTGCCACAATCACTTTTACGTCATAGAAACAGATGACGTTGCGCATACTCTGAATGGTTTGCGCGAGAAAGGGCTCATTTCCCTTGAGCGCGTGTTGAAAGGGGGCTCGCTCTTCCAATACAGCAACGAAGACATGTTTGGTCTTCAAACGAACCAAGAAAACGTGGCTGGCAATAGTTGATTTGATTTGATTTCATCCTGGACTTTGGGGGTTCCTACTTTGTTTCTCCTCGCCTCCTGACGATTCGCGGCTATTCCAGGCGTTGCCTCATCGTACCAGTACGTGAAGCTATGTTTCCCCCCTTTTATCAGCAGCATAGCAACACTCTGCGTGTGCAGGTGTGCTATGCATCCAATTACGGCACACCTCCAAGTTGAGCTTCGCAGAAAATTGCGGCCCGGGAATGTCGGCATGTCCAGCCCTACGAATTGCCAATTCCACGTGCAAGTTCGAAGTTTTGTCCGAGCTCAATAACTACTGAAGTATGCAGGTCGTCCCATGGGAAACGGCTCTAGGAAACAAGTGTTAGCACGTTGCACCAACTACCAAACTAAGGTTCGTAGAAAATGGTTGGTGGGTTGCCACATCTTTTTTAAGGTTGTCCCGTCAAGGAAACAAAGATTTGCAGGTTGTCCCATCTCGAAAAACAATGGTTGAAGGTTGCCCCACCTCGAACGATTAGGTTTGCAGCGTGCCCCACCTCGGATAGTGAGTGTCCCACCGCAGCAAATTCTTCGCCGGCCACCTACTCCCGCATGGGGAGAAAAAGGGGTCTCCACGCCAGTCAGCAGAGGAATCCTGGTGTGTATTTGTTATGCCCTACGTATAAAGCTTGTATTCGCGGTGGGACAACCTCTAAAAGTTTGTTTTCGAGGTGGGACAACCTCTAAAAGTTTGTTTTCGAGGTGGGACAACCTCTAAAAGCTTGCTTTCGAGGTGGGACAACCTCTAAAAGCTTGTTTTCGAAGTGGGACAACCTCTAAAAGCTTGTTTTCGAGGTGGGACAACCTCTAAAAGCTTGTTTTCGAGGTGGGACAACCTCTAAAAGTTTGTTTTCGAAGTGGGACAACCTCTAAAAGCTTGTTTTCGAAGTGGGACAACCTCTAAAAGCTTGTTTTCGAAGTGGGACAACCTCTAAAAGCTTGTTTTCGAGGTGGGACAACCTCTAAAAGCTTGTTTTCGAAGTGGGACAACCTCTAAAAGTTTGTTTTCGAGGTGGGACAACCTCTAAAAGCTTGCTTTCGAGGTGGGACAACCTCTAAAAGCTTGTTTTCGAGGTGGGACAACCTCTTAAAGCTTGCTTTCGAGGTGGGACAACCTCTAAAAGTTTGTTTTCGAGGTGGGACAACCTCTAAAAGTTTGTTTTCGAGGTGGGAGAACCTCTAAAGGTTTGTTTTCGAAGTGGGACAACCTCTAAAACCTTGTTTTCGAGATGGGACAACCTCTAAATCCTACCTATCCAATGTTGGGACGTTGTTACCGCACGTCCAAGGCCAAGGTTCGGAGGTTGTCCCCACTGAAAAACAGACGTATGCAGGTTGTCCGGCTTCAAAAGTGTTCGCTTGGAGGCCCCCCCGCCTCAAACAGGCTACGTGGTTGTGACGAAGACGCACTATAGAGAGCGACACGCCAGGCCCGACCCACAGTACAGTGAATGTTTACCGACCCCCCCCCCCCCTTTTCTGAAAAATCGGTAAACAGTGTTTACCAAAATGTTTTTTACACCTTCCCACCGTTATGGGCAAAATAAGAGCTCGTCACTCGCACAACCGCGGCTGATACAAAACTAATGATGATGATGATGATGTGAAGAGAGAGTTGTTTTCGTTGAACGCATTTCCCGACAGGTCCGCGCAGCGGCAAAACAAACAGACGCACCCGCGTTTGTTGAATTCTTCCACAAACAAGCACTTCAGCACGTGCCCAGGAACCAAGAGACGAAGGCCGGTGAGGCGTGGAACCCCCCAATCCGATCTCTCAGGAGGAGTCCGGAACCGGGAAAAGCCTTACACCCTCGCGTGTACTTGTCCGCGCGCTGCACGTCTGTGGGCACCCAGACAACGTCAATGATGAGGCCCGCAGATTCCACGATCTTGAAAAACAGGCACAGGACTTCGTTTGCCCAAAAATTCTTGCTGTGCCCCTTCTTCAGAGCGAATACAGCTGCCTGGTTATCAACCTTCAGGACGAGAAAAGACCCCGGAGCCTCTAGAGATGCGAACCAGACCGCCTGCGTCGCAGCCAGCAGCTCCTTCAGGTATATATGGACCGATGGGTCCAAGAAAACCCCCTGATAGGCGAGCTCCGGGCGAGTCTCGAGAACCACTGCCCACTCGCTGTCCGAAGCGTCGGACCAAGCAAGTAAACGACGCCGGTCCCTGTCGACCTCTGTTACCCATTCGTTTCTCGACAGGTCCGCGAGCACCGACCGCAGATCATACAGGGCTGAGGAGGGGACGTCGTACGTGTCATCCCACGACCACGTGCCTTCCCCCAAAAGCGATGCCGCCCGGCGCAGAAAAGCCATCGCCGAACGCAGAAAACAGAGTCGTCGCCTGGTCGAGAACAAGAACCAAACCACGCCGCCGAACACAGTAAAAACCTGCCGGGGTGTCGCACTCCCGCCCATGACCGGCGCGAGGGCTTCGCCCCCTAGGAACTTTTTCACCCACGACGGCGCCGATCGGTAGCGAGAAGGCTCGACCCCCAAATCGAACTCGAGACCGAGAGCCTCGAAACGGCTGAGCGGGCGTCCGTACATGCTGTCATGAGTATTCATGGCAGCGCCGACCAGCTGGCAGCGGTGTTGAAAACGCCGATAGCGTCTCTCTGCTTCCTCGTACGAGGTGCCAATCACAAAGAAGTTGTCGACCCAGCACACACCTTCGGACTCCGGCAACAGGACACGCGCTGTCCGCTGGGCTATACAGGGGGCCCAGTTCCAGCCCATGCACATCACGGAGAGCTGAACCTTCGTAAATCGACCCCTTGGGCCAGACAGGTTCATGCCAAAGAAACGCGAGACCGACTCCTCGAGGGGGAACTGGTAGAACCAGCTCACAGCATCCGCCTGCGCTACAAACTTCGACGCGAGGAACCTGCTCACAACATCGTCGATGCCGGGAAGAAGCATGGCCGGGGGCTTCTTCATCAGTGCGTTGAGTTTCCGGCCATCCGCGACCAGACGAAGCCCCCCGGACTTCTTCTCAACTGTAAAAGCTGGCAAGACCACACAGGCGTCTGTACGCGCCCGCACCACGCCGTACGACTCCAACGTCGGAAGGTGGCGCAGCATGAATCGAGAGAGCCCCCTCGGGAGCCCGGGGTCTCCGTCCAGGATGGGACGCGCCCCATCGCGCATGGCCCCTAGAAAAGCCTCACGAGACCGTATAACGTCCAGCACGCCGACTAGAACGCCCTCTGTGTCCAGGCAAACGAGCGCATCAAAGTTAAGACGAGAAGTTGAGATCGGGGCCAGCTTCCCCCTCGCCTTCGCCGCGGGAACCGAGACACTTCCGCCTGTAGTCCTGATGCAGAGCGCCTGGCTGTAAGGAAAGGCGATGTCAGGACCCCCCGTCTCAAGGGACGTGGGATCGTACGGAGAAAGGTGATGGTATTTGGGACGCCGGACTCTTGGAAAAGCCGGGGCGAGCGGGAGGATCGGCTTTTTCACGGGAGGACGTTCACGGCGAGGAGGCCCGACGAAGTCGCCGTCTCGCGGGCCACGGCCAGCTTCCCGGCTGGCAGATACCGGACCAAGGCATCCAGACTGCTGTGGCGCGACACTCGTCGTATCTCCTCCAAGTGGAGCCCCTTCTGGAGTAGGCGGAACAGGGCCCCCCGGCGAATCGAGTGGCCGGTTAACTCCGGCCGAGCCCGCTTCAGGGCCGCTTTCACCTGCGCGTATGACACGGACAGGATCAGCTCCCCAGGAGGCCGTCCCTCGACATGCCGCCGAAGCTCGGCCGACCAGTCTTCCGACAGCACCAGACCAGTGGTGACACCCAGACGGAAAGGGTCCGACTTCGTTTGTGACCAATTCACAGCGACGAAACCGTCCTCCCAGGAGACGTCCCCAACCGTCAGGCGAGTAACGTCCGACACCCGCGCGGCCCCCGCCCATGCAAGAGCTATCGCAAGCCCAACCTGTGAGCCCGCCTCCTTCCTGAGCACCCTCTGGATGTCCTGGTGCGTAGCGGGGACCGCCTGGCGCGTCGGGCGCATAGCGCCCTGCCTCCGTAGAGACCTCTCGAAGTCGCGCACCACCTGCGAGTCGCTGATGGGCGCGCCAACCCGGCGCTGGGCTGACTTGAGGTCCTGCAGATACTGCAGCGCTGACGAGCACACTATGGGAGCGCGCCCGGGCTCCCCCAGCATCTTCCTTGTCAGCCACAAAACGACAGCCGTTGGGACGTCGATCTCCCGCTCCGAGCGGGACTCCCAATTCCACTTGAACTGGAGCATACGTCGGTGCGTCGACTCCAAGGACCGCCACGTCGAGCTCGCGAGCGCAAGCGACAGATGGTTTCGCGCCGCAACTTCGACGCGTCGCATCTCCTGTTTTGACGGTGGCGCTTCGACGAGCACCGGTCGTCCGCGCTTCAACTTTGCGGGTGCCTCGAGCCCCTTCAAGAAGGTTGTGATAGGGAAGTGCGAGGGTGGGCAGGGTGGGCAGACGACATTTCCGTTCACCTTCCGCTGTTCGCGGCGGTCTTGCTTCCGGTCTTTGCGCCTTTTTCCCTGGGGCGAAATGGGCCTTTGCCCTCTTGGTTCGCTCTGGTGGTGGTGGTTGTCGTTTCGGGCTTCGGTTTCTTCTTCCGAAACGTGTCGGCAACGTCCATCGACTTTTTCAGGTAGTCGGGGACCTTCGGAGCGCCGAAAAACGTGTCGCTTACCGCCTGCGCACCGTCCCATGACACCTCGTACCCCGTCTTTAGCACAAGAAGGCGGACGATAACGTTTCGCGCGAGGCGGACTGCGAACTCGTCCTGCTCCGGACTGCTGGTTCCCACGCCTGTGAGAAGCTCGGCCAGTTGGCCGAGCAGGAACCCCGATTCGTGAGGGGCCTTCGTGAGGGGGACCACAAAGTGGAGGCGGAGCTCCATTAGGAGCACCGCCTTTTCCGTGCGGTCCATGTTGACCCAGAAAGCGGGGTCGAGCAGCACCGTCTCGCGGGGGGCGTCGACCGAGATTCCGCCTTCCGAGTAATCGCTCTCCCCTCCGCGGACCGAGGGAAGAGCGTCCCCGTTTTCCGAGGCCTGGGAGTTGGCGCGCGACTGTGCTGCGTCCGGTGTCGCGCGCGGCGCTGGCGGTGCCTTCTTCAGCTGGGCTATCTCAGCCCGCAGCTCGGCCATCTCGGCCTTGCGGTCTTTCTCCATCCGCTCGATGAGAGCGATGATGGCGTTGTCAACCGGGGGGGGCGTGATGGGGGGTGAGCGCGATCGGGAAACGGGTCGGGCGTGGGGGACTCCAGGGGGCCGTAAACCGGTGCCGCGGCCTGCTGAGGCCGTTCTGTGTGCATCTTCAACGCCGCCGGCTATCGGCGTTTCGTCCTCGATGTCCTCCGTGTCTTCCTCGCTCGTCTCCTCCAGGTCCGTGTCATAGTCGATGTTGAGACGCGCCATTTCTGCCGCCACCACTTCCGGTGCCTTCTTGTGCAGCTGCCAGAAAGACAGCAGAAGCCGGGAGCCCATCAGGCTCGACACCGCAGCCGCCTCCACGCCCAGAACCCCGGCCACCACGGCGCGCAGCTGGCGCACCGCGGTCCGTTATGGGCAAAAACTTAGAACTTCATACCGTTATGGGCAAAAACTTAGAACTTCATACCGTTATGGGCAAAAACTTAGAACTTCATACCGTTATGGGCAAAAACTTGGAACTTCATACCGCTATGGGCAAAAACTTAGAACTTCATACCGTTATGGGCAAAAACTTAGATTTGTCTACCGTTATGGGCATCAGCCCCGTGACAGGGGCCGTAATAGCAACAGCAAATATCAACGGGAGTCCAGCGTGGGGACCCGGCTGGACGAAAAAGGGGGGTTTTTTTTTCGCCGTAGGTCTCCGGATGGTCGAGCCAACCACCCTCGGGTTTCAAGGTGAGCGGTCGGGGGTTCAATCCCGTCCTCGGCAAGTTGTGGTGCGCTCGTGACTCAGGACGGGGAGGAAGTACTCTGTCTGCTGGGCTGGCCCACGGTCAGCCCTGGACGAGCCGGTCGACGACGGCGGACCCCCCGTGCCGGAGGGCCCGCCGGCGCCCTTCGCCGGCACCGCCTGCCGGGCAGTGATCATGGCAAACGTTGAACGTTTGAACGTTTGACAAACGTTTGCGTTTGCAAAATTTATGCCAAACGTGTATCAAACGTGAGGGAGGCGCTGGCTGCGCCTGCGGTGGGGATCCGAGTGTGGGGTCGGTTTGTGAACACTCGAGCCACAAGGGCAGGATCTTCATGCCCGGGGCCCCAGAAAGTGGGAGGGAACACTTGCTGAAGGCTAGTATCTCCCTGTATCTCCCTGTGCACGCCCAAGGAGAACCAGAAGGATGTCTTGTTCCCTTATTTGTCGTGTCCGCCTGCAGCCACGTGGACAAGTGCTATCAAGGGTCGTGTACTGTGTACAGACCCGGTCCATCGATTGGCAAACGTCGCGTTTGCACGTTTGTCAAACGTTTGCGTTTGATAAATCTTGTCAAACGTACGTTTGCAAACGTTTGATAACATCACTGCTGCCGGGCGGGGTCCCCTGTTCGTGTCGTGGTCCCGCTGGCGCTTCTCGCGCTCGCGCACGGCAGACCGGCTGTTGACGGGGTTGCTGTTCCGGCCCACGTTGTTGTCGCGCGGGCTCCCGCGGTCGCCCGGGCGGGGGCCGCCTCTGTACGGCGCGAAGCGTTCGCCTCGGTGGGGCGGAGGTGGCGTGGCTCTTGCGTTCTTGCTTTTTCTTCTTTCCTGGTCTTCGTGTGCTTCGTGTGCTTTGCAGAGTGTGTGGTGGTTTACATGCGTTTGCGCGCGCTCTGTGCTGTGAACATACGAGATGGTGTGCACACGTGTGTGTTTGGGTGTATGTAGAGTGTATGTTCACTTAGAGACCCGGGGGTTTATAGTCTCCGGGTGACCATTGTCGTAAAGGTTCGTTTAAGGTATCGTATACTAGTGTGCGTATCGTATCTGCGGGAGGTGGAGCTGCTCACACAACTGACGACTGCTGCCCCAAAAAGGGCTCGGTCAAACAAAAAGAAAGGCGAAGAAAACGGGATCAATTCCACTCGGGGGATGCGAGGGTGCGCCAATGATAGAAGCAAACCAAGGGGAAGAGAGAGAGAGAGAGTGAGAGAGAAGGAGGTCTCGTTCGGACCTTGACTCTTGGGGGCGATTACCGCAAAATCGATCGAGGGGAGCGAGGTCGGGAACAAGGAAGAGGGGGAATTGCCTGTGCTATTCTTCCGATTCCGAATCCTTAAGTTTCCGAATTGTCCCCTTCCAACCTTGCTTCTGAAGCAAGTGGACTTCAAACACTCACTCTCTTTAGGTCCTCACTCGACCCCCCCTAGACGCACCGAAGATGCTCAAACAAGTTTGCTAGAAAAGAGGAAGCCTTCTTGATGCCAGCTGTTGCAAAACCCGTCTGCTGCTGACCTCCCTTTCCCGCGTCCTCCTTTGTCCGCCCGGGAGCGTGTTGCATAGTGTCCCAGACACTTCTGACGGTCCTTGTTTTCTTTTCTGGCGTGAGAACCAGGTTGTTCCCGCCACAAGACAAGGGAGGGCGGTGCCTTGCAAAACCGAACACCCCTCCGTATGAAAGAGATGACCGCATTATTCGCGGCGTGTGGACATCGTCAGCAACAACTTTAGATTTCTGCACGGTGGACTGAGTAACTAAACTGCTCTAATCCTGTCTGCAACTAGGCAACCTAGTCATAAAGTGATACCTCGGATCCGAACCCAGTCGCCTGTCAAGTATGCGGTTACCCACTTGACCTCCGTTCGACCTTTCTCTTGTACAATCACGGCATACGACTAAAAAGTGACACTCTAACCTCCTGCTCCGAATTACACCTTGCCTTTGCGACTGACTGACCCACGTCCAAGACGGAACACTCAGAGATCACGAGAGTTGGCAAGGTGTCTCTTTTTTGCCTTCGGGGTGCTATAGTGGAGTAGCCTCAGGATCAGTTAAAGCTGGATCTAAAAAAGCGGGTGTCATACCCGCTTTTTTGTGGGTGTGGATCTCCACGCGTTTTAGTTGCAGCACCCGCTTTTCGGGTGTGACTCGGAGCACACCCACTTTTAACTGGGCTGGATCCTTACCGTGTACGTTCTCATTCGCTGGCATTCGCTCCGGGTGATGAAATGGGATAAAAAAAAGGGTGGCGGCCCGCCGGTGCTCTGAAGAGAACGCCGACGAGTCCACCCCCTCGCGACACGTCATTGCGCGAAAAGAACCAGCGCATTTTCAGTGGGTTAAACCACTGCCCTACCCATCACACCCCCCTTCCCTGTGAGCAATAGGGCGAGAATAGTAGAGTCGCAGCTCTTCTTGCATACTTTTTTCTTTTTTTTTTTTTGAACAAAAAAAGAAGGGTGGGGAGGGAAAGGAGAAAGAAGGTTCGAGGAGAAGATGAAGAAAAACGTTCTTTTTTGACGGTTTGGGGCCTCTCGCAGGAGTTCCCGCAAGCTCGCACCCGCCGACAGGGAAAACGTGCGGACGCCGAAGCGACCGAGGTAAGCTGGCCACCGACCTCCTTCAATTGCCTGTGAAGTCTGCAAACCAAAAGCAATGGTCAATAGCGACCGTTTCAGATGCGGGGTGGACGTTCTTCCGATACCGACATCGATGCGGACGGCTACGCTGTTGCCTCGTCCACGGTTGGCGATCGAGGCAAGGTGGCAAATAGACCAAAAGGAAGGGAATAACCGAAGTGAAAGCGGGAAGTGGGCTTCCGACTGTGCTCTGCCATGTACTGACGTCCGTGGTCTTGTATGTGACAAACAGCGGCAGGAACTTCGATGCAGTTTCAAGAGATAGGGACGGACCGGCTCAGTATGGAAGATTCGCTGTGGCCGAAATTATGAAGCCACTCCCGTAAGGGGGTGATCTGTCAGGTATCGAGCACGAAGCACTAATAACGTTCCCAAGGAACACTAGCTAGTGAGCAGTGCTTGCCTGCCTTCATGGTACATGCACTTTACTGATTGAATGCCCTTGCAGTTTTCCCCGTGGGGGCTTGCTTGCTGAACACGTGCGCGCAAGCAGTCGTCGCACGCCAAGTATATGCGAATATGCCGGATACCCACCAGGCCTTCGCACAGCATCTATGCCAATACCCACCAGGCCTTCGCACAGCATCTATGCCAATACCCACCAGGCCTTCGCACAGCATCTATGCCAATACCCACCAGGCCTTCGCACAGCATCTATCATTTATCCAGCTTCTACGAGCATGCCCTCATGAGACCAAAGTGACACGTCACACAACTTCCATCACAAACCCCTTGATCGTCCCATTCAGTGTTCGAAATATTCGTCGAGGAAGACAGGACAGCAGGCGTGTTCACTTGCGTCAAGCTGACCGTTGCACGGGACAGAACACGGGAGTTCAAAAGAAGAGAATGTGCTCTACCCAAGCGTGCAGTTATATACACCCGAAAAGCGCCAGTCCAGCTTTAGCACACGCACCTAAAGCTGGGCCCCATTGCAGAGCAAGACATCGGACTGAGCCGGTCCGTCACCGGCATCAAGCGAGTTCGGAAAGCCTTCCGGCTGCCTCTAGAAGGTACCGCGAACGTCTTTGAGCCAGCCCCACTAGCAGTCCATCACAGGCTAGTGTAATGCAGATTATCGCCACAGATTCTTTGCATTCTAACCCAAACCAACACAGGCTAGTGTAATGCAGATTATCGCCACAGATTCTTTGCATTCTAACCCAAACCATCACAGGTTAGTGTAATGCAGATGCTCGCCACAGATTCTTTGCATTCTAACCCAAACCATCACAGGCTAGTACAGGCGATCGTAGGGAAGACGGGAGACGACGACCCCCCAACGGAAGAAGAAGTGCCCAGCGCCGCCCGTAAAAGCGAAGGCAAAGGCATGCAAACCGGCAAGGAAGGGAAGAGTCGCAAAGCGACCGCGCGAAAACGATGAATCGAATGAGTGCAAACGCCAGAAGCACGACACGGTACGATCGAAGAGGTAATCATCCAGTGGTTAATGCAGGCCATCGCTACAGATAGTACCTTAACTATCGTAGGCTACCACGGGATATTATAGTACGGGTGACCCGGCTCAGTCTTTGCGATGAGGATCGGCGACGATTGCTCTCGTTTCCCCTTGCCAAACGAATGCCCGGCAGTCGCAAAGAGAACAGCTCGCCAAAGATTATTGGCTGTGGGGTAGAGCCTGGGGACGCCTCGCACGTGGGCAGTAAAGATCCGAGCAAGACCACCTCCCATTCTTTTGTCATTCCTCGCTCTCTCTCTCTCTCGAACGCGACAATGCATTAGGCATTAAATTGCCTGCCGCTGTTCATCAACGGCGGCACCAAAGGTCTATCAGGTCCTCCCAATCCCTTGGACGCAGCATACCAAAGGCGCGAGAAACGGGAGTCCCTCTCGTTCTACCCCGTGTGGTGCTCCTCTTGGCTCTAGCTGTCTTGCAGGATACTTTCCGGGTACACTGGCGCCTGAGCGGACGGCGAAGTAGGAGAAACAGGGCCGTGTTGAGTTCGGTAACTACGAAGCGTGTGCATGACACGCTGCGTCGGCAGCTACTCTCCTTTCAAACGCCGAACAGCTCCGCGTATCCCGACATCACTTGGATCTGTGGATGGTGTATTTAATCAATTAAGGACGGAGGGGGGGATGTCGTAGTTAAACCTCAGGTTTTCCGTTGAGAGCTCGGAGCAGGACTTCTGCCCGATGAAGGACGCATTTCAAAGATATTTGTAGCGTTATTTGTGGATTAGAAGGTCGGTATTTTAAAGTCTCCGGTTGACCGTAGAGGCTTGAGTATGGCGGGGGGTTGAGAAAAGTGTCGAAAACTTGTGTCGGGTCTTTCCAATGAAGCAAACGGCGACCACTTTCGACCATTCTTTGCCCTCTCACCCGCGAACTTGACTGTCATCCGCGGACTTTCTTGAATTAACCTTCACTACAGTGGTAGTTCGTCCGGAAGTGTTTGAGACTGTTTCGCCTTTTAAAGGGACGGAAGGGTGGAAAATAGCAACCGAGGATTCCGATGCCTGCTCTGGCTTCGAACTTGTCACCCTCTCCCTTGTGCTGAGGATAGTAGGAAGAGATAGTTGAACGTTTACGCCCGCCACTAAACCCATTTTACCTGTGTTTCGTGCGGGCACAGCACACTTCCTCCTCCTTTGAGATTGGAGTATTGCTGCGATAGTGGGGAGTCATCGGCATGCTGATGAGTGCCACACTACTATCTTTGAGCTTTCGCAACTGGCAGTCTTGTCAAGTATTTTCTCCACTGCAGGGCCGCCGTCACAGAGAATGGTCGCGACGTGCGGGACCACGATGCCTTCGGCCTTTTGCCGCAGGGCGACTCTTTGCTCCGGCGACGTTCAACGCTTGCTTCGGCTTCTCCTTCAGCGTCCGCCGAGGTGGCCTTCAAAAAGACTGTCGGTCCCGTGGGTGGGTCTCTGTCTTGTCGACGATGCTGCCCGCCGCCGTCTCTTCGACGCCAAGCAGCCCATTCTGCTCCCGCCACTGCTCGTTGCAAAGCTTGCTTCGGGCTTCTCCTTCAGCGTCCGTCGAGGTGGCCTTCAAAAAGACTGTCGGGCCCCCTGGCGAGGTACGTCTCTGTCTTGTCGACGATGCTGCCCGCCGCGGTCTCTTCGACGCCAAGCAGCCCGTTTTTCTCCCGCCACTGCTCGTTGTACAGCTTGCTGAGGTACGACGCGCCGCCGTCACAGAGAATGGTGGCGACGTGAGGGACCGCGATGCCTTCGGCCTTTTGCCGCAGCGCGACCTTCACCGCCCCGACAACGTTCATTGCCGCCGAAGGGCCGAGCAAAATACCCTCGTGCTTCGCGAGGTGAAACGCCATTCGCGCACCCTCTTCATCCGAAACCATGATCGACCCGTCGATGCTCCCCCTCCCCGCCGCAAAGTTGCTGACCAGCCACATGATGCCCACGCCTTCCGCCGTGCTGCGGTTGGGGTTCCGTGCAAAGGTCCCCGTCGTCAAGTAGTTCCGCAGGCCCGAACCGGCTATGTCGACCAGGCACGTGTGCGTGGCAGCGTTCTGCTCCTTCAGGTAGCTTGCGACCCCGGCAATGGTCCCGCCGGTCCCGGCGGCGCAGGCGAACGCAGTGAGCTCGGGGAGCTGTTTCAGGATTTCGGGCCCTGTTGTGCGGTAGTGCGCGAGCATGTTGGCGGTGTTGTTGAATTGATCGGTGTGCACAGCACCAGGGGTCGCCTTCGCGACGACGACGGCACGTTGGGTGAAGTGGCCGGCGTCTGTCTGCGCATGGGTTGTCGAGCAGAGCTCGATGTCCGCGCCGTATGCCTTCATCGTTGCAATTTTTTCCGGCGACACGTTGTCCGGCATGGTCAGCGTCACCTTGTACCCCATTGCCGCCCCCATCATCGCCAGCCCCACGCCGGTGTTCCCACCCGTTGCTTCGACAAGCGTGCCACCCGGCTGCAACTTCCCCGCCGCTTCGCACTGCCGGATCAATGACACAGCGGCGCGGTCCTTCACAGAAGACCCCGGGTTCATGTACTCCGCCTTCCCGTAGACCTTGACGCCGTACGCAGCCTCCAGCGATTTGAACGCAAGGAGCGGCGTGTTGCCCACCGAGTCCACAACCGACGCCATTTTTTTTTTAAAAACGGTTGAACTTGTGTTTTCTTTTGTGTTCGCGGCCTCTTTTCCCTTTGGTTCTCTGTATCTGAAAATCTGGGGCAGCAGCCATACTCTTTACTGGCAAATTGTGGTAATGTGGCAAAAGATTTGACAGGTGAGTAGCGCCACCTCCCACGCGAGTTAAAAGTGTACCAGGGAGGACCTACTGCGCGGGGTTTCAATCCACGTGCTCCGGCATGGTCAGAGTCACGTTGTACCCCATTGCCAGCCCCACGCCGGTGTTCCCACCCGTTGCTTCGACAAGCGTGCCGCCCGGCTGCAACTTCCCAGCAGCTTCGCACTGCCGGATTAGACCTTGACGCCGTACGCAGCCTCCAGCGATTTAAACGCAAGGAGCGGCGTGGTGCCCACCGAGTTCACAATCGACGCCATTGTTTTTTTAAAAAAAAAATGGTTGAACTTGTGTGAAGTTGTGTTTTCTTTTGTGTTCGCGGCCCCTTTTCCCTTTCTTTCTTTGCTACGGAGTCTGTATCTAAAATTTGTGGGACAGCAGTCAGACTCTAAAGATCTGACAGGTGAGTAGCGCCACTTTTAGCTCCCACACGAGCTAAAAGTGTACCAGGGAGGACCTGCTGCGCGGGGTTTCGACCCACGTGCGGTGGTACTGCAGAGCCGCGGGCTTCACGTCAAGTGGCTACCAACTCTCCCGAAAAGAGCGTGGCGAGCGTGGCAGACTCGTCAGGCTTCGCGCTTTGCGCGAAACCAAACGCCCGTAGAGACGGTGCTTGTACAAAAGGACAAAAGGAAGGGGTGCCATAACGACCCCACTTTTGCCGAGAAAAAGGGGGTCGTCAGGAACCCAAAACCGAAATCCCACCACCCAGGTGGCCCCAGAATGCTCGGGAAATCCAGAATAACTGGTCGGATGCTCATTTAGGCTGAAAAGACGGCTGCAGATTGCGAGAACAAGGCGAAGTCACCTCCACAAGGCATACCGAGTTGTCGTAGAAGTCCGCCGGGACGGGGCCGACTGCGACCGAAAACCCGTCGTCACGGATGCGGATGCGGCCGTGGTCGTTGAGCAGCGTGCCTTGGAAGAGCATCGTCGTGTTGGCCTGCCCCACGTTCTGCGTGTGCAGGTCCACCTCGATCGGAGCGCCGTCGATGGTCTGCGCCGAGGCCACCATGGCCAGCGGCGGCTGCAGGATCGTCGCCACGCACCGCACCTTCCGCCCGTTCAACGACGGGTCCGACAGCATCCCGGCGTTGGCCAGGGGGCAGGCTTCCGAGCTCTGCGGCACCATCGCGCCGCCGCTGGTGGGCCCTTGCGGGGCGAGTTGTTGTTGTTGGTACGCCATCTTCCTTGTTTTTTTTTTTTTTTTTTTAGAGGTCGGGAAAAGTCTTTTTTCTTTTCGAAGAGGCACCTGCTTTTGAAGGGAATCCTCGAGGAGGCTGCCAATTACAAAATCTCAAATCGTTGTTGTTGTTGGTACCCCATCTTCCTTGTTTTTTTTTTTTTTTAGAGGTCGGGAAAAGTCTTTTTTCTTTTCGAAGAGGCACCTGCTTTTGAAGGGAATCCTCGAGGAGGCTGCCAGCTACAAAATCTCAAATCTGTGTGGCCCACACGAAACACATTGCGGCCGTACGCTTCAAAGACCGCGGTGGTCAGCAGACCGGTAGCTACCGGAGAGGGTGTGTGGTAACCTGATACGTGTGTGTGTGTGCGATGATGAGGGTTTGCGTGGCAGCCTGATACGTGTGTGTGCGTTGTGTGGTAACCTGATACGTGTGTGTGTGTGTGATGATGAGGGTTTGCGTGGCAGCCTGATACGCGTGTGTGTGTGCGATTATGAGGGTTTGCGTGGCAGCCTGATACGTGTGTGAGTTGTGTGGTAACCTGATACGTGTGTGTGTGCGATGATGGGGGCTTTGCGTGGCAGCCTGATACGTGTGTGTGGTCGCGGACTCATTTTAACGTGGCGCCCCCCTTAGCGAGAGTGTGTCCACGCATGGTTCCCTTCTAGGTTACGGCTGGTGCCCCCCCCGGCTGCTGGTGGGGGCCCGGCGTCTCCTGCGAGCCCGGGTGACGCCTGAGGCTGCGCGTTCCCTCGTTTTGACTCTCTCGGCGCTGCTCCTGTTCATGGAGTCGGCAGTGTTCGGCTTCTGGTAGCGGGCTCCGTTCGCTGCGTCGCTCGCTCCTCTCCCTCGTTGCTCGCCCTATCGGCCGCTCGTGCAGGCCTTCCACGTTTAACGGTCTAACCGGGTTTCGCGTGCCTCCATTCGTGTTCGCTCTCCGCGGGGATCCTCAGGCTTTTGCGGTCTCGCCCGGCCGGCCCATGCTCGCGACCATCCCATGGGGTACACTTCCTCTGGTTGGTACGTCGCGGCCCATGCTAGGTGCTGCGGGAAAAGCGGTGTCTCCTCCGTTGAGGGAGGGCGGTCTGCACGTGCTCACGGATCCTCAGGATGACATCCTCGGCAGCTTGCGAGATCCGCGCCCTGCACGATATTCCCCGTACAACCGTTCCTCCAAGCGATGTTAGCACCGTCGTTGGCGCGTCGAACCCAAAGTGCCACAGCTGCTTCGCCACTTTTGTGCAGGCGCTCCCGAGCTCTATGAGGATCAGCGCCTTTCCCAGAAGTGATGTCTGTCGCCGGGGTGGGCGGTTCCGCTGCACCACGTCCATCGCCGCGTTACTCAACGCGCTAGCATCGCTGTTGCGCTCCCGTCGAACATGTTCCACAACTACCTGCATCCGTCGTTGGATCTCACATCACATAAGAGGGGTTTTGCCCGGGTGAGCATTGGCCTTAGCTGCTCCGAGCAGCCCGTCTGCCTTGTCACCTGACCCACCGCGAGGGCCGAGTCGCCTCGGACTACGCAACGCGCTCCTTGTTCGGTTCGTGTCTGCTGGAGGAGTTCCAGGCTCGCCAGAAGTCCTTCATATCCCGCTACGTTATTCGTCCGCACGTTCGGCAGAGGCAGCACCATCTCAGCTTCTAACATGCCATTTCGGTACTGTACTGCCCCCTGCTCCCGCTACTGCAAAAAACGGTGCCGCTCCCGCGCGCTCCGCCGTCGAAGTATACTGCAATCTCGTCCGCGGCATCCTCATCCGGAAGCGTGTCCCGTGCTGCAGTTTGCTTCCCTCTCTCTAGAACCGATTCTTCACCGGGGGCAGCTTGATCCCCGTTATACGTGTGTGTGTGTGCGATGATGAGGGTTTGCGTGGCAGCCTGATACGTGTGTGTGTGCGTTGTGTGGTAACTTGATACGTGTGTGTGTGCGTTGTGTGGTAACCTGATACGTGTGTGTGTGTGCGTTGTGTGGTAACCTGATACGTGTGTGTGTGCGATGATGAGGGTTTGCACGGCAGCCTGATACGTGTGTGTGTGTGTGCAAAAAAAAAAAAGAAATAGAGCATAGGGGGCTCACCTGCCAGTGTTGCATGTCTTTGCCTCTGCCTCCTCTCCGGCTTCAACCCTCCAGTGTAAGCAACAGCAGGATCTGCCGTTACTGCGGTTGATTCCCCAGATGAATCTGCAGAAAAGATAGTACGTGCTGATAACGTACTGATTTCAGCACTGTCTACACGTAACGTGAGGCCTGGACACCATCACGCCGCCGCTGGTGGGCCCTTGCGGGGCGAGTTGTTGTTGTTGTTGGTACTCCATCTTCCTTGTTCATTTTAGAGGTCGGAAAAGTCTTTTCTTTTCGAAGAAGCACCCGTTTTGAAGGAAATATTCGAGGAGGCCGCCAATTGATCTTTGTGGCACATAAAACACAGGTAAATCTATACCACCCAAGCGTTGTTCCTGTAGTAAAAAAGGGTCTGCAGAATCTCTTTAGTCAAGCCAGCACCACCGTCTTCGTGTTGTTCCCGTCCCTTATGCTCGTTTTCATTGTTGTACCAGATCAGGTGGGAAGCTTACTCTCGCACCAGGCTTTCCCCCGGTAGGCAGTCGTCGTAGTAGAAGTGAAAAGAAGAGCGACGTCTAAAAAAAAGCGGGTTCGCCGACAGAAGGTCCACCGAAAGGCAGCCTCCCGTCTGTTGAAAACTGCTAGAAAGGAAGGGGGAGGGTTAGATTAAGACTGCAGGACATGTATTATCACTGCGGGCTGCGGGGGCGTAAAAACGTCCTTGGAATGGTTATGGGCTGGACACTGTACCCGTCCTGTGGGCACTGCGCTTCGTCTTCGCGAACAACCGTTTGTCGCCTTCGGCTAGCTGTACGACTGCTCGTCTGCAAGCACGCACAAAACGAGTAAGAATGCCTCGTTGAGGGGACTGCAGGATAGACGCTTCTCTGGCCTGGAACACGACGTGCACGGATGACCGAAGAACGGTCTTCAACGAAGGGCAATGATTCGTCGCTTCTTCTTCTGCACTCTGTATATATGACTCGTTTACGTGCTCGTCTCAAGCAAGCACGCACAGAAGAAGCGCAAGAGTGCTGCATCTCTGGCCTGGAACACGGATGACCGAAGAACCGTCTTCAACGAGAACAAGCGTTCGTCGTCTTCTTCTGCACCCTGTATTCATGACTCGTTTACCACGTGCTCGCCTCACGCAAGCACCCACAGAAAGAGCAAGAGTGCTGCATGCCATGCGGACCATCCCAGCACAGCAGCAGCTCCGTTCGGAAGGACAGGATCCTGTGTGGCCATGGGGCCGCCCCTCTCGGTGCCGTTCACGTATGCGTACCCGGGGGGGAAGACGGGAGGCTCGGGCGTCGGTTCCAGCTCCGACACGACCCCGGCCGCAAACCGGAACGTCCTCGACAGCGTCGACTCGGCACTGGCCAGGGCCTCGTTGAGGGTCGACTGCACGAGGGACGCATCCCTAGTCTGGAACACGACGTGCACACGGACGACCGAAGAGCCGTCCACATCGAGAGCGTCAGCTGCGGCGCGCGAGACACGCGGCAGCTCGGTGCAGTGGGTGTCGAAGCCGTTTTCCACGGTGCAGATGCGGTAGGGGTTGATCGACGCTTCCGGCTCTCCGGTGGTCTCAGCGAGGATGGCGACAAATTGGGTGCGGTTGAACTGCGAGGCAGTTGAGTACAGGCTGAAGGCGAAGGTGACCTCACGGTACGGCACGATGGTCACAGTCGCGGTGGGCGCTGGGGTGGCCAGGGAGAGCCGGACGCTGAACTTGCCGACGGAGAGGTCGACGAGCAGGGGTTCCGACAACTGCGGCTGCCCGTCGTCTAGAGGAAGAAAGCCTCTACCGGCCCCTGGCTCTGACGACGACCGCTGTTTCGGTAGCATCGGGTTGCCTTGCCTTCGCAAGGTGGGCTTGTCCGAGGGATTGTCCGCAGCATCTTTGCCACCAGGTTGCATTGGGTTGCCTTCTTTGTCTGCAGCACCGTGTCTACCAGCAGACAATCGCTGATTCGATTGCATTGAGGAGTCTTGTTCGTCTGCAGCACCTTTGCTGCCAGCAAACGATCGCTGTTCCTGTAGCATTGAGTTGTCTTGCTTGTTTGCAGCATCTTTGCTGCCACCAGACAATTGCTGGTTCGGTTGCATTGAGGTGTCTTGTTCGTCTGCAGTGTTAGCAAACGATCGCTGGTTCGGCGGCATGGGGTCGCCTTGCCTTTGCAGCAGCCGCCTGCCGGGCGCGGCCAGAGCCTCGCCGCCGGGGTCCTGGCTCTGTTGCATTGGGTTATCCTGTTCATTTGCGGCATCTTTGCTGCCAGCAGACAATCGCTGGTTCGGCGGCATGGGGTCGCCTTGCCTTTGCAGCAGCCGCCTGCGTGGCGCGGCCAGAGCCTCGCCGCCGGGATCCTGGGAGGCGGGTGCGTCGTCGGCCAGCCAGAACTCGAGGCAGAACGCGACGACGCCGCCGGCGGCGCGCACCGCCGGCGGGCCTTTTACCACGAGCACACGGCGCTGCCCCGTCCCGTCGGCGAAGCCGTCGGAAGGCGACCAACTCTCGTTGACCCACACCACGGCCGCCCGCTGGGGGTCGGCCGCGGCCAAGCGCAGGCCGTAGACGGTGTGGTCCCCAGGGTGCTCGACGCCGGGGGAGGACAGCGAGCGCAGGGCGAACCGCACCGCGCAAGAGTCGTCGGGCGGCGGGGGGGCGGTCGCCAGCTCGACGTGGATGGACCTGCCGCTGCCGCCCTCGGCCGCTGCTTCCGCGAGGCCGACCACCGAAGGCACCTCCTCAGGTTCCGACATGGCCAGGTCGGTGACGCTGAGAAGCTGCACCGCGCGGCGCAGGACCGGCGCGAGGCCGTCGCAGTACGCTGCGAAAAAGTCGGCTGGATCGGCGCCGGGAGGCTCCGACCCCGGCGCTGCCGTGTTGTCCTCGCCAGGCGGCCCTCCTTCTGGTGGTGGTGCTGACGCTGGGGCGTGCGACGGCGGCGTCCAAGACGGCCACGGCTGCGGCGGTGACGACGACAGCGGCGATGGTGGGGCTACCGGCGGGGACGGCGTCGCTGCTGGTGACGATGTCGACGCCGACGGTGGCACGGTTGCTGTTGGCGACAACGACGGCAGGAACGTTGACTCTGACGGCGGCACTGTTGGTGACGATGTTGACACTGACGGCGGCACCGTTGCTGCTGGCGACGACGTTGGCGCTGACGGCGGCACTGTTGCCGTTGGTGATGACGACGGCAGGAATGTTGACACTGACGGCGGCGCTGTCGCTGCTGGCGATGATGTTAACACGGACGGTGACACAGTTGCTGCTGGCGATGACATTGGCACTGACGGCGGCACTGTTGCTGCTGGCGATGACGTTAACTCTGACGGCGCCACTGTTGCTGCTGGCGATGCCGTTAACTCTGACGGCGACACTGTTGCTGCTGGCGATGACGTTGACACTGACGGTGCCCCAGTTGCTGTTGGTGACAACGACGGCACGACTGTTGCTGCCGCCGCCGGCGCCGCCGTCAACACCGCCGGCGATACGGTCGCCGCCCCCTCCCCGTCCGAAGCCCGCACGCCGCGGCGGAAGACCCTGCTCCCCCGGCCCCCCTCCAGCACCAGCCCCAACGGCCCGGCCGCCGCCCAGAGCCCGCTGTCCCCCGGCGCTATCCCGACGACGCCGGAGAACGACCAGTCGACGCCCCCGAACGCGTCGACTGCCTCAACCGCCACGGACACGGCACCCTCCTCGTCCCCGAGCACCCCCGCGGCGGCCGCAACGCGCAGCGCAACCGCCTGCGACCGCACGCCGAAGCGCCCGGTGGCGAGCGCTGAACCCAGACCGGCGGCCACCACCGAGAGCCGGCAGACCTCCCCTTCGCGGAGCGTTGGGGCTGTCAAAGACGCGTTCGAGATGGTATACCGTCCGGATGTCACGGGGTGCGGGCCCACCTTGTGGAGCGCCTCGCCCGACGGCAGCCGCACGGCGGCCGTGCAGCCGTGTATCTCGACGGAAACCGCCGTCCGGCTATCGCCGGTGACCCGCGCCCCAGTTTCGTCGACGACCCTCACGTCGACCTCCAGCAGCCCCCCCGCAACCAGCACAGCCGCCGGAAGCGCTGGGTCTGCCTCCCCGCCTTCCTCCCCTCCCCAACTCGTTAGATCCTCTTCCCGCGTGACCCCCGAGGCCGTGTCTGTCCACGCCCAGCGGGCGGCGACGCGGGCCGGCCGGTGGATGACCAGGGTGACGGGGCCGTCGTCCGGCGCGACTCGCAGGTTGCTCTCGAGCACGAGGGCGCACGAGCCGAGGGGGACGGCCGCCGGAAAAGACAGCTCGACCCCTTGGAACCCGAACGGAGTGGCGGGGTCGAAGTAGGACCGCTTCCCGACGCCGCCCAGCGCGCCGGTGCAGGTGCTCTCGGCGAGTTGCTCAGCGGTCGCCGCGCGTGTGGCGGCATTTGTGATGGCAGCTGTGGTGACACCTGTGTTGGTGGCACCTGTGTTGGTGGCACTTGTGGTGGTGGCACCTGTGTTGGTACCTGTGGTCGTTGCACCTCTGGTAACACCTGCGTTGGTGGCACTTGTGGTGGTGGCACCTGTGCTGATGGCACTTGTGGTCGTGGCACCTCTGGTGACACCTGTGTTGGTGGCACTTGTGGTTGTGGCACCTGTGCTGGTGGCACTGCTGGTGACACCTGTGTGGGTGGCACTTGTGGTGGTGGCACCCGGTGCCTGCGAAGGCTCGACGGCCCGTGTGAGGCGCACCCACGCATCGCTGCTCCACGACGGCGTCCCGGTCGCGTCGGCCGCCGCGAACGGGACCCGCACCGTCGAGTTCGGCACCGCGTAGATCGTGCGCGCCGGCCACCCAGCCACCGGCACCGGGCGGACGGCGACCGGCGCCGACGACAGGACCGCGACGTGGAAGTCAACCACGGGGGGTCCCGCCAAGTCGTACACACCGCCCAACCGGGTAAACCCGCCGCTTCCGCTGCCAGCGGACGCTCCGAACACGCGGACGAGGCATGTCTGCACCGCCGGGAACTCTTCCTCTTCCTCCCCCGGCGACGACGCGTTCCCGCCGCCGCCGCCGCCGGCACTGACCGACGGAAAGTAGAACACCCCCGCGGCAACGCTGGACGCCGGGTCGTCCAACAACGCGTGCCGCATCCAGAACGTCTCGTTCGGCGCCGGCTCCGCCCCCGAACCCGTGGATTCGCGCGGCGTGAAAACGGGCGGGGGCGAGAGAGTGTCCTCTCCTCCCCCACCCCCCCCAACTCCGGCGACGGTCACGCACGCTCCCGCGCACGTGCAGTTCGACACGACGACGACCGCCAGACTCGCCGTCTCCGTGTCGGGAGGGTTGGCTGGGGGCGTTGCTGACGGTGCTGGGGTTTTTGCCGCATCAGGGAAGGCGAGAAAATTCTTCCGGGCGGCGGTATCCGCCGACGCGACGGTTTGCGCGGGGTAGCCCGCCGCGGCCGCGCCCGCGTCCTCGGCCGCCGCCAGCTCTTCGAGCCGCGCCGCGCTCTGCAGCACGCCGGTGGCGTCGTCGACGAGCCCCGTCCGCAGCCCGACAGCGTTGTCCCGCGTGACGGTCAAGGTCTGCCCAGCGGTGCTTCCCGCCCCCCGTAGCGCCTCCCACGCGGAAAGCCGCAGCAAGCCCCCGGACGCGACGTGCACACCCCCCCGCCCGTCCCCCCCCGCCGCGCAGAAGAGCAACCGGCCCGTGATTTCCGGGGTGGGGGTGGGAATCGTGAAAGCGGTGAGGTCCGAGAGAAAAACAGGGCGCGAGAAGTATCCGGCCACCAGCCCGCGGCCGCCTTCGATGGTCCCCGTGGCTTCAGGCGAGGCCCCAGCTTGGGTGGCGAACACGGCGCCGGAGACCCGCACCGCAAACGGTACGGGCGAGGTGTCGCCGCCGGTGGAGGCGTCGCCCCCGTACCGAAAGTCCACCCACCCGTCAGCGTCGACCGCCGCCACCCGGAACGTGTACAACACGCCCTGCCGCAGCAGCAGCTGCCGCTGCTGCTGCTGCTCCTCCCCGGTTGAAGCGCCCCCCGCGCACGAGACCGCCTCTCTCTCGCCGTACCCCCCCTCGCCCTTCCCCACCAAGTGCACGGACAGACCCACCGCCGCTGCATACACCGGGAGAACCCACCCCCGTGGAGCCGTGGTTGGCGACTCCCAGTACGTGGAGAACGCCTTCGTGGGGTTGTACGACAAGTTGGTCGCTGGGTTGACGCTGCCCGCGATGGACGCGAGCGTTTCGCCGCGGGAAAGCAGCGGCGACTCGATCCAGACGGTGCAGCGCCGGGCGGGGAAGGGAAACCGGACGAGGAAGGAGACGACGCCGTCGCCCCGGTCGAACCGATCGACGACGATCCCGGGGCCCATCGCGTCAGACCCGAGCGTCGCGGCCGCCAGGACGGCCCGCTCGCTTCCGCTTGGGGAGAAGACTCGGTCGCCGTTCCCGTCGGTCAGGAACACGGACACCTCGTAGGGCTCCCGCCTCTCCGCCGTCCACGGCCGCGACTTCACCGCGAGCGCGTGGGCCCTCCCGACCACAGCCAGCCCGGGAGAGTGTACCTGCCGCGGGACCCCCGAGACCCCCTCCCACGCCGCCGGGTCGAGAGTGTACGGGGCGGGCCCCAGCCCGGCGCCCGGCGTGACCGACACCACGCAGTCCTCGCACGCGCGCGCGAACCGCAGGCCGACGCGGCCCTCCAGCCGCCCGCGGGTGAGCGTCACCGACGCCGGGAATAAAGCCCCGCCGTTGAGCTCCGCGGAGGAGTCCACCCCGGGGACGGACGACACGCCGGCGGCAAACGTGTCCGGAGTGCCGGGGACGCGTTCGGGCAAGCTGGTCAGCGGGAGCTGTCCCATGACCATGAAGCACAGGCGGAGGGTCACGCCGACTTCGTCCTCCAGCGCGGCGGTGTCCGAGCCGGTGTTGAAGGAGGTGACGAGCAGGGTGTCGAGGACCCTCGCACGGACCGTCAACGGGAGCTCTACCACTGTGTTTTCGCCGGTCAAGTGGCAGTTCAGGTCGTCGGCGCACGCGCCGAAGAACTCGAACCGGACGACGCAGCGTTCGCACGGCGCCGACAGCGACAGCCAGAGCGTCGCATTGCCCGCTGCCATCTGCTGTGCGGCGTCGCCTCCCAGCGAGCCCCCGGTGTTGCACCCGACTGTCGGCCGCAGCAAGGCTGCGGTCACGGTCCCGACGACGTCCGACACCGCGTACCCCCAGCGGTCGACCACTTGCAAGGTCACGGGGAACAGCACGCCCGGGGCTAAGTCACCTAGCGTCAAATCCCACGCCGGCGACCCCCTCACGACGTGCCCAGTCCCGTCGTGCACCAAAGTGGTCCGCCCAAGCCCCGGCGACGACGGCAGCAAGACCAGCTTAGTCGGCAGCGTCGGCGCGCGCCAGTACGTAGGGTACGGCAGCCGGAAGGCCGCGAGGGGTTGCCGCTCCTCGTGCGAGAGATCTTCCGTGGCGACCTTGAGAAATCCCCACATGTCGCGGTACGACGGGGTGTCGTACCGCGACGCCGACGCGAGGCCGGCGAGGACCACCCTAGCGCCCGCCGCCTCGCGGTTGCCCGAGAGCACCTGCCGCACCCTTTCCTGCACGCTCGGCTCACCCGCCGCTGCGACTGCAATCACTTCTCCGTCGTCCTCGGTTTCACACGGGGTGGCCTCTCCGCACCGGAACCGCTGCACGCCGACCCCCGCTTCTTTCCGGAACCTCGCTTTGAACGAGGTTCTGTAATCGATGAATCCGTCGTCGTCTACTGCGTAGACCACGACGGGCGGGAGCCACGGGGAACTCACCCCGGGGTAGCTCCCGAGGCTGGGGACGGAGGTCGCGGGGGTGTCGTTGGCGGGGAAGTTGGCAGGGGCGTGCAGGGCCAGCTTTGTCGCGCGCGGCGCGACCGTGAAGTGCAGGTGGGCGCCGGCCAGCGTGCCGCTGCTGTCGTTGAACGCGACCGTGCACTTGAGGCACGGCGCGGCGACCCGGAAGGAGAACGACGCGACCCCGCGAGAAAAAGGCGCCCCGTACTTCGAAAACGTCTGGTTGCCCATCGACAGGTACCCGCCGCCGCCCTCGTACTCCGCATCCCCGGCGTCCGGGACCGCCCCCAGCACGGCATACACCCGCTTCGCATCCCCCGAGTACCCTGTCGCCACGTTCCCACCCGGGTCGACCGCGGCCACCGTGACGGTGACCGCCGCATCCCGCCGGATCTCGTACCAAGGCGCGACGAGGTACCCGGGCTTCGCACCCGTATCCCGGTGCTCGACGGCGCCGACGACCCCGGGGCCTACCAACGAAAGGACGGCGTATCGGGTCGGCGATGGGGCGAGGCCCGTCGCGAAGCTGAAGAAGCACGCCGCCGTGCTGGCGGACAACGTCCACGGTTGGCTCGCGTCGCGCACGGCCTGGATCCGCAGGCTGCACGCGGGCGACGCCGACGTGACCGCGACGGACAGCTCGAGGTACCCGTTTCGGAGGGCGACGCCTTCGTCGTGGTGCTGGACATTCACCGCGGCGCTCCCCGCGAGCATTTTCGGCTCGACGGCGGCAGTGGAGGTGGCGTTGACTCCGGTGGAGGTCTCGGTCTGGGCGAAAACCGTGAACGTGGTCCCCACGGGCAGGGTGTAGCTCCGGGGGTCCGGGGACGCGGAGCACCGCAGGCGGTGGACGGCGGAGACAGCGTCGTACGGCAGCGCGAACGCGAGCCCCCAGGTGTTCCGGAAGACGAGGCGGCACCCCGCGCACGCGGACCCAGCGAGCATGCCGGACATGGTCGCTCTCCCCTCCACGAACGCCGCCTCGGTCACCCCTGCCAGCCCGCCGTTAGACTCGTTGAGCACCACCCCCGCAGCGCTGAGTACCCTGACGACGAGCGTTCCCCTATCAAACTCGTCGACTTGCCCGGTCGCGTCGACCGCGGCGAAGATCCACGCCCCGAGGGTATCCCCCACGGACACGGTGACCCCGCCGCCGCTGGCGGCGGGCGGCCGGTGCTGCGGGACGAGGGCGGTCGCGGGGCTCCACACCGGCGTCGTCAGGTTGACGCTTAGCCCGCGGGGGAGGAGGATGGTGGCGGTGCACGGGCGCGCGGCGGCGCAGCGCGCCCTCGCGACGAGATGCACCTCCAGCGCCGCCCGCGGGACGGTGTCCCACGCGCCCTCCGCGGGGACGGCCACGCTGCCGTAGTACGGCATGCCGAACACACCCGCCCCGCCCCCGGCGAGAACCGGGTCGAAAACGGCGAACTCGGACCGCAAGGGGACCCCCTCCCGGTCGGTCAGATCGACCACGAAGGAGTACACGACGTTCTTCCGGAAAGGGTGCCCCGGTAATGCGTGGAGGGCCGCTTTCCCGAAATCCGGTGACTTCCAGGGGGGCACACGCGCCGCCTCGTCGGCGAGCGGAAGGTCGGCGTGCGCGTAGTTGCTCGCCCGGTGCCGGGAGGCCGGCACGGCGGCGGCAGACCGCACCGCGGCCGCCTCGAGCAGCACCGGAGCCACCGCGACGCGGACCACGACGGGCGCGAACGCCAGCAGCGGCCGCCGCGGGAACACCGCCAGGACCAGGTCGGCGCGGCGGGCGAAGGTCCCGCGGAACTCCGGGCGGGGCGCGGCGTTGAGCACCAGCGACACCCACCCCGTGGCGTTCGCCGCGGCGAAAAACCGGGGAGTTTTCGCTGGGGCGGGCCCGGCCTCTTCGTCGTCTTGCTGACACTTCGCCGGGGGCTCGCCGTTTGCGCAGCCGACTTGAACGTACCGGAACGTGTCGGCATCCCCAGACCCAACGTCGACGACCACCCCCGCCGGCGGGTTCCCGGGGGTTTGCTCCAAAGCGACGCGGTGTCCCCACCCGTTGACGATGAAACCTTTCACCTCGAAGTCGTGACCTTCGGCGACGGAAGTGTACACCTCATCCAGCTCGCCCAGCGGCGGGTCGAGTACGAAGGAGTAGGCAGCAGAGTGGGGTGAAAACTGGACGTCGACAGCGGCGGACTTGCTGTACCACCCCGTCAGCGCCGCTGCACGGGCGTCCTCCACGGGCACGGCGGTGACGACGAATGCGGCGGTTTGCAGCAGGGGGGGTGCCGGAAGCCGCGCCCAGAACGTCGCGCGCCCGGCGCGCAGGCTAGCCTCGAGCCCGCCCCACCAGAACCCCGCGGGCGCCGCGCACGTCGCCGACGACGCGAGGGCAGACTCAGCGTCGACGGAGAGCAGCGCTGTCACTTTTTCGTGGTCGGACATGACCGCCGCCGAAGCCCCATGCGACGTCATGACGGCAACGTCCAGCTGCACGACGTCCCCCGCCTCCACCAGCGGTGGGCCCTCCGAGGCGTTTACCGGAAGGGGTGTGGGGTAGAGGGTTTTCGCGGGTGAAACGATGAGGTTGTACTCGCCGAGTACTCCGGAGGTTACGCCTGGGACCAGGCCGTGCTCGCGGCTGTGCCCTGCGGGTACCGCGAGCTGGTGCCAGACGGCCCTCGGCACCGGCGAGTCAGCCGCCGAAAGGTACGCGCGGCGGTAGCAGACGAGGTTCAACCCCTCGCGCTGCCACGGGTCCCCCGGGGCCAGCGCGGCCGTCTGCGCGGCCGCGGCGAACCCCCCGCTGACCGCGCCGACTGCCCGGACGAGGGGCAGCTCGACAAGCCCGGGCCCGGCGCAGTCGGGGGCGGGCGACCCGCCGCCGGCGGCGGGCACCAACTTCACGAGGTCGTGCACACTGCCGGCGATGCCGCTGTCGATCGATATCCCAGGGGTCGCGGTCGGGGTGGAGTTCCGGACGGGAGCCCACCCGTCACTCACCGTGACCCGCCTCGACAGGGCATCCCACCCGCCCACTAAGTGCGACGGGGCCGTCGAGAACTCGGCCACCAAGAACCACGCGCCCCACCCCGGGAGGTACCCGCACACCCAAAAACCCCCCTCGCCCGTTGGCGCCGTCACACGCACAGTCGCGCTGTCGGACGACACGTCTTCGACGACGACCGGAGCCCCGGGGTCTGCCGGCTCGAGGCACGGGTGCAGCACGCGCTGGAAACCCGAAGCCGCGGGAACCACCTTCACGGTGAAGTACCCCACGGCCGCTGGTTGGGTAAGGACGGGCGGGGTTCCCGCCGGGAAGCGCACGGACACAGCGCTGTACACCCTCCCCGACACCGCTGGGGCCGCCGTGGTGAGCAGGTTGCCACCGGCCCCGCCAAGCGCCGGGCCGGGGGTGGCCACGCGTAAAAAGTGGTCGGGTGACCTCTCCGGCTTGACCTCCACCCATTGCCCCCCCCTCCGCCGGTAGCACACGGCGTACATCCCCGCCGCGTCCGGGAGAGCGACGGCCCACAGGGTGTACGCCAACTCGCCGAAAGCCCCGGGCGCCAGCGCCCCCGAAAACAACGACGCAAAACCGGTGCCGGGACCACCCCCGCAGAATCCCCCCTTCGCGACGAGCCCCGCGCGGTCGCCGGCTTCGCCGGACGACAGCCCGCCGGCGCGGTGCGGGCAGCACGCGCGGAAAAAACGGAGCACGACGACGCTTTTCCCGGCGAGCCCGCCGAACGGGTCCAAAACGGCGTCCGTTTCGACCCGGTAGGCGACGCCCGAGGCCGGCACCGCCACGACGCCGGGGACCGTGTACCAGTTGACCCCGCGAGAGGAGTGGAAGCAGACGGTCGCGTTCATCGGCTCGGGCTGGTCGTGAACCGGCAGCCGCAGCAGCGCTTTCATCGACGTGCGCGACGCGTCGGCGTCGGTGAAGACCGCGGTTTCCGTTTGCTGCAGGGGAGGGCCGCTGCACCGGATCCCTAGGGGATCCGACGACGGCGTGTGCAGCACGAGCTTGACGACATCGCCGGCGGGGTCGAACGCGTTGGCGGTCGTGCTCGTGAGGGTCATGACAGCGGTGGCGCCTCCGACCCGGGTGGACAGGGCGACCGCGACGCGTGATGAAGGCGCCGGGACGAACTGCGCAGCGCCCGACGCCAGCGGGAGGGGAAACGCGTTTTGCGTGCCGACCCGGAAGAAGCAGAAGTGCCACCCGTCGTCGCCCGCCGCCGCCGCCGCCAGCGTGGGCACGGTGAGCGTCACCGACGCCGTGCTGGCGATCGGTCGGTCGTACACGGACTCCTGGTAGGCGGTCGCCACGTCTGCGACAGGATACACGCCGGTGGTTTGCCAGCACTGGCTGCCGTTCCGCAGAACAGCCACCGTGTCGGACGCGAGAAACGCCCTCTCGCCCGACGCCAACTCCGCGTGGGCCACCGTCCCCTCGGTGAAATCCGCCAGGGCCAGCGCGACCCCCAGCGGCACGCCCGTCCGCAGCCGCTCCGGATCCTCCTGGTACGAAAACACCCGCCGCGGCGGCCTCCCGACCGCCGAGATCAAGTTCTCCCGGTGCCGCGGGTTCCGAAGCACCGCCCAGTTCCCTTCCCCCTGGCGCAGGCACAGTAAGTACCCCTTTTCCATATCATCCCCCCCCACCTCCTCCGACGGCGGCAGCAGCATCCACGCCACCACCGCCGCGGATGTTGGGTCCCCGGAGGAGGCGAGCGACGGGTTGAAGAGGGCCAGGTCTTCGTAGTCGTTCTCTCCGTACGCATCGTCCGTCCAGCAGCTCGCCTCCTTTTCCGACGACCCCGCTTTGATCATCTTCACGGCGACGGACAACGGGTCTACCGAGGGGAGCTCGGGCGGTGCCTCTGGAAAAAACGCGGATTCGTCGACCAAAAACGTGTTCCTCGCGACCGACAGCGTCGGCATCCCCGTGGAGTCTGCGATCTCGACCGGCGCCCAGGTGCCGGCGGTGGTGTCGGCTACCGCGTACGTCACGTTCCGAAACGGCTCGGTTGGGTACAACACCCGCGGCAGCACCCGCCACGGCCCTCCCCCGGCCCGGCGGTAGCACACGAGCGACGCCTCCTCGGGCACCAGGATGTACCCAAAAGTTTGGTTCCCCACGAAGTCCAGCGCCCAACCCCTCCGGCGCCGGGGATGCCCGCCCAGGTCGCTTGACCCGAGAGACCCGGCGACGTCCCGCCAGCAGCCGACGGGGGGATACACGCCGCTGGTCTCCTCGGAGTACGGCAGCGCCGGGTACGCGTAAAAAAGGGAAAGCGGCACTACTTTGAAGGCGTCTCCTTCCGGTTCGAAGTAGTCATCGCCGGCTGGATACGCCCGGAGCCCGCCAGCGTCTCGAACGCCGGTTGGCTGGTCGAAGCGGAGGGTCCCGAAGGTGCTTTTCGAGAGGTCGCGCGCCGTCCACGACACGAACGCGTCTGCGTCGCGCGGGTGCACAACCAGCCCGTCGAACAAGCTGGCCGACCCATCGTTGGTCAGCACCCTCCAACCGGGGGCTTGGTCCTCCAGCGCCGCCGTTCTTCTCTCCGCTCGCTCGTCCTTGTTGCTGTAGCACACCCGCAGCGTTGTCGTCCGGTCTACGTCTGGCAGCCGCAGATACGCCACCGGCGGCGTCGCCGCCGAATACCCGTAGTCTCGAAACGTCTCGATCAACCACGGGTTGATGCCCCGGGTCCCCATGCTCGCGCAAAACGTCCCGGGGATCGCGTTCTTCGCGGCGGACTCGAAAATCGGCCGCATCAACGTGCCGTCCGCCCAAATGTGTCCGGCGAACGTCCCCGGGTACGGCAGCGGGTTGTCCGTGAAAAAAGAGTCGTCGACGCACTCCTCCCCGGCGCCCACCAGCTTCAGCACGTCGTACTGCCACACGTCGTAGGCGTGCACGGTGCCTGGGTACAGCCGGTGGTCCCTCGTGTACGACGTGTCCGCCGACACTTCGACCGCGATGAAGTCTCCGCCGTAAAGCTTGCCGCCTCGCGTCCGGAAAAAAACTTCTGTCCGATTCGGGTGCCGCGCGCCGCCCCCTTGGTCGGGCTGCCGCCACGCGTAGGTGTAGTTTGCAGCCGGCGACGGGTCCCAAGAGGCGCGGTAGGCGGTCGACCCCCAGGAATCGCCCCCCGTCGCGTTGAACCGGGAGATCGACTTCCGGTAGCACACCTTCCAAGCGCGCTCGGGGACCGTGAACGTCGCGTAGCCTGTTTTGTTCAGAGGGAAAACTCGCTTGAGAACGCGGCTTTAAAAGGGTGTACAGGGCTTGAGAAAACACGTGTGGTCCACGTGTGGGCGCTGAAGGTTCGAGGGGAAAAAAAACCTTTCCCCTTATGTGCGACGGCAAAAAAAAAATAGCGTCGCTACTGGACTTGCCGACACCTGGCGGTGCGGCCTTGACCACTAGTGGGCCTAGACTCCCCTGCATGTGGACCAATAAATCAAAATCCACATGTGGTACCTGTGGATCCACATGTGGGGGAACAAAATCCAAAAAGAATTAACGTGTGGAAATCCACACGTTCCACACGTGGAGCGTAAGCCCTGAGGGTGTAGTAAATAGGGTCTTGAATTGTATCCTTGTAGTCTGTTGTTGCCGTCTATTCTTTTTCGAGCGCGCTCCCTTTCCGTTTGTGACTAGTCGTCTTCCTTCGTAGTATGTAGGGGTATTTACCTCGCCTAAAAAGTCGAGGTCACAGGGTGGGTAGTTTGGTTCTCGAGTAGCCCACACCCCCCTCCTCCTGGTTTACTGGCTGGGTTGTCCTGCTCTGGGTTTGATGTCCGATTCCCACAGTGAAACTGAGATAGTAGTAATAGTAGTAGTAGTATTCAGCTTAGTGTGAGTTTGATCAAAGTAATAACAACATCAAGGCAGCCCTTACAAAGACCCGCCACAGTCAACGCCGCGTGGATGCGGGCTTTTGATGTTAATCATCATGTTTCTAACCCCCGATTGCGCGTAACCTGGAAGCACCCAGAGGGTGTCGGTGGTACAAAGGTGCAGTTGCCCGCATCCATCCGGCAATCAGCTCGCATCGGGGAGGTGAAGCTACCCACGTGGATAAGGTGTCCTGCTGCCCCTAGTAGTAAAGTGTCGAACTGCCGAAGCAGCCGGAGACAGCAGGCGCAGGGGGCTCTCATGAATCCGACTGTGCCCATAAGTGATGAGATGGTTGACCAGGCCGAGTTCATAAAAAATACTCGAGGGACTGCCTTGTGCTTATTTAGACGGAGGCTAGAGGGTGAGAGTACAAAATGGGTCTCATTTGTTGAATTGTTACACCCGCCACTACACAAATTCACCCGCGCTTCTTTAAGACTGGACTCCTGTTGCGATAGTGGGGAGTCGTCAGCAATATAGAGGTAAGGGGCGAATACAATACAAACACAATCTGATTGCTTACACCACTCTCAGGACTTTGACCTGTTGTGTTTGTGTGCTTTGTCGTGTAGGGGTAGACCCGCATGACCCCACGTCCGTTCAACACGTGGTTCGGTAGTTACAGCACTTGGGATCCCTTCTGTTCTTTGTCGGGCAGCATCGTCGAGCATTTCCTTTCAAGCTGGCGCTTTTGTTTGTGCGTGCCGGTCGATCGTTTTCCCACTTGTATATACCCTGTGTGTATTCAGGTAAGGAATTCTGATCAACCACCAAAACACGCTGCCTACGTCTTTTTAGCCTGCACAATACATGGAAGGACAACCCACAAGATTGTTAGTACTAAAAACAAAAGCATCTTCACGAACAGCATACCCGCCTCGGCCATGCCGTTGGCGTCAAGCCCGGAGGCATCGATAAGGTCGGTAGAAGTGCTGACGACGTCCCGGGCATCGACAGTCGCGCAGTCCGTCGGGTATCCAGTCCACAGGTCGCGGTTCGCGGGGTCCTGGAACCCGCCGCCCTCGAAGGCGTTGACCAGCCGCAGCCCGGCCTCGCCGGCGCTGAGGTTGAGCAGCTGCCAGGTGTTCCACTGCGCGGTCGTGCTGTCGTAGGACAGGCCGTCCAGGCGCAGCTCCACCCTCACCGCGGTTCCCGTTGGAACCGCGACGTCGTCGCAGCCGTGCCCGCAGAGCACGCGCACACTGTACGTGAACTCGTCGACTTCAGGGTACGCCCCTCGGTCATCATTGTCCTGCCACTCCCACCCTGTGCACACCGCGAGCCACGCACTCCAAAGCAGTAGGCCAGGACTGGCTCTCATTGATCCATTCGTGGGCGCCTTGTTCAGGTTCTTCTGTGGGTTCCAAGGTTGGGTCTTCGTTCTTTTCGTGTGCACTCCCTTGCTAATCTGTAATTAATGTCTTGGCTATTGTAGCAAATCTACACTGAAACTTAACTAGGCGCCAAGGGGTCCATTGTGTTGCATTGTGTTGGAGAGACAACCCGCTTGAATTAATAGTTCCACATCAGGCTGGTGAGGTTGCGCAGCTGCCAGGTGTTCCACTGCGTAGTGTGGCAAAACTACAGTTGAAATTAGCTAGAATTCTAGTTTCACATAAAGCTGGTGAGGTTGAGCAGCTGCCAGGTTTTCCACTGCGTATTGTGGCAAAACTACAGTTGAAATTAGCTAGAATTCTAGTTTCACATCAAGCTGGTGAGGTTGAGCAGCTGCCAGGTTTTCCACTGCGTATTGTGGCAAAACTACAGTTGAAATTAGCTAGAATTCTAGTTTCACATAAAGCTGGTGAGGTTGAGCAGTTGCCAGGTTTTCCACTGCGCGGTCGTGTTGTCGTATGCACCGTACCCGCCGCGCGACGTCATCGCAGCTGGGGCGCTTTCGGAGGGGCTCACGCACTCAAAGTTCGACTTATACGAAGCCGGGGCGCTTTTTAGTACCATTGACCAGTGTTCCCGCTAAGGCCGATGGCCCGGTCTTTTCTAAAAATGGCTCCTGGGCATATTTTTTTCTTTTGTGCACTGGGTGCAGGCTTCCGGGGTTTGCAGATTTAGACCGTTGGTTTTGGGCGGTGTTTCGGTGCCGTTTTCGTCGATGTGCATCCCCGCCGAAGGGGTGGGGAGGTGGGAAGGTTTTGCGACAGAACCGCGTCAGGAGCGCGCTGACACGAGCCGGCCTACGGCGTCTTGGGGCGGAGCCGACGCATCTCCACAACTTCGTTCGGCAAAAGAGGGGTCGTCGTGGGTCCCCTATGGGGTCTTGATGGGTGAATTATGGTCACCCCGTCAGTTTGGCGACACATTTTGCGGGCGTTCTTTCAACCTACACCATTCTGGATCAAGCTTTTCGGGGGTTTCCGAGTGCTTCTGGGTTCCCTGTGGGGTGGTTGGGTGCCATATGGGGACACGCTCCCAAAACAGTCAAATCGTAAACAGACAGTCTCGTCAGGCAGCTAAAGGGATGGACCTTGGGACCTATTTTCCTATGATTGCTATGATGATAGGTCCACGGTTTTGGTGTATCTGCACCTGCACCGTGCGTGCTTACAACAACATTGTTAGCGCTATGTTTAGCAACATCGCGCCCTTGATAGCCATTGGAAAAAGCCTAATAATAGGAAGTTTTATCTCAGATCAATTTTACTTTCACGGGAAAATTTGGGCAAAAAATAATTCCGCCCCCCCCCTTTATCATGTGTGGGCCACTCTTAGCTCGTGTGGGTTACTCTGTCAAACAGGACCTTGGCCCGGTAATGAAGCACAGTGGTAGCTGCAACCTGCCGACCCGAAGCTGAATACAATTGAACGGCAGCGGCTGGGTCTCAGCAGCGGAGGCTCAGCAGCCTTCCAGCACCTTCAGCACTGCTACAAACACCACACCCCCGGCCCATATTTACTTCGAACACCGGTTTGCAGACCGTCTAAATCTGCAACGGAAACTAACCCCTGGGGGTTTTCTCCGGTATGTGGTTCACGGGGGAAGAGCTGTACCGTTCGGATTGAACGCACCAAGACTGGCATAAAATGCTGACCATCGTGCGCCTGGTAATGAATGCCGGGCAGGAGCAACTAGGCAATTTGTTCACGAGAGTCCCTCTTTCCTGTTGAACTGTCTTTGCGATTAGCCCACTGCACTACCACGACCCACTGCACTACCACGACCCACTGCGCCAGCCGGTCTTTTCTTGCCCAAAAAAGGCCGGCCAGCCGGTCTTTTTTGAGCGAAAAAGGGCCGGCCTCTTTTTGTTGGGTGTTTTTCGGAAAATATTTTTTGGTGTCATAAAAGGCCGGCTTTTTCCTTAGCGGGAGGCAATTGGTAACACACTCGCTAAAACATGAAAGAAGGAACGAGTGACAGAAACTCCATTTTTCTTGCCTTTAGAGTGGATATCAACTTTTGAACGAGCGGAGGACAACGAAAAGGGGGAATGGTTGAGTCGCAGCTCTTGACATTGACACTTTGTTGAACGCACGCTTACGTCTCGGCACGAACCCCAGATGTACCTGTGTTTCGTGCGGGGGGGATGCAGCACACTTCCCTCGTTTGAGATGTTGCGACGGGCGGCCTCTTCGAGTATTTCCCGCAAAGCAGGAGTTTTGTTCAAAGAAAGAAGAAAAAGTGGACGCTTTTATTCTACGCTTTTGCTTTTTTTTTTTTTTTTCTTCGCGATTTGGAGGGCAGAGTATTCGTTAAGAGGTTCCAGGGGTTGGCAGATATTGACCGTTTGTGGGGGGCGGTTTGGTCAGCGCTTTCGTTTCGGTGGCTCGGAGCTGACACACCTCCGCAACTTTGTCCAAAGTAACCGCAGCTTGTATCACATGGGGTCTGCCCTCCAGCGCCAATTTTTTTATTTTTCCCCGGTTGCCCGGCAGATTTAGACCGTTGGTCTAAATCTGCAACGTAAACTAGTCCCCTGATGGAGGGGAAGCTTAGGTACCAGGGAAAGCCTGCTACACGGGAGCCAAGCTCCACGTGTTCGGCGGTACTGCAGAGCCACGGGTCTACGGGTCAAGTGGCTACCGATTTCCCAAACTAAAGCTTCAAGGCGTGGCGCACCTTGGGGCTTGGCACTTGCGCTGAACACAAGCTTGTCGCACAAGACGGTCAGCCACAGGGCAGAGCGGACGGACTGTGCTGCCTCCGACTCAAGCTTTGCAAGCCGTCACGTTCCTGGGCCAGGAGTGGCCTTTGTCTTTTTCTTCTTCTTTCTTCTTCGCGATATGGAGGGGAAGCTAGTTCTCGTCGGACTAGTAGTAATCTTCTAAGATCTTCGATCTTATACGACAAAAAAAAAGGATCGGAAATCGGTGGCCGCCCGAAGCGCAGCAAACTGGTAGGCCTGGTGGCACGCGCCTTCCTTTCGAGACTTTCGCCTTCGAACGTGTGATTGCGTTGAATTAGACAGGAGGGGAGAAGGGGGAGCCGGGCGCTCTGCGTACGTTTCTTGACATAAGGATGACACGTGCACATGACACGCACGGGTTGACATCCTGATGACAAGTGTACACGACAAACGGGGTGACATCCGGACGTGTACGAGTAGTGCGAGTACGGGTTGGCAGACGGGTGACAAAAGCACACATGACAAGCACGATTGGGCGTCGCAGGACAGAGACGAGGTAGCCGCGGGGTTGTGGACGGCGCGCGTTTCTTGACACACGAATGACACGTGCACAGGGTTGACATCCGGATGACAAGTGTACGAGCAACTGCACGCGCACTACACTGACGCATTAAACGAGTTTGAGAGCCTTCCGGCTACCTATCCTGAAGAGGATGGGAAGTCTTTTGATCTTGCGTCGTGATGAGGATCGATGATTGCAATTATTCTCCTTGAATGAGGAATGCCTAGTAGGCGCAAGTCATCAGCTTGCACTGATTACGTCCTTGCCATTTGTACACACCGCCCGTCGTTGCTCCCGATTGGCTGTGGGATAGAGCTTGGGAGAGGGAAGCTCGTTCTTGGCAACAAGTTCAGCGCCCGAATCCAAGCAATGTTTATCAGCTAGAGGAAGCAAAAGTCGTAACAAGGTTGCTGTAGTGCGAGGCCAGGTTGGCAGACGGTGACAAAAAGCACACACGACAAGCACGGATGGGCGTCGCAGGAGTGCACAGAGACGAGGTACTGTAGCCGCGGGTTTGTGGACGGCTGCGCCACGTGCACATGAAACGCACGGGTTGACATCCGGATGACAAGTGTACATGACAAACGGGGTGACATTCGGATGACAAGTGTACATGACAAACGGGGTGACATCCGGATGACAAGTGTACATGACAAACGGGGTGACATCCGGATGACAAGTGTACATGACAAACGGGGTGACATCCGGATGACAAGTGTACATGACAAACGGGGTGACATCCGGATGACAAGTGTACATGACAAACGGGGTGACATCCGGATGACAAGTGTACATGACAAACGGGGTGACATCCGGATGACAAGTGTACATGACAAACGGGGTGACATCCGGATGACAAGTGTACATGACAAACGGGGTGACATCCGGATGACAAGTGTACATGACAAACGGGGTGACATCCGGATGACAAGTGTACATGACAAACGGGGTGACATCCGGACAAGTGTACGAGTAGTGCGAGTCCGGATTGGCAGACGGGTGACAAAAGCACACATGACAAGCACGATTGGGCATCGCAGGAGTGCACCACCAGAGACGAGGTAGGTTTGTGGACGGACGTGGGGAAGGATCTTCGCTCAGCCCTTTAGTAGATAGTTTACGATGTCGAAAAGGGCAGAGTTCTGACACTGCGCCTAGACTAGGGGGGAAAGACGTGTCAATAGGATCCATGCTTGCCGCAATGAATTGAAAGGTTCCAGGTAGGGTCTTGAAACACTTGACTTTTGTCTGAGTGATTGCCCAAAGGTCTTGTAGCACCCCTGAAACCCCCCGCTCCATCTTCAAAGGGTTCGTATTTAGGCAGAACACCTCTGCCTCTTCATCATACTCTTCATCAAAGTGGATTAACGCCACGGATGATTTGCATTCTAACCCCCAAACCATCAGGCGCGATGCCAGTCTTCCGCGAAAACGGAGCAAAAAATCGTTTTTGTGCTGCGATTGGCACCGATCTCTGGGTCACTAAGAAAGGAGAAGTGGAATCGAACCAACTGTCGATGATCTTCGCGTGTTTGTGTAGAGAGATGGGAGCATGACTGTGGGAAGGGAGTAGGAATGACCCCATGAGGGACGAGGATCCTCTGATTTCCCTGTATGTATTCAACTCCGCGTTGTTGCTGCGCGCCTGGTTCTTCAGCAGGGGAACGGCGGGGGATCTTTCCAACCGTGTCTTTAGAAACCAGCTAAAAAAAGCATGCGGTTACTGCGACTACGGTATAGAACACCAACAACCGAGCGAGGGGGGGGTGGTGATGACTATATAGGTTCGTTTCGGGATGGCAAACGGGTAAATAACCGCGTACAGTATCAATCTTCGGAGCTTCGAACTTATACGACAAAAAGTGGGAGAGGGGCGAGGTGGGATTGCAGGCTTGCTCTAAGGGGTGTGGGGGGATTGCAAGAAGGTGCTTGGAATAATTATGTGAACAGTTCTATCTGCACCGTGTTTCGGGTCCTTTAAGTCACGGACACATAAGGCGGGCGTAGCATCAGCAACCCTCTGAGTGTCTGCACAGACAGGACAGCGCTGTGAGCTGGGTCGCCAGGAAATCGTCGCAGCCAGGACCCCCCGGTATTTCTACGAGCACAGGCATATCAGAAGCTTACAACCGTGTCTGAGCAAACAGTGGAAAATCAGTCAGGGCATCCGCCGCCCTGCATATGAGACTCGTTAGAACGCATTGACGGTGGCAGAGCACAGTGGACATGGGGTCGCCGTGTGCACCAAATGGTCGAAGTACCGAATGGTAAAGGGAAAGGGAGGGAGCAGGCTTTCGTTACCAGGTTGATCGAATTCCCACCCACTTGTACCCCGCTTCCAGAGTTTTTTTGAGACTTTCGTGTTCTAAGAGGCCGCTATTTTTTGCGTCCCTGGCTGACCGTTGAGGCGAAACGGGGTCCTTTTTAGAGTGCAAGTTCACTTAGAGATCTGGGGGTTTAAAGTCTCCGGGTGACCACTGTCGTGAAGGTTCTCGTATACTAGTCGTATCTGCGGTAGTGGCAGTACGTGTGCTTGTGCGTGTGTCTTTACTGCGTATTGCCGACTGTTTTGGATGTAACAAAGAGGCAAGGTTGCAGTGATCCTTAGGTGGGTAGAGTGAAAGTTCGCATCCTTTTCTGCCATTTACACATTCTTGCACGTACACTCTAGCCTGCTACACGGGAGCCAAGCTCCACGTGTTCGGCGGTACTGCAGAGCCACGGGCCTACGGGTCAAGTGGCTACCGATTTCTCAAACTAAAGCATCAAGGCGTGGCGCACCTTGGGGTTTGGCGCTCGCGCTGAACACAAGCTCTTCAAGACGGTCAGCCACAGGGCAGAGCGGACGGGGTTGTAGCACTGAGCTGCCTCCGAAGCAAGCTGTGGTTGGCTGTACGTTCCTGGGCCAGGAGCGGCCTTTTTCTTTTTTCTCGCGCGTACACTCGATCCTCCAGGATAGGAATTTTGATCCACGAAAGCACGCCATGTCTACTGAGCTTCACCCCCTTCCCGATCGAACGTTGTCGAGCCTTGTAGTTTTGGATTAGAATGCAAATAATCTGTGGCGTTAATCTGCAATGAGTGTAATCGCCGCGCAATCGAGCTCAGGTCGCTTTCAAGGGGGGGGGGGGGGTAGGTAGGTGAAGTGGCTCATCTACGTACTTTCAGCCTTCACAATACTTTGCAAGGCAACTCACAAGATACTTGGTGCTATTTGCATGCACACAGGGGTAATGAAAAGGGGGAAGGCTGTTCGCAGCTCGTCACAGCCAGGACCACCCACGCTACGAGACCATCACGTCGCACGCGAAGTACTCTACTACGGAATGGAAGGGGAGGGAGGGAGGGGAATCTAGTAGTATTAATTTGTGTTGCCGATTCGCTTTCTCTTCTAGGACGCCGTTTTCCTTTTTGTTTTTTAGCCACATGCAATGTGTGAGGAAACTGAACCGCCCAAGTAGGACCTTCTGATCATGATCATTTGCCAATTTGCCACCTGAACCCACGTCCAGGATTTGGGCTCAGGGCAGTGCGGTCAACGAAACCTCTAGTTTCCCTTTTCTACTTTCTCCTACTCTCGCGGTGTACGGTTTTCCCGAAAGCAGGGCAATAGCTTGGTCTCCGGCACATTTTCAAGATTTGGACCGCTAACAGCTTTTTGCGTCCTCACTCAGGAATGGGCTCAGCATAGCGCGACGCGACGAATCTTCAAGACAAATGCTGGGCCCTGAGAGCCTCGGATTGCACGTTGTGGCCACCTCTGCCGGGGGCCGGGTGCTGGGTGATGGTGCAGTGCCATTTGTGTTTCCGACGATCCCGTGGGACGTACAGATTGGTGTCTTTCGATCATTTTTTTTCTTCTTTTTCCCCGCCGGCTTTTCCGAATTTGGACTGACAGTCCAAATGTGGATATAGCAGCTAATCCCCTGCCCGAAAGGCGGTTGAATCCTTCAAGGAGGGTCTCTCTGCCGGCGGTAGTTTGTTTGGGGCTAGCCCTTTCATCGTTTGTTGATGAATTCTGCTTCTCTTATCTGCGCTTGGCTCTACTTTCTGCAAAGCAGGGGGCTAAAGGGGCCTGTGTTATTATTCGATTTGTCGAATACTAAAAAAAAAGGTTCGGGTAGCCGAACAGTAGCAGGATCAAATAGTGGTAGTGTTTTTAGACAATCCCCCCCCCCTTTATTTGTTACGCCCGCCACTAAATCCAGATTTGCCTGTGTTTCGTTTGGGACAGCACAGTCCTCTGCAAGATTTTGCAACTGGTGGCCTCCTCAAGTATTTCCTTCAAAGCGGGTGCTTAGTTGTCCTGGGACGTTTGTTTCTTGGTACAGGCGCAAGGAAACGCCGGGATGGCCTGTGACACGTTCTTACTTCCTCCAACATTGCATGTTTGGTAAGAAGAAAAAAGAAATGAAAGGAGAAGAAGCTGGAGGCACCGGCTTAGAAGATGCACGACTGCTGGCTGCCCCGCATATCGGTGGCCGCTGCGTTCGGAGGCACGACCTGTGTGGTGGAGTAAGCTTGCACGCATGAAGCTGTAATGTTGAACACATCACCATTCTAAGCACGCTCTTGCATTACCATGCTAACGAGAGCACAGGAAAATCCGTCTCGAGGGAGAATGATACTCAGCCGGTTCCCATCCCCTGGAGCTGCATCGAATTGCCTGCCGTTGTCCATCACGGTGTGCCACGGTACACCACAGTCTCTCAGGTCCATCCTTACCCCTGTTTTCATATTTTTGCTTGGAGCTGTCTACCACGGAACACCATGGTCCAGCATGAGGGGATAGACCGGCTTGAATGCGGCTCCGCAACACTCGCCACTTCGCTGTGGTGTTGCTCCTGACGTGTGTACAGCACGTTGCTTCTCGTTGTGCGGCCTCCTCGGGAACTTACTACATGTCCGTCTGTTTGTTTGTGCGCACATGTGTGATTGGTAGTTTCAACACGATACCCTGCGAACCGTCTCTTTAACCGTGACAAACGCGTTCGTAATCATAAAACTAGGAAAGAGAGAAAGGACTGACAGCGGAACCACCTTCCGGAAGGATGACGAGGAAAGTCGAAAGGCACCAGACTGCACATCAATCTCGGCATGACAACAGAGGCCTTTAAGAGAAGAAGCGGGAGGAAACTCGTAGTTTTGATGAATAGGCAGCGCTGCTCCCGACGTGTGTACAGCACGTTGCGTATCGTTGTGCGGCCTTCTCGAGTACTTACTACAAGGCTTCTGTTGTGATGCCGAGATTGATGTGCAGTCAGGTGCCTTTCGACTTTCCTCGTCATCCTTCCTTCCGGAAGGTGGTTCCGCTGTCAGTCCTTTCTCTCTTTCCTAGTTTTAGGATTACGAACGCGTTTGTCACGGTTAAAGAGACGGTTCGCAGCGTATCGTGTCGAAACTACCAATAACACGTGTGCGCGCAAACAAACGGTCAAGAGAAGAAGTTTTGTTTGTGCGATTTGACCTGCACGCGTTCAGGTTAAACCGCTGCCAACGCACCCTCTTTAGCTGTAACAAGTATGCTCTCCAAGGAGTAGTGACTGGTTATCGTAAAAGTCTTAGTTTTAATGGTTCTGGCAGGCAGGGGGAGAAAAAGGGAGGAATCACACCGGAGGCGACGGGTTTTTGTAGATGCATGCGAACCGGTTGGACTTGCCGTGGTCGTAGGTGTGCCCAGGCGGCGGGGGGTACATGGGCTCGATGACAGTGCGAATGAGGTCGGTCATCATGCCTTTCAGCAGGTACTCCGCGCTGGCTGGGGACCCGTTGATCTCTATGAGCCAGACCTTCATGTCCGTGTCGATCATGAAGTCGAACCCGAAGAGCTGGAAGCAGCCGAGGAGATCGTTGCTCGTGGACCCGCTCATGGTCAGCTTCGCCTTCGCGCACAGCAGCGTGTCCTTGATGATCTCGTCCACCTGCGGCATCAGATCGCGCTTCATCGACACGCGGTGGCCGGGCTCGCGCCTGGGGAGGGAGTCGAGGTATTTCTGGAAGTCCGGATACCACATCTCGTTCCCGTCCTCGAACTTGCCGAAGTTCGGCCCCGTCTCCTGGATGCAGTGGTTGGTCAGGTGGGACAGCTCGTCGGTGAGGTCCCCCGTCTGGTACGGCTCGGAGGCTGTGCGCATCACGCCCTCTTGGTACACGTAGATGTCGAACTGCGGGGTCACCACACACCACGCGCGCCAGTCGAACTTCCTGCCGTGGATCAGGAAGGGGCGCTCGAGGTACTTCTGCACGACCCACTGCGTCTGCTTGCTGCCTTTCGCGTCGGGGGCGGCCTGGCCCTCGGAGTCGACGCCGCCGTCCGAGGTGTCGACGTAGTTGAGAACCCCGGGCAGCGTGTCGAAGACTTTGATGCCGATGCCCTTATTCCGGTGCGAGGGCTTCACAATCCAGATGTTGTCGCACGCGCCCTTCAGCTCGCGGAACGAAGCGATGAAGTCCCGGCGCTCGTCGACGCCGAGGCTGCGCGCGAAGAGGACGAAGGTCTGCGGCGTGGTGCTCCACGGGTCGGCGAGGTTCTGCCGCAGGGTTTTGATCATCGCGCCCTTCAGCGTCAGGCACTTCGTTCCGTTATAAGTGTTGACCAGCAGGTTCGTGGGCTCGTCGGCGTCGCACGGCAAACCGCCCAGCGCCGCCGCCGCCGCCAGGGGCACGGCGGCGCCCCTCCCGTGCAGTTTCGCCTTCGCGTGGTGCCGGTTCCACGCGAGCACGATCCGGTCCGCGACGTACCGGTCCTCGAGCAGCAAGCTCACCGACGGCACGCGCCCGGTCAGCGCCTTCGCGGCGGCCAGCTCGCGGCGCACGGTCTTGTCGTCGGCCTCGAGGACGGTCCAGAACGGCAGCTTCCCCAGCAGCCGGCCGACCTCCACGTAGGTGGACCCCGCCTTCGGGTTCAAGTACACCGTGTACTTGAACGCCGGCGGCGGCGGCGGCGGCAGCGCGTGGTGCGCGCGCACTCTCGGCTTGCTCCGGTAGACCTCCGGCGCGGCTATGTCGCGGAAGCAGAGGGGCGCGCGGGCCGCCCCGTTCTGCTGCTTCCCGGGCGACCGGGCGAGGGCGTGCTGCTGCGGACTCCTCCGCTGGTCCGCCGGCAGCGGGTTCGCGCAGCGGGTCCCGTCTGAGCTCGCCGTGTGCGACAGCTGGATCGGGCTCAGCGGCAGGCGCTGGGCGCCGCCCTGCTGCTTCTGCGGTGACGCGCGGGGGCCGTGCCTGTCGTCGAGAGGCGCAGGCGCCGTGACCACCTTCACGTCGCCGATGGACGTGATCACCAGGCGGCGGCGGACCGGCGACGACACCGCCACCGCGGGCGGCGCGTTGCCGTCGCCGAAGCCGGCGCCGCCCCGCCGCTGCTGGTGGTGGTGCGGCGGGGTGTTGAAGTACTGCTGCAGGAGCTTCTCCGCGAGCGACGACGCCGCCGCCGCCGCTGCGTGCGGCTGCGTCGCGGCGGAGCGCGAGTGCAGCGGCGACCGGTTCTGCGGCGGCCGCCTCGCCGGCGGCGGCGCTTCCGCCGCCGCCGCCGCGGCGCCAGGGGGCTCCGGGGACGTCGCAGAGTGCGACCGGTAGTGCTGGTGGCGGAACGCGCGCGGGACGTGCGCGCCAGGGGACTGCGCTCCGGCCGCCGTTCCGGCAGGCTGCCCGGGGTCGTGGGAGGAGAGCTCGGATGGGACGTAGCCGACCGAGCTCTGCGGGTGGGAAGAAGGGGAAGGCGACGCCCGGAAGTACGGCGCGGGGGCCGGCGAGAAGACGTGCCGGAAGGGGTGCTCCGGGGCGCCGGCGAGGGACCCGGACCCTCGCCGGGCCACCCGCGGCGGCGTCGCCTGCACGAAGCAGCTGTGCCGCTTCTGCTGCGCCGCACCTCCTTCTGCCCGCCGCGACGACGGGGCAACCGGCTGCTGCTGCTGCGGCAGCTGCTGCTGGTGGTGGTGGTGGTGGTGGGGAGCGTGGGGCCCGTCCCGGTACACGCCGGCGCGCGCGGCCGCGAGCCCCGAGCTGGGGCGGCGCCCGTAGAGGGACGCTTCCGACTCTGCCCGCTTCCGCCGGCGCACGTGCGCGACTTCTCCCCCGCGCCGACTGGCAGCGTCGGACATCTCCGAGAACCGGCGTCTGCGCGTGCTCATTTCGTGGCCCTACCTGTTTGCTCCCTTGCCTTTGGAAAGACTCGCATAAAACCCGCGTGAAACTACGGTACTTAGTGACGTTCTGCAACAATTCTTTACAGTGATATATCACTGATAAAGATTGTCGGTCGACGGGTGTGGTGTAAACTACGGGGGATCTAAAGAAAGGATTACACGTATTTAAATCGCCGGGGGTTCCCAAAGGAGAGAAAAAATGCAGCGTGGCTCACCGTGATTTTGGGATTGAGGGATGCAAACAAGCCAATGCCCAGCCAATGCCCTGACTTCTGATTTCCTGCCAAAGTTAAAACTTGGAAAGAAAGTGGAGCCTGTCACTAGCACGAAGCAGCTGTGTGCCGCTTCTGCTGCACGACGGCCCCTTCTGCCCGCCGCGACGACGGGGCGGCCGGCTGCTGCTGCTGCGGCAGCTGCTGCTGGTGGTGGTGGTGGTGGTGGTGGTGGTGGTGGTGGTGGTGGTGGTGGTGGTGGTGGTGGTGGTGGTGGTGGTGGTGGTGGTGTGGTGGTGGTGGTGGTGGTGGTGGTGGTGGTGGTGGTGGTGGTGGTGGTGGTGGTGGTGTGGTGGTGGTGGTGGTGGTGGTGGTGGTGGTGGTGGTGGTGGTGGTGGTGGTGGTGGTGGTGGTGGGGAGCGTGGGGCCCGTCCCGGTACACGCCGGCGCGCGCGGCCGCGAGCCCCGAGCTGGGGCGGCGCCCGTAGAGGGACGCTTCCGACTCGGCCCGCTTCCGCCGGCGCACGTGCGCGACTTCTCCCCCGCGCCGACTCACAGCGTCGGACATCTCCGAGAACCGGCGTCTGCGCGTGCTCATTTCGTGGCCCTCCGGTTTGCTCCCTTCCCTTTGGAGAGACTGGCACAGAACTTGCAACAACTTTTCAGAGAGCTGAAGTTTTTGTCTCAGTCGCTTCTCCGATTCGATATTTGAGTCTGAAGTTATCAAGCTATCCTGAGGGAAACTACTGTGTGAACCAGCGCTCCGCCCTTATACCCACTTTGACGAGTGATTTGCACGCCAACACAGCACAGGCCTTCACCAGGGGTTCCAGGCATGATTCATCGGATCGCAATGGATAACCCAGGAACGGAGGGGGTGGCAAACTGGAACCGATGGGAATAGTTAGGAGAACGGCGCACAAAGCAGGAAAAGCGGAGAGAAAAAAAAGAAGAAGCAGAACAAAGGGGGGTGGGGGCGAGAACACGAAGGAAAGGAGAGTACGCCGGAGCTGGTCACCGGACGGCGAAGCCCAGCCTCAGAAGCTGGGGGTAAGAAGCGGGGCGTCGCAGCCGCGCGTACATTTTACACGCGTCCTGCACGTCGTCCAGCCTCAGAAGCTGGAGGTAGAAGAGGCGCACCCAAAACCGCACTCGAAAAGCCACCCGAGCCGGTCCATCCCCTCTTGATAGACCGTGATAAACCGAAGAATACAGCACCGGGCCATTCGATGCAGCTCTAGGGACTGGGGATGGACCTGATAGACCGTGGTGGACTGTGATTCACTGTGATAAACAGCGGCAGGCACTTCGATGCAGTTTCAAGAGATAGGGACGGACCGGCTCAGGGTGTGTGCTACACTGAGCTGTCTCGCAGTTTCAGTGAGGGAGTTGGTGCGCCACGCAAGCCGACAAGAGTTTTAGAGTGCAAGTTCGCTTAAAAGCTCCCGGTAAGTCATGTAAGAAACCAAGGTTGCCATGGGGTTAACCTGGGGCATTCTTTGGCCGCGAGCCAAGTTATATGACCCTTTTTGCACCGCACAACCTGTCGGGTGACACTGAAGTTACATACAAACATGTATTGGCGTGAGAAGTACTAAAACTGTAGCGTAGCAGTAGCGTAACGGTTGCGTAACGGTTTCGTCACGGTGGCTTAGGGATCCGGGGTTTTATAGTCTCCGGGTGACCATTGTCGTGAAGGTTCCTTTAAGGTATAGTATGTTAGTGTGCGTATCGTATCTGCTGTAGTGGCAGTACGCGTGCTTGTGCGTGTATCTTTGTTGCCTATTGCCGACTATTCGACTTACTTCAGCGCGCGCTGTTATTTCCTATGTGTCTTGCCATTTCCATGGCTCTTGCGACCGACACCGAGTTCTGGAGCTTTGGGTTAGAATGCAAAGAATCTGTAGCGATAATCTGCATCGCGGAGCGATCATCTGCATCGACAAGAGAACTTCACACAGCCTTCAGGGTGTCGTAGGTTCAAAGAAACAGCCAAGTTTTCCCAGGTGAAGGCAGTCACTCAACCCTCCCTTTCCGCTGGTGATGTCAGTTGCAAAGACGTGTCTTTGCTACTTCTCCCTTTTTTCAAGGCAGTTCTCGTCAGGCAATACGAAGAGCAGAAACTCCTGATAGACTGCCGATAGACAGCAGCAGGCAATTCGATACAGCTCCAAGAGATGCGGGGTGGACCGCTCCTACACGTAGGACGCGTGCAATTAATTTATGGTGGAATTCCCTTGGGATACAAGCCTGTAATATGGGGACAAAATTTGTTGTCCCATTGGGATATAAGGGAATAGTTGAGTTGCAGCTCTTGACAAAGATAGATGGAAAAAAGGTGTTTTATTCTTCGTTTTTCTCACGAACGGGGGGGTCGGTCCTGCTTTTGGCTTTGTAGGTTCTCCCGACTTTCCAATTCGTGGTTAGCACAAACTCAAGAGGTCTAGTCAGCTATTCCCTGCAGTATTAGCATACTTTCAAGATCGAAATTTGAAGTGGTGGTATAAGGGAAATTCACCTTACTCAATTGTACACCCGAAGAAGCGGCTGCGACACCCACTTTTTACCTCCAGCTTCTTTGATGCCGACCTTCACGTGCAGGTCGACTGGAAAAGACACGCGCATCGGGTGTTCTGCATGGAAAGTAGATATCGGCTGTATCGGAGAACGGACAGTGCCCCCACCCCCCGAGTGAAAGAGCCAGAAATGCTCGGAAGCGCCGCCCGGTGCATATTTCGACAAGAGAGGCTAGAGGCGGAGGTTGGGAGGTGGGAAAAGTGAGAACATGCTTGAAACTCCAGCCTGAGTTAAGAAAAGCGGGGGTGCCGCGTTCGTTTAAACACGTTTTTCGTTGCAGCGCGCCGCAATTTTCGGGTGACTCGGAAGGCACGGGGTTTGAGCTTTATGGCCGGTTCCTACTGTTATCTCCTGGTTCGGCTTCAAACCCGGATGTGAATTTGGAAAAAGTGATGAATCCACCCAGAGTCTCTCGATGTCGGTCAATTTGAATGGAATGAATGGTCGAATCATCATATTTAAGGCAGAACGAAAGACGGATCTCAAGGAGAATCTCCCTTGATCTCTGGCCGCACCTTACCCCCTCTTTATCTCCAGCAGCGCGATGCTCAACTCGACCGTGCATATAATTACCTTGTGCTCAACACCGCACGGGTCCTATCTGCGCCAAGTTTTAATCCTTTAAGCCGCAGACGCACATACGGCGAACCATCGTCAGCAACGGAACCTGAGTGCTAAGCCGGTCCATCCCCTCCTGATAGACTGTGATAGACAGAAGAATGCAGCTCCAGGCAATTCTATGCAGCTCCAGAGGATAGGGATGGACCTGATAGACCGTGGTGGACCTCGATTCGCTACAATGAACATCGGCAGGCAATTCGATGCAGTTCCAGGAGATAGGGATGGACCGGCTTAGAGTGCCTGCAGACAGAACAGCGGTGTGAGTCCGGTTTGGGGGAATGGGCTTTTTGCAAGATACGGGCTTGGACTGGTAATGTGCTACACAATCTGCGAGTAAACTCCGCCGTCAATAGTGCAGTGGACATGGCCCTGGCGTGTGCAGCACCAATAGTTGGAAAAGACTGCGAGGAGGAAATCTTGCGAGCTGAAGACGGCATGCGACGTGATCCACTACGAATGGGGAGCAAAAACCGCTAAATGCTGGTGGTTTCCAAGTCGCAACAGGACTTTTGTTTTGGCGTTGGATAGGTGACACAATGATTTTTTGGGTGTTTTCCTCAAACGCCTGGGTAGGTAGCAAAAGGGTTGTCAACCAAAATGGAAACACAAGACTTGTGCAGGACTTGGTACGACCTGATCATCAAATGCGGTTATTTTTCTTTGTTGTGCTGACGGTTGTAACGGCTGCCAACGTTCCGCAAACCGTGCCTTCCAGCGAAGATCAGACGCTGCTCGTCAGGCGGAATGCCTTCCTTGTTCGACTCCATATTCTTGATTGTGGTGTTTGACATAACTTCCAGTGTGATCGTCTTGCCAGTCAGTGACCAGAAAAGGACATCATCCCACCGTATCGCACACCTTTTTGAAAGCTGCTCTTTTTTCGTGTAGAGGAGGAGACCTCAATCTCTTGTATCGGGCGGTACCGTTAGCCGCAATAGGTCTCCTTCTCTGGCTCACAGAACAATGCGGGTGCGGGAAGTCTGCAAACTGGATCCGTAACTTCAGAATGTTGTAGGCTGCCAACGTTGTACCGTCCCCACGGTGCTTCGCAGCGAAGACCAGACGAGGTGCACTGTGGACTCCTTCATTAAGCCGTAGCTTGTCAACGGCTTACTGTCACTGTCGCTAAGTACCTTTCCAGCGAAGATCATACCATACAGGTCCTTACTGGCTATCACCGCGGCTTGCAAAAAGAAGGCGGTTTGGTGGAGAGAACGGTCGCGTTCAGCCGAAGTCCATTTTTTTCCTTCTGTAAATGGTTTGGTGTCAAGGGGGCCTTCACGTGGCGACACTGTTGACCGCACCTTAATTGAGTCGCGGTCGCCGATCCCTCAACCGCCAGCATCATGTACTTGATGCGACGCGGAACAAGTGCTGACAGCACCGCCCGGAATAGAGGGCCGCAGAAGTGGCAAATACGAGGGAGGGGGAACATTTTCCGAACGTAGGTCTTGCACTGGTCACACGAAACAAACGAGCGTTCGGCATCACTCAAGCGACGATCAGGCAAAAAGACTATTAGCTCTTTGCGTTGCTTCCTCGTCTGCAGCCGTTGATCCGGAAACGTTCCCTTTAGTACGGCACTACTAACACACACCACAGTAGAAAACGTAACTTCCCCTGAACTTACTCAGAACTTCCACAGCTTTACACCCCAAAATAGGGTAAAAAGGCGATTTCTGGCAATTCTTTTGCGTTTAGTACTTCCCGTGAACTTCCCAAGTACTTCCCGAGTGCACCCCTTTGTACACCCAAGTAAGGCCACCGGATCACACCATAACCACCCAAGAATAGTTGACTAGCAACGCTCTTGACGAAGTCTGTGTGCATTTCCTTCGACCTGTTCTGTTGGTGAGAAGAACCGTTGGACACAAAAAAAGTGGGTGTTTTATTGGTGGTATCCAAATCGTAAATATAGGATACGTAGGAGTTGGGTAGGTGTCACAAGCATTCTTCCTCATATAGGTAACAAAAAGATTAGGACACCAAAAATGGAAGAAAAAGGACTTCTGTATGGTAACACCACGTCTTCGCTTTTCCCCTGCTTTCGGGTGTGCCGGGTTTCCGACTCCTGCAATCGTTACGCAAGAGGTTTAGTCAACTATTCCCTGCAGGACTTGCAAAATACTACCCTGTGCTTCTTTCAACAGAGGGGAAAAAAGACAGGCGCTTCGTTTTGTTTGTGCGTGCCGTTTCCCACTTGTATTTACCCTGTGTGTATTTCAGGTAAGGAATTCTGATCAACCACCAAAACACGCTGCCTACGTCTTTTTAGCCTGCACATTACATTGAAGGGCAACCCACAAGATTGTTAGTACTAAAAAGACAACACGACCATGAACGGGGTCTTTTTTGTTTTGTGTGGGTGACAGCACATCTTCTCTCCTGCTGGGACTGACGACATCCTCGAGTGTTTCCTACACAGCAAATTCAAAACAGAAAACAAAAAGACAAAGGCTCCCAAACACGGAAAGCACGACGCAACGTGTGGAAGACACACGCGTTACGAGTTAAACCGGATATAGCACAGAGCTAGAGGAGACGGGAGGAGGCGGTGAGATTGCAAAAATACTCGACGTAGCTGCTTTGCATCGAATGGAAGGGAGGAACCACCGTGGGTTGCTTTTTCACCCAGGACTTTTCCCCTGCTGTGTTTGTGTGTCTTGTCGGGTAGGGGTGTACCCGCATGACCTCACGTCCGTTCAACACGGGGTTCGGTAGATACAGCACTTGGGATCCCTTTCGGTTCTTTGTCTGGCAGCTATTGTCGAGCATTTCCTTCCAAGCTGGCGCTTATGAAAAAAAGAATAAGTGGTAGGAGTAAGAAGGTTGACCCGCGCGCCACACACATCGTTTGCCCTACTGCTCCGCGGTTTGGCCCTTGATCCATGAACTTATCGTCAGGCTGGGGCCTTGCTAGGGAACACGAACACGCGGGCACAAGACAGCGACGTGGGCCCGGGCGGTTGTGTTCGCTCTTCACGGTGTTCCCGTACGGTGGGCTCGAACACGGTGAGGTCCAGCCTCAGAAGCTGGAGCTACAGAGGGCGTGCCCAAGCCAGTTCCAGCCTCAGGAGCTGGAGCTACAGAGGGCGTGCCCAAGCCAGGTCCAGCCTCAGAAGCTGGAGCTACAGAAAGCGGGTGTGCTACCCCCGAAAAAGCGGGTGTCACACCCGCTTTTTTTAACTCCGGCTTTACCTCCAGCTTCTGGGGCTGACTTCACCCGTGAGCCACAACGCAAACGGGAATGAAGGAGAGGGTGTAGAGAGATAAAAGAAATTGGCACAGCTCTTTCCCTTTGTTTGTGCGCACTGGCGGAACTCACCTGCTTTGGTAAAGTTTCATGCAGTGCGCTGCCAACTACAGGTTTAGAGCGAATGTTCGCTTGAGGATCCGGAGAGTCTGCGAGGAAAGTCCCCGGTGACCATCGTCGAAAAGGTTCCTCAATTGGTACCCCCCGAAAACCCCGTATTGCGTAGTTCCTGCGTTGTTGCGCAAAAGTCGAGCTTTGTGTGCGTGAGCCCCTCCGAAGAACGGTCCTGCGTAGTTCGTGAGTATAAGTCGATCTTTGAGTGCGTGAGCCCCTCCGAAGAAAGGTCCATCACACTACCAAGCTACTTAGCCCGGGAACGGTCCTGCGTAGTTCGTGCGGGGTTTGTGAAACGGCGAGGGCTACATTTTGTAAGTGTACTGGACTTTCTTTCCGCCGCAATGGCAAGTTAAATAAGCCCTGTCAGGACCGCTTGGACACTCAGTCAGCCATCGGCTGCATGTGGAATATCAAAATGTAGCCCTCCCCCGTATTGCGTAGTTTGTGCGGAGTTCTTGCGTACTTCGTTAATTCGGTTTTCGGGGGTAACATCAATGGTATCTTATATTGGGACCTGGGGTGTGTAATTGTCACCCCCCAGATGACGTTTGAAATTGTCACCCCTGGAGGGGGGCGACAATTCCGAACGCAGGGTGACAACTTCAAATGTCACCGTGCACCAAGCTGGAGTTAAAGAGGACGCGCCCGATATAGACCCGAAAAGCGGATGTGCTGCAAACAAAACGCGTGTAAATGCACACCCGAAAACTAGTCCCCTCGTTTCGGGCACTTTTTACACGGGGCAAAGCTAGTTTCCTCTGCGGTAAACTTTTCTGTCACCTCCGGCGATTTTCCCCTTATGCTCTGCGCGAGATTTCTGTTCCCGCTGAGCTTGCCTTAGAACGCCGGCGTTTACGTGTAGTAGATGTGCCCCAGCCGATCTCCCCATTTTGACTGGTTTGTTTGGATACGGATGAGCTACGGATCTGAAGACCCTAACCCCATGTCTTCGTTTTTTTGCCTCCACACACAGGCCGGAGGATCACACTGCCAGAACGCATTGCGCACAAACACACCCACAGGGGCAGCAGTCGTCGGCATTGCAGAATGCTTGGCGATAAGTGATTCGCGCCACTTCCCCGTGCGAGCGAGTCTCGGAACAGGACTCGAAACTGTGACCCAGGTGGCAACTGCCGACCAGGACGGGTGCTTGCACCAGGAGTTTGGAACAGCTACTTTCACTCTTCGGAGAGGAGTCACAGGACCCGAAAGCAGCGTGTCGGAAACTCAAAGCCGACTGGTGAAAGTGATAAACGGACTATACTTCGATTCAGCCTTTACCCACTTAAAGTCCTGAACGTAAACACACACCCACACACAGTGTCAAAAGGGGCGAGGAGGAAGACGAAGCCCTGGGCTTTCCGGACGTTTTCTAATTGCGAGAAAAGACAACAGAGGACAGCAAAAAAAGATCAGACGTAGCCGTACACCTAAACCCCGGGGGGATGTCGAAGGGGGGGGGGGGGGGCAGTGCTGATACTAAGCCTGAGATCAAAACGAAGTTGCTAACCCTGGGTGGGGGTGGGTACCCCCCCCCCCTACCCCCCCCTCCCCCCCCCTCCTGGTGCAACCCACTGTGGACCTACTGTGGGACCCACCTTAGCTAAATTCTCTAAGGTGAAATGGTGGAAAAAGTGGGTCAAAAAATTCTTTTTCGAGTGCTTTTTTGGGAGGATTTGGGCCAAATAAAAAAGATTTTTTTTTCTTGGTCGCTGCTGAGGAAACCACCTTGGAGCGGTCACCACCCTGCTGCACACAGGCCCTGCACGGTGGACCGGTCATGGTCATGACCGCATGTTTGACCGGTCAGTTTTTGACCGGTCAGCTGAGAAAGTTATGCGGTCATTGACCGCTTACCATGCGGTCAATGACCGCACCCTTGCGGTCATTGACCGCACCCTTGCGGTCAATGACCGCAACATTGCGGTCAATGACCGCAATGTTGCGGTCATTGAACGCATCCTGTGGTAAGCCACAAGGATTCCTGCCTTTTTGGGTTGAAAATCACCCGGTCCCGGTCTCTCTCTTTTCTGGTAAACGTGCTTCTGCGTTTCGGGGGTCAGAAACGCTGGTTGGAGAAAAGGTATGTTGGGTGTCACCTACAGGGCTTTTTTGTAGGATTTCTGAGGTCACAATCACACGGTGTGCTCCAGCACCGGGTGAACTGTGCAGTCCATTTTGCGGGTGTCACACCTGCACCTGTGTAAAGTTTAGATGGCTTCGAAGTTGTAGACGTTGGAGTGCCGCGGTCTTGACCAGGACTCGTCTGGCCGCTCGCGCTCCGATCTGTGCCAAGCAGTCGGGGCGCGAGCGGAGGCACCAAATTTATGGCCTCATACGTCAAGAACCTTGTGCGCCCTGGACGCCCGCATATTATAGGTTCTAAGCAGCGCCAGAAACTCGCCCACAATCTGCGGAGCAGCGCCGTGGTCATGGACGGCATCGAAGATCGTCCTGAACTCCTTCACGCCCGGCGGCTTCGCCCGCCGTGGGTCCGGCGACTCCTCCTGAGGACAGCCATCATCCTACTCACGCTCTTTCATTGAGCGGGTCGTCGAGGACACACGCCGCCGCTTTGTTCTCCGCCAGCACGGACGCCATGATGTTTAGGGCATTGTCGCCCATCAGCAACAGGCGACCACCGCCACCGTAGGGCCCGACGCCCATGCCTCGACACTTGGGCCTGTAGTCCGTGGCTCTCGGAGCAGGGAGCCCCGGGGCTGGTCGGTGCCCGGGGCTCAGCCCCGGAGCGCTCCAGGAGCCCGACAGGGACGGGCATAGAACACACTTTCTACTGTTTTCCAGGTAGATCCGTTCCCAGCCGCGAGCGAGGCGACTCCTCGACTCGTCTGTGGGAGAGCGGCAGAAGAGGATAAAGGCCTCCCAGAGCTTGTATATCCCAGCACCTTTCTTTCTTGTCCTGCTCATCCGCACCCAGTTCACTTTGGTCGTCAACGCAAACCCGTCAACGCTCCGAATCTTCATCGACGGGTGAAGATCAGAGCCAAAGGGGACAACTTTATCGGTCTCAGGGGTGAACACCGACGACCCCCTGCAGATGGCGCAGTACATGGCGCAGCTTGGGTGCGGCGGCCATCACTCAGCTGCCACTCGGACGGTGTTAGCGAGTTTTCAGATTTTTCTGGACTCGGTGCCGTCGCCGCCAAGAACCTGGCAGACCAGATCACTGCCTGGGGAGCTTGGCCGACGGCCGCCGCCCAGGCTTTGATGTGGGCAAGGGGCGGTACGGACTCGTTGCCGCTCCTCTATCCGCATCGTGCTGCGGCACCTCGATGGGATCTCGGGCCCGAACTTCCTGCTTTTCCCGGGCCACGAGTACCAACAACTGCTCGGGACCTGAAGTCCTATTTCTTCCAATTCCCAGTAGGACGGCCGACGCCGGGGAGCCCAACGGGCTACGAGATGAGGCCAATTTTCCGCGGCGGCGAGGAGACGATGGGAGTCTTGGAGACGCAGCTGAAGGCGAGCGGTGAGGCGTGGGGGATGGACCTTTTCCCGACGCACGGAAGAGAGAGGGCGAGCGTGCAGCGAGATGGACGGCCTTCGACGACACCACGGAGAAGAAGAAGGGCAAGAAGTCGGCCGTCGTCGGAGGAGACCCGTGGCTCGTACCGGAAGGGATTCCCGGACACGAAAAGTGGGGTGAGCGGAAAATGTGTGCCGAGCACCGGATGACGCAGTGCACCACATGTAAGACGACAACGGAATGCTGTCGCAACCATCACCACCGATGTCTCGACCATGAGATGCCGACGTGCGACAGCTGCAAGAAACACGCCGACCTGGGGAGTAGGAGACGCGGGCACTGCTGCAGGGAAGGGCACCACCGGGCGGCCGTGGCGAGAGGAGAAGAATCAACGACGAAGAAGAGGAAGGCGGAGCCGGAGGGCCCCGCGTCAGCGCCGAGACAGGCGAAGCGTGAGAACGTGGTGCTCGTTCTGCCGGAAGCAGCGGAAGGCGAGCGAGGACCCGCAACATCGACATCGACTTCAGCAGCGAAGGTCGGGAAGACGGCGCTTTCTTCGGGCTTCGGACCAGGAGACCCGACGGGGGCGTGGCTCTGTATTGGTGGCGCCTGGGCAGGTCGTTTTCTATGATTGCGCAGGACTCTGATTTTGTCATCACGGAGCTTGCCGGGGACGACAGGATAGTCTGGTACGAAGACTGGGCCCTCGTCGGTGCCTGTCCGGACGCGCTTCGCGCTGTGCGCAACCGGGTCCTGCAGCGTGCCCGTATGGTGCGCATGATGGTCAAGGACGAGTAGTCTGTCCTCGAGCAAGGACGAGAAGTCTGTCCTCGAGCCCAGCTCGACGCCGGTTGTCCTGGGAGTCGAGTTTGACGTCGCAGCGAAGAGGTACCGGCTATGGGTGCAGCTTCTCTTTTGCTCTGTCGATTTGACGCAAATGACTCTGCGCGGCGTCTGGAAGTCGTCGAGACCGCCATTTGAGCGCGGATGGTGACCCTGGCGCACCAAGTCCTGACCGGTTCCCTGGGCTGGGAGTCGCTAGTCCGCGTGAGGGACGATATCGTTCCGTTCCTGCGGGGGTGAGCCGGCGTCTAGCGGACAACCGGTGGGTCGGCTTCGACTCGAAGCTGCACCCTCGTGGAGGCGTGGTCCGATGCCAGCACGCAGGGACGGGCGGGACTGGTGGGCTCTCACAGTTGCACACAGGGAGTTGATGCACCACGAAAGTCGAAAAGAGATTTGGGATAGCATGCAAGAATCTGTAGCGATAATCTGCATCGCCGGTTCGCACGTGATGTGTCACGCTTTCGCCTCTTTAGCCCCCTCGGGCGATGGCCGCGCTTCGATGGGCGTTCTACGCCGTTTTGTTGTCGGCTCCGACGCAGAGTTCGTCCGCTTCTTCGCTCGCGTGAGTGCCGTCTTCTTGACCCTCGCCGCTGGCTTTAATGTTGATGTTGCGGGTCTCTGATGTTGTTTGTCTTCTGCTGCTTCAGGTAGCATTCCGGGTGTGCTCTTTGTCGCTTTGACGATACGTGGCGAGCAACGTTTTCCCCTCATGTGGAAACCGAGTCAGTAATCGGTTCCCTCAACCCGCTGACCATGATTGGCGCTGATGCTCGATTCGATTGTACTTACGGTGAGGCAGTTTCTCACTGGCGTTGTGGTGGATGGAAGGTGACCTCGCCCAAGCTCGTTTCCCGGGTTAAGGCAGTCACTCAACATTCCCTTGCGCTAGTGATATCAGTTACAAAGACGTGTTCTTACTTTTCCCTTTCTTCTGGGCAGTTCTCGTCAGACAATACGAAGAGCAGAAATTCCATGGCGATGTGGGCCCCGTAGAGATGTCCCGCAGCACATCTTCTTTGCCGAGCTGACGACAGCAAAGTTTGCGACTCCGCTGTCGACAAGTAGAATCTTTGTCGACAACTTGCCTTTGTTTGTGCGCTCGCAGCCTTTGTTCGCACTTTCTCTCGTTGAAGAGATATTGTGCTATTTGCAAAGGCTGCCTTCCTGTTGAAATCATCTGTTCTCATAGTAGTGGACGCCACACTAATTTTTGTGTACGCCGGACACAACTGTTTGCGAGACTGGAGGCACTCGTTGCATCGAAGAGTTTGCAAAGGTCGACAGTCAACCTTGGGTTTTACATCGTCTGTTACGATGGAAAGGTGCATGGCGTCCCGTGTCTTTCTTCGCACGGGCTCACCGTCGCATCGTTTGAGAGAACTACACCACCAGGCTCGTTGCCAATCAAAACACTGTCAGCTGCCCGTGAAAGTGTCTCACTCCTCTGCGAGGTCGGTTTGAGACGCTTTCACGGGTAAAAAGGGTGAGCCACTTACACGGGGGGGGTACGTATAGTTGTTAAGTGCGTACTTCAAGAATTAGGCCTTGCATGGGTTCACTTTGCTGCCTATTTTACCTTGCAAACTGTCATAAGTACCGGTTATTGACCGCAATGTTGCGGTCAATGACCGCATGAGTGCGGTCAATGACCGCATGGGTGCGGTCAATGACCAGTACCCTACCGGTCAATGACCGCAAGGTACCGGTCAACATTATTGCGGTCAGCGTGGTGCGGTCATTGACCGCACCAGCCCTTGACCGGTCCGCCGTGTGCAGGAGGGGGGGGGGGGGGGGGTGTTTAGGGGGGTGGGACCACCCTCGTTGCCGTCCGGCTGACAACGATGCCGAGTTTAGGGGCCTTAGCATCAGCACTGGGGGGGGGGGCAAGTGTGGTCAAAAAGATGCTAGGACGAGGGGTGCTGGAGTTTTCCCGTTCTATAAAACGTTCGATGCCCGTCAGGTACCCGAGCCATGTTGTCTCAGCCGGATGCAAGCGCCGTTGAATCAGATGGGATGCGTCCGGTATTTATCGTTTCTATCAGCTCCATCAAGTTGTGAGCTTCCAAATACATCCGGTAGACCAGATTGTAAACTCAGTCACAATGTGAAGCAGATGGGATACACCCGCGGTATAGAGTCAGGTCTGTCAGGTATGTCAAGATGCGCTTCATCGAATCATAGACATCTTGTTTCAAGCCAGGTTCGTGTTGAGACCCAAACCGGATGCGATCAGCGTGGAGTCAAGTTGTATCCGGTCAGTCGCCTCTGTCAAAATGCGACTTGCATCGTATCAGATGGGGCTGTACACATTCCCAGACAAGCTTGCACTCTAACTAACTTGAGGAGAACTTCGCGGAAGTAAAAGACGTGCTCTTGTGCACAGTCCAGGCTGCTGCTTATTCCGTGTGGCCATCTCTGCCGGGTTCTCAACAGCCTGGCCAAAGACCCGTTGACACTCCTCGGCGCCAATCTAAAGTATGCCACGTACATCATGGCATACGCACGTGGGGTAGTCCCACTTGAGAAGAGCGAGTGGGAGATGGATGACACTCTCCCACCACTCAATGCCGCTCCTCGACGAGCAGGGCAAGGGGCACAAGCCCGAATCCCATCTGCTGGAGAAAACGTGGGAGCCGCAGCCGCACCAGGAGCTCAGCGTCGCCGCCAGGCTCCACGCTGCAAGCGGTGTCGTGAGGAGGGCCACAACATCAACGGCTGTCCCTACACTCAACAGGTCATCTTGGAGGGCGGCTATGTGAACAGGGCGCTAGAGTACGTTTCCGTCGTTCGATGCTCGAGTAAGGTACCGATCCGTGTTGACTCAGCCGAGACGAATCAGATGGGATGCGTCCGGTATTCATCCTCTGCGGTATTTTGCCCCTTTTCCCAGACTAAGACGAGCGTATATCGCAATGTGCGACGGATCTCTACAAGAGATTCCCCCTTTTGCTGCGCATTCGCTCGGTCGGTCTTCGTGCTGCTAGTCTCGGCGCCTTCGTCGGTCTTGTTCGTTTCGTCGGTCATCATGTCTGGCTAACTTGAGGGCAACTTCACGGAGTGAACAGGGCACTGGAGTACTTTTCCGTTCAATAAAACGTTCGCTACTCGAGTCAGGTACCGATCCGTGTTGACTCAGCCGATGCGAGCGCAGACGAATCAGATGGGATACGTCCGGCATTCGTCCATTCTGCAGTCTTTCGCCCCTTTTCCCAGACTAAGACGAGCGTACATCGCAATGTGCGACGGATCTCTACAAGAGATTCCCCCTTTTGCTGCGCGTTCGCTCAGTCAGTCTTCGTGCTGCTAGTCTCGGCGCCGTCGTCGGTCTTGTTCGTTTCGTCGGTCATCATGTCGGCATCCAGACGGCTGTCTCCGTCTCCACTCACGTCGTCTTCAGCTGAGTGCATTTCTTCATCGGCCACTGACGGTGGCGGTGAAGGCAGAGGCGTCCACAGCCGCACGGTTTTGTCATCAGAGCACGAGGCGAGAAGGCCAGGGTACTGCGGGTTCCACGCAACGCTGTGTGTGTGTGTGTGTGTGTGTGTGTGTGTGTGTGTGTGTGTGTGTGTGTGTGTGTGTGTGTGTGTGTGTGTGTGTGTGTGTGTGTGTGTGTGTGTGTGTGTGTGTGTGTGTGTGTGTGTGTGTGTGTGTGTGTGTGTGTGTGTGTGTGTGTGTGTGTGTGTGTGTGTGTGTGTGTGTGTGTGTGTGTGTGTGTGTGTGGTGTGTGTGTGTGTGTGTGTGTGTGTGTGTGTGTGTGTGTGTGTGTGTGTGTGTGTGTGTGTGTGTGTGTGTGTGTGTGTGTGTGCGTGTGTGTGGGCGTTGGAATCCCTGCTGTTTCTTCGCCATTCCTGGGGGCGGTTCCGCTATCTCCCCAGCTGTTTCTTGCAGCAGAGCGAAAGGAGAGCAATCCGTTGAAGGGGGAGTACAAAAAGGGGGCAAACGGTGGGGCCTGCGTTTGTCAGGTGTTGCTTTACCCCTCCAACCTCGCTTTTGGCGAGTGGATATGAGGAGTTCGCTCAGAAACGTAAGGATTCCAACTGACGCGCCGAAGGCGCTCAGGCAAGCTTGCTAGGTGTGTGTGAAAGTTCATGGCCAACAGTGAGCATCGCCTGAAGCAGAGTACAGCCCATTTTTCACTTTCACCAGTCGGCTTTGAGTTTCCGACACGCTGCTTTCGGGTCGTGTGTGGGTTTGCAAGAACGTGCTTGGAATGGATATGTGCTCACCACCGAACTCCCGTCTGCGACGTGTTTCGGAGAAGGACAGCGGTGTGGGTCTGGTTTGTCAGGCGGCTGTTCGTAGCTCGTCACGACCAGGACCACCCGTGCTACCAGAGCACAGGCGAATCCGTCACGGGAGGAGGCCCCTACAACCGTGTCTGAGCAATCAGCTAAGAAACTCAGGGGGGTGCTCAATACTCCGCTCGACTTGACTCCTAGATGCCGCTGTCATAGGATAAACTGCAGGACCACCACTGGTGTCCCAGGTTTTGATCGGTCTGTCACTTACCCTTTCCAGCTGTGCCCAGCTCAACAGTATTTCAAGTGCGACCATGAACTTACTGAGAACTTCCCATTGACACCCCGAAATTGGGTAAAATGGCGATTTCTGGCAATTTTTGCATTTAGTACTTCCCGTGAACTTCCCAAGTACTTCCCGAGTACACCCCTTGTACACCCAAGTAAGGCCACCGGATCCCACGCCGGTATGTCTTGTCACCCATGTTCTGCTACATGGTGAGACAACTTCATGACCGGTGGGTTGGGTACCGTGTGAAACACGACGGGAAGCATACCAGTTCACGGACTTCAGGTGCCCGGGCAGCGAGGCCAGGAGCTGTCCGCTTTGCCGGTGCAAGATGACGACCTTGCCGTCCTCCGAGCCCGACACGACGAAGTTCTGCGTCGCGCCGCCGAACGCGCTGCGGAGCACGAACTTGACCTGCTTGGTGGCCGTGTACCGGCGGACCCGCCGGCGGAGGTGCAGGTCGTACAGCTGCACGTAGCCCCTGCTTTCCTTGACGGCGACGCCGCAGAGGAGGAACCGGCCGCAGCGGGAGAGGCTGCACGACGTGAGGTAGTCGCTCTCCTGCATCACGAACAGGACGGGGTCGTTCGGGTGGTACCCGCCCTCGTAGACGGTCACGTCGTTCTGCACGGGGACCTCGGCGGCGCATCGGGGGAAGGCGAGCTTACCGCAGGTGTCTCGCGTCAAGTCGTACACGGTGATTTGCTTTTCGCTGTCGATCGTGACCAGGTTCTTCCCGTCGGGGGTCACGCAGAGGTCGAGGACCCTCGGCACGTGCCACTTCTCGATGACCTTTCCGGACCGGTCCCACTCGATCACCCGGCGGTCGACTGCCGCTGTGAAAAACGCGTTTCCGGACGGTAGCCACGCGCACGCCGAAACCGCCTCGTCGTGGCCTTTGAAGTGGTGCACCTGCCGCCCGGAGCCGACGGCCCACAGGATCACCGTCGCGTCCATCGAGCACGTGAGGACGTGCGTGTCGTCTGGGCTGAAAGCCACCTGCGTGACGGCGTCGCGGTGGCCCTCCAGCCGGTGCAGCACCGGCGGCTTCCGCGTCTTGCCCTCGATGAAGTCTTGCAGGTCGTACAGCAGCACCGTCCGGTCGCACGAGGCGCTGGCCAGGTACCGGCCGTTGTGCGAAAACTCGATGTGCCACACTTCGTCGCGGTGGTCGCTCAGGGTGCTCTGTTGGGGGTTGCGGGGAGTGTTTAGAGTTCTAGTTCGCTTGAGGTGACCTTCGTCGAATGGGTTCTTTTAAAGCTAACACGTACTGGGTGGGTTTGGGGGGACATGCATGGCTTCTTTCGTGTACACCACTTTACTTGCTTACTTTGGCAAGTTTGGTTCGTACGTAACAATTTGTGACCGACACCCAGATCTCCCCAAGTTAGGGGTGTGTTCTTGGGCTCCCCACTGTTTATTTGTGCATATTTTGTTTGTGCGTGCTGGTTGATCGTTTTCCCACTTTTGTATTTACCCTGTGTCATTTTCAGGTAAGGAATTCTGATCATCCCCCAAAAACACGCTGGCCTACGTATTTGTAGCCTGCAAAATACATTTTGAAGGGCAACCGCAAGATTGTTAGTACAAGGAAAAGGAGTTTTGTGTTCGTGCGTACCGAGGTCAACCGTTTTCGCACTTGGTTTTGCCCAGTTTTCACTGGTCAGAAACTCGGCGTAGCTGCTTGACTCCGAGTGGAAGGGAGGAAATCTAGACGTAGAGGGGGCAAATACAATACAAACACATTTTTACTCTTGATAGACCGTGATAGACCGAAAAATACAGCACCGGGCAGTTCGATGCAGCTCTAGGGACTAAGGATGGACCTGATAGACCGCGGTGGACCGTGATTCACTGTGATAAACAGCGGCAGGCACTTCGATGCAGCTTCAAGAGATAGGGACGGACCGGCTCACCTTTGTTGGAACGTGGCGGGAGAAGATAGCCTGTCAAAAAACGCGGGCACACCTGCGTGTGCACCGGCAGCGTGCTCTCGTCGCTCCTCCAGTCGTGGAGGAGCGTGTGGTACCCCTCGTCGTTGAGGTACACGCACCGGTCCTTCTGCAGCTGCTGCGCCTGCTGCAGCAGCGTGCACAGCCGGTTTTCCTCCAGCAGCAGCTCCGGAGGAATGTGCTCGTGCAGCGCCCGGAGGAGCCCCAGCCGCGAAGACGCGCTGTCGCCGCCGTCCCAGTCCGGCCCCAGCCGCCTGCGCAGCGAGAGCTTGTCGGGGCACGTGAGGAGGCAGGTCAACCCGTGGAGGTCTGCTGGCCGGGACGGGTCGGCAGACGGGGTGAGCTCTTCCCTCAGGACCTTCAACGCGGCCATCCGGCTGCCGGTTTCGAGCTCCTCGAGGTACTGCTGCCGGGCGAGGGCGAAGTGCACCTTTTTTTCGGCGCCGGCGTCGCCTCCGCACACCCGCGCCGCCCCTTCCTTCGCGGCGCGCCAATCGCCGCACAGGACGCTGTCCCTGAACCGGGAGACGAAGTCCTCCTGCAGCTGCACGCCGGACTCTCGCTCGAGCTCACGCGCGCTTCCCTCGTGGCCGAGGGACCGCAGCATCTGCAGCGTCAGGCGCACCAGCTCGGTCCGATGCGCCTCGACGAAAGGATGCGCGGGCGCCGCCGGCACAACTGAAAGGGGTGCAGCGGCAGCCACCCCGTTGCCGGCCAACGCGACCGCCGCGCCGGGGTTGGCGGCGGCGGCGGCGGCGGCGGCGTGCGCCGCCGGCGCCGCGACGCCGTTGCCCGGCGCCGCCGCCGGCTGGGCGGCCTCCTCCGCGGCTGGGGCCGGCGGGCGGGGCCCGCCTTTCGGGGCGGCGCCCGCGGCCGCCGAGGAGGCGACCTCCTCCTCCTCCTCCGGCGTTTCGGGGGCGGCGTGGTTGTTCGTCGGGTGTTGCTGCTCTTGCTGTTGCGGTTGTTGCTGTTTTTGCTGCTCGTCTTGCTGCTGTTGTTGTTGCTGTGGTTGTTGCTGTTGTTGTTGTTGTTGTTGTTGTTGTTGTTGTTGTTGTTGTTGTTGTTGTTGTGTTGTTGTTGTTGTTGTTGTTGTTGTTGTTGTTGTTGTTGTTGTTGTTGTTGTTGTTGTTGTTGTTGTTGTTGTTGTTGTTGTTGTTGTTGTTGTTGTTGTTGTTGTTGTTGTTGTTGTTGTTGTTGTTGTTGTTGTTGTTGTTGTTGTTGTTGTTGTTGTTGTTGTTGTTGTTGTTGTTGTTGTTGTTGTTGTTGTTGTTGTTGTTGTTGTTGTTGTTGTTGTTGTTGTTGTTGCTGTTGTTGCTGTTGTTGCTGTTGTTCCTGGTCTTGCGGCTGCTGTTGCTCCTGGTCTTGCTGTTGCTGTTGTTCCTGTTGTTGCTGGTCTTGCGGTTGTTCCTGTTGCTGGTCTTGCTGCTGCTGTTGTTGCGGGTCTTGCTCTTGTTCCTGCTCTTGCGGCCGGTGCTCCCGGTGCTCGTGGGCGGCGGCGGCAGGGGGCGGCGCGCTTGCGGGAGGGCCTTCGCCCGGGTCACCCGGCGCCGTCTCGCCGGCGTCCTCGGGCTCGCAGTCTGCCGGGGGGCCGCCTTCCTGTGCTCCGCCGCTGCCGCCACCGCCGCCCGCCGGCTCCTCCTCAGCTGGTTCCGCCGCGCCGTCCGGCTCGAGGGGGGGGGTCGCAGCGGGTTCGGCCGGCTGCTTCCCGTCGCTGTCTTCGCCATCGGCTTTGCCGGGCTCTTGCGGCGAGGAAGACGCCGACGGTGCCGCAGGCGGCGGCTGCCCCGCGTCGCCGGTGAGCACGGCGAAGACAGCATTGGCGGTATTGTTGTTGTTGTTGCTGTTGTTGTTGCTGCCGTCGTTGTTGGTGCTGTTGCCAGCGTTGCCGCCGTTGTTGTCGTCTGCCATGGTGGCGGCCGGCGGGCCGCCCGTCACGCGCCGCCGCTTCGCAGGACGGTCCGCCGCGGGGTCCGCTGGCTTCGGTCGGCGGCCCCGTCTCGGGTTGCGCCCCGGCGTTGTGGACGACACCCGGGGTTGGCTTACCCCCTTCTCTTGAGGGGGGAAAAAGGAGGAGAGAGAAGGGGGGGAGTCGCCAAGCGCAGGACGGCGGAGCAAACCCCCCTCCCCACGCCCCCACCCCTCGCCACCCCCTTTCTACTTTTCTTTTTTCCCTGGGTAAGGTTGGGTACCAGGGAAAGCCTGCTGCACGCGAGAGCCAAGCTTCACGTGCTCGGCGGTACTGCAGAGCCACGGGCTTACGGATCAAGTGGCTACCGATTTCCCAAACTGCAAAGCATCAAGGCGTGGCGCACCTTGGGGCTTGGCGCTTGCGCTGAACACAAGCTCGTCGAGACGGTCAGCCAGTTGTAGCACTGTTCTGCCTCCGACTCAAGCTTTGCAAGCTGTGGTTGACCGTCACGTTCCTGGACCAGGAGCGGCCTTTCTTTCTTCTTCCTGGGAAAGACCAGGGGTCAGTCCTAGTAGTAGTATGTGTCATCCTAATCCGGGAACAAGTCATTGCATGTGGCTGGTAGTAGTAGTAGTAGTAGTAGTAGTAGTTTGAACTTGATATGCAGCAACAATCTGTGACGATAGACTGCACAAGCTACAACAGATTTCCTCTTTGCACGCGTCGTGTCATGCTTCAGTCGCTTGTTTGCCCCGCGTACAGTTTGCCTCCGGTGCGCGCTTCACGTCCGTTGTGCCCACCAGATGATTCGACACACCTTTTCTCCCCGCAGTCTCGACTCCCCTATGTTCCATGCGTTCACTTGCTCGTCTTTGCGGCTCCGCTTCGGCTGGATTCGTGGACTGTCCACCTTTGATGTGCGCCCCTCGTTCGCAGGCGGCTGCTGCGGCCTCGGCTTCTTGCGGGCGCTTCCACCTGCTTGCTAGTAGTAGTATGTGTCGTCTGCCGAAGCAGCCGGAGACAGCAGGCGCAGGGGGCAGGTCTGCTATACTTTTCTCTTCTTCATGGAGACCCGCCCCCGGCATCCCGACTGTCCAATCACTGTCGAGAAAGTTTGCGCCTATTGTGATGAGGTGGTTGACCAGGCCCCCACGAAGCTTATACACAACACGGCTACAACACGAGGATGCAGCCCTGCTTAGGTGTGCACTCAGCCATCAGGCCATTGGCTGCCAAGCACCCCCCGACCGGTCGATTTGCCACTTTTGTGGCCCTCCATTCGCCGCGATGCTGTCAGCACTTGTTCCGCGTCGCATCAAGTACATGATGCTGGGGGTTGGGGGACTCAATTAAGGTGCGGTCAACAGTGTCACCACGTGAAGGCCCCCCCATGACACCTGCATGTGGGCAGTGCAGTCACCAGCCGGTCAAAGGCCGCGGAGGTCAACTGACCGGAGCTACCGGGGAGGGTGTGTTACACGAGCTTGATGCTCCGCATGGATGCTTGGTGCCGTGTGCCGTGGGCACCGCCCGCTGCACACGGGGATTCGTTTGCGACAATAAAACCTCGGAGGGGAAAAGACTGCGGCAACTGAGAACTTTTTTAACCCGGCGGAGGTCAACCGACCGGAGCTACTGGAGAGAGTGTGCTTGGGTTGTGTGGTAACCTGATACGTTCGTGCGGTAAGTAAATGAGGTTATGTATCGATTGGCAGATGAGCTTGAGGCCCACATGGGCGCTTGGTTCCGTGTGCGGGCCGCCCGATGCACACGGGGATTCGTTTGCGACAATAAAACCTGAGGGAAAAAGACTGCGTGTTTATCCCACTTAAAAAAAATCGGATTGACATTCGACCGGTCAAGGTGGTCAATGTGGACACCGGTCGAATTCGACCGGCACCCGTGTCGATTCGACCGGGCAAAAAAAATTAGAGCCCCCTGCCGTGGGTAGTGTCACACAGTAGTAGAATATGGTGGGAAAACGGAAAGCTTTGACAAAAGCCGAGGTCACGGGGGCAAGGGCAAGCTTTTGGATTCCCAACTCCATTCACCAACTCCTGGATTGCAGTATGTTCGAAGAATACAGAGACTACTGGGGTCTACAACAAGGTGGTGAAGCATCAGCACACCCACGAAGGTCGCATGCCAGGGTCACAGCAGTCATAATACCTGTATCTGCGGCCATTCCAAGTATCGTAGGCCCACCTATGAAACCAAAACAAACAACAGTGTTCCATTGCCTCAGACATCTGAAGACTCCACTGCAACCCCGAAACTCGTCACTTTAGGCACATCTTTTGTATGATTGGACGATGTGACAGTAAAAGTGGGTTGTCGACCTGTTCATGGCACTAATGATTCACAAGCGAAGCTACTGGAGAAAGTCGTATTTGCTCACATCCGTCCTACCTACAGTGTACTAACTTTGTGAGACTGCCCGTTTCAGCTAAAACCCAGATTTTCAAGCGAACTTTCACTCTAAAACACCTCACATTGTTTTCCCACGCGTAGCGTGGGAATTTTTTTTTCTGGCTTAGGAATCTACTAGGATGGATTTTGACCTGCATTCACCAGTGCAAAAAAAGTTGTGGCAAACTCCTGTCCAAAAAAAAAAAAAAAAAAAAGTTTTTTCGGAAAGTGACTTGACCGGTCGAGCGGTCGAGCCTGACTGCACTGAGTGCGTATACAAAATACTCGAGGGACTGCCTTGTGCTCATTTCGAAGGCGGCTAGAGGGGGAGAAAACAATACTACAAAGTGGGTCCTTTTTGTTGAACGCTTACACCCGCCGCTAAACCCAGACTTACCTGTGTTTCGTGTGGGCTACAGCACATTTACCTCCTTTGATCTATCGCAACTGGCAGTCTCCTCAAGCTTTTCCTACAAAAAAAAAGGCTGACAGTCTGTGGCGCGTACACCAGCCGGTAACCGACCGCTTTCCGACTGTTTCCTCGGAGACCTGAACACGACTGCGAAGCGCGCTCAGCAATGGCTGGGTCGATGCGGCTCAACTGCACGACCTACACCTCAAAGGCGGAGACGCGCTATCGAGTATGCGCTGATGGCGACGATGTACACGGGGCGCGTGGGGGAACGAGATCGAACGAGATCGCTTTTCAGCTGTACCGCCTGGCGGGCAGCCGCAGACCAAGGAGGCCCAGCGCGGGGGATGTGTCGGTGTGTGTCGAGCTGGCAGTCGATTTTTGAAGTCTGCACCGGGTACGAAATTTACCCGAGTTTCTCTGCGGCAGACGCGAATGATAGCCCCCCTCCCTGACGCACACGTGGCCTTGACACTGCTGAAGTTCTGTGCCGGTTTCTCCACCTCATGCGCGCAGTGGGGGCCGTCTTCGACTTCGCTGACATCGGTCAGGCCACGCAGTCTTGCCTGGCGACGATCACGGGTATCGAGACGGACGCATCCGCCTGGGTCCTGGCTTCCCTTCCCGTCAGGCTGGGCGGCCTGGGCCTGCACTCCTGGCCACCTTTGACGGCGAGGCCTGCCTTCCGTCCCTGGTGAACCCCGACGTATTGCCGCATGCCATGCTTCTCGTCGAGGACAACACACCTTCCTAGCGTCCCTCGAAGACCCGCGCCTTGCACCCTTTTAACCCGTCCTGGAGAAGATCCAGGACGTTCTGCAGGCACGGGATAACTACGAGCGGTGTGGACAGAAAGTCCTGGAGAAGATCAAGGACGTTCTGCAGGCACGGGATAACTACGAGGGGCGTGGACAGAAAGTCCTGGAGAAGATCCAGGACGTTCTGCAGGCACGGGATAACTACGACGGACGTGGACAGAAAGTCCTGGAGAAGATCCAGGACGTTCTGCAGGCACGGGATAACTACGAGGGGCGTGGACAGAAAGTCCTGGAGAAGATACAGGACGTTCTGCAGGCACGGGATAACTACGGGGGGCGTGGACAGAAAGTCCTGGAGAAGATCCAGGACGTTCTGCAGGCACGGGATAACTACGACGGGCGTGGACAGAAAGTCCTGGAGAAGATCCAGGACGTTCTGCAGGCACGGGATAACTACGAGGGGCGTGGACAGAAAGTCCTGGAGAAGATCCAGGACGTTCTGCAGGCACGGGATAACTACGGGGGGCGTGGACAGAAAGTGTGGTTCGCGACGGTTCGCGACGAGCGGCGCAAGGTCCTCCTTGACTCGATGACCGCGGAGCTGGGCTCACCGCTCAGGCCAGAGGGGAAAGAAGGTTGCTGTAGACGCTGCGCCGCCGGCAGGCGAAAGAGAGCACCTACAATGGCTGGGCATGTGCGCGATCTTCAGGCCATATGAGAGTGCCTCCTGACTATTCCGTCCGGTGGTTTGCAAGAGCGTGCTTGGAATGGATATGTGCACACCGCACTGGCCCCGTCTGCGCCGTGTTTTAGTCCTTTAAGCCACAGACATAAGGCGGACCATCATCAGCGCGGAACCTGAGTGTCTGCACACAGGACAGCGGTGTGAGTCTGGTTTGTCAGGCGGGTGTGAGGATGGTTTGTCAGACGGCTGTTCGTAGCTCGTCACAGCCTGGACCACCCGTGCTACCAGAGCACAGGCGAATCCGTCACGGGGAGAAGGCCCCTACAATTCCGTCCGGGTGGATTTGCAAGAACGTGCTTGGAATGGGTATGTGCTCAACACCGCTCTGGTCCCATCTGCGCCGTGTTCGGTCACGGACACATGAGGCGGACCATCATCAGCGCGGAACCTGAGTGTCTGTAGACAGGACAGCAGTGTGAGTCTGGTTTGTCAGGCCTGTTCGTAGCTCGTCACAGCCAGGACCACCCGTGCTACTAGAGCACAGGCGAATCCGTCACGGGGAGAAGGCCCCTACAACTGTGTCTGAGCAATCAGTTAAAAAACTCAGGGCACTCGCCCTGATTGTGACTGCGACTCGCTAGGCAGCACTGACTTGTCTTCTTCTCACGGTGGCAATCGGGGGGGACTTTCCATCCAGTAGTACAAAAGAAAATGGCCGCTGGCCGCTACAGAGCGATATGCCCGACAGAGGACTGCACATTCTTAACGTACAACTCGGAATCTGCGGAAGCAAATAAAGTATTCTTGCAAAGGCGCCAAGGCGGACACTAACATCGAAGCAGCTCATTGCTGCAGCCACCATCGACGCGCAACCCCGGGGGCTAGAATACATGGCAGCCTACAGAGTTCTTGAGGACATGAAGAAGTCCGATGGCGATCCAAGCGAAGTTTTCGGGTTCCTGGAGGCCTGTACAGGAAAGCCCTTGAGCCAAGAGCAAGACTCTGAGGGTCTGCGCCTCGAAACACTGCAAGATAGCTTTTGAAAGCACACTCTCCGGCAAAACAATTTGCATCAGCAATCAGGGCAAAGGGAGCAATGCTGCTTTGGAGGATGTATTCCTCGCATGTATCCTGCGCTCACCACCTCAAGTCAAAGCTGCACAGTGGAAAGGTACGATCCCTCCTCATGGAGGCTGCACGGGTCGGCTCGATCATTCTCGTTTTCCGATGATGAATACCAGCGAACACAATCAAGAGAGTTGAAGTGTGGCTAAAGATAAAGTTGTGGAGTAATCTCAGGGCCGCCCACGTGATGAAGCCGTTTTGAGTACACGAACCACACGGATCTGTGCCGGCTTCTCCCGTGACACCTTTTATATGTAGTTGGTTATCATGAATAGACTACATTGCAGAAACAGTAGCGTTGGCACTCTTACAGGTTCGTTCCCTCGTAGCTCGCCGGGAACAGGCACTCCAGTGAAACTGGGTATGTTACCGTTTCAGGTTTGGGTTTTGGGAGCATTGCCTTATGTGGATTCTGAGACCTATTTCTCCCACAGCGACGCTCTAAACTGTGGCTGTTTTGGACTCTGTTTTTTAGCGTTGTTTAGAGTGCAAGTTCACTTAAAGTCTCCGGGTGACCATTGTCGAAAAGGTTCCTTCAAGGCATCGTATACGTTTCGAGGTGAATTTGCTTGTGACTCACTCACTCCTGCCCGGGGCACGTTTATAAGACCTGCACAAGGTTGGGCGACCTTGTAAGAAGTGGGAACCCTGCGGCCATGTTTGCAAAAGGTTGAGACTTTATGGCCCGGGGCATATTTGTAAAGAGTAAGAACTATCATTGTAAAAAGAATCTGGCTAGCTTCTGGCCTCATCGCACTCGGTCTCTGCTTAAGTCTTCGGTCATTGCACTCTCGGCTGCATGCGTCGGCGCAAGGTGCTACGGCAGAGGCACGTGATATGTGACTCTTTTAGATGTCGTGCAGGCCCCAATTTTCAGGTATGCCTGAATGGCGTTCGCGTCGCGGTCTCCTGACCCCGCGGTTTTAAGGCCACGGAGTTGAATCGAGTTGGATTATTCGGACATATTTGCAATGGAGCTACCATTGTTATCCAACTGGGCCCAAAAGGCACCTTCCCCGCGTAGATGGCCACCGCTGTCTGCAGACCCGTTAATCCATTTTCTCTGAGACTTGCATGGCGTAAGCCTTGAAACAAGCATATGACTACTGGCAGGATCAACCACTCAAACCAGACCTGGGTTAAGGCAGTCGCTCAACATTCCCTTGCGCGTGGTTTCAGGTGGCAAATTTGGCAAATGATCATGATCAGAAGGTCCTACTTGGGCGGTTCAGTTTCCTTACACATTGCATGTAGCTAAAGAAATTAACGTGTGGAAATCCACGCGTTGCACACGTGGAGCGTAAGGTTCCAGCTGCCCAAACGATGGTGCCACGTCGCGACTTGGCAGCAGTTCGAATCTGCCGGCTGCGAGTTCATTAACCAACGGGCGGCGCACGTTGGAAATGCCCAAAGCTGCAAGTATCGCACTGCGGGTTCCCTGGGACCAATATGCTGATCCCATTGCTCAAAACTGCAATTATCTCACCTGTGGGCTTCCCGGGTCAAATACGCTGATTCAGAGTGCAGATGGAAGGAAGGGGAAAAGACGAAACGAGGGCAGTCACTAACGAACTGCACAAGCAGCACTGGGAGAGACAGAGAGAGAGAGAGAGCAGAAGAAAGGGAAGGAAAAACGCCACCTCGTGAAGCAAGAACGGAGGAGGGGGGAAAGGGGAGTGGAGGGGGCGGGTCCTTCGTTATTCCTTACTTTTCTTTATATATATTTTTTTTGACAAGAATTGCGTTACTGGGGTGAAGGTCGAATACAAGAGGTACCTCTTGTATTCCGCGTGCCGATCCTGCAATTTTCCCGAAAAAGAAATGGAAAAAAGTACCGCAAACCCGGAGCCCGCGGAAACTCCCTTCTTCTTGAAAGACGCACGTAATTTGTGGCCCCCGGGTCTATTTTTCACAGTTCTCTTCATCGGAGCTGAACGCGAGCACAAATTCGCCGAAAAAGGTCTGCTACACGGGCCAGCAAAGAAATGTCACCGACCAGTGGGTCGATTCCCGTCCTTTCCATTGAAAACCTGTGGGTTCCACGCCCGGTGCCCCGCATCTGGTAAAGCCCCACGAATCATGCACATAACTTTTGGTCCCCGGGTCTATTTTTCACGGTTCTCTTCATCGGAGCTCATCGCGATCAAAAAACCGTCGAAAAATGTCTGTTTTGCGGACCAAGAAAAAATCCAACTTTTTGCCAGAATTCCAAAATGCCTCTTGTATTCAAGGTACCTCTTCTATTCAAGGTACCTCCTGTATTCGACCCCCCCCAGTAACCTTTTTTTCTCTACACGATGTACAAAGCCGGTTCATCCCTATCTCCTGGAACTGCATCGAATTGCCTACCGCTGTTCATTGTCGCGAATCGGGGTCCACCACGGTCCATCCCTATCCCCTGGAGCTGCATTCTTCTGTCTATCACAGTCTATCAGGAGGGGATGGACCGGCTTAATGTACCGCCGTGACTTCTGGCCCTCGTGCGTTCCGCCCTGGTCGATTGGTTGCCATGGGTGGAGGTGCACTGGGTTGGGCCAGTCCAAAGTGAATCCCGCTCATGCTGCCCTGTGCAATGGCGGAATGGTACTGCCGCTTTTTTTTTTGCAGGCCTCTCCACAGTGTGCGCACTATCTGCCGGCTTGCCGGCCGATTGATTTCGCAGCGGTTTTTTTCTTCCCCCCCGGGGGGGTTTCACTGTAAATTTCGTAAGGTGGGGCGCTGCCCTACCTGGTCGGCCCTGGCATGACCAACAATGGCCCGGCGGCATGAATGGTCTGATCGACAGACCTTGTTTCTTTACCCTGCGTGGCCGGATGGTAATGCCGCTTGGCCGGCAGACGTCTCGACCGCTGTTCCGCTTGTCTTGAGCACTCACTTGAACAAATTGCGTTTCGCCGCACATATGACTTCACTTCGGGCATCTTCACTTCGGGCAAAAGTGAACCGAATGGCCTGTTTTTTTTATTCCCGCCGAATTTCGTGTCTCGAATGCGGTCACCACGCACGCGAAAGAACAGACAGTAAAAAATCGGCCGTGTTCACGCCTCGGAATGCCTCGAAAGCGAACCTAAAATACTCGAGGGGCTGCCTTGTGCTTACTTCGAAGGAGGCTAGAGGGTGAGAAACAAAAAAACTACAAAATGGGTCTTTTTCGTTGACACGCTTACGCCCAACTGAACCCAGATTTACCTGTGCTTCGTGTGGGCTGCAGCACATTACCTCCTTTGTCTATCGCAGCTGGCAGTCTCCTCAAGAATTTCCTACAAAGCAGGTGCTTATGCTTATACAAAAAAAAAAAAACACGGAAAGCGGCTTACCAGGAAGGGGGGAGGCCCTGCAGCATTATTTCTCTTCTTGTTTGCATCAAAGAAACAACCAACGGGTGCACCCTTCGATTCCTCCAAACGACCACACAGACCTCCCTGCTCGCAATGGTGCGACGGGTGATCATGCCTGAAGGAATCGGACAGATGCTGCTCCTGAAGAGGGGAACTACTACTACTCTTACCGAAGAACAGAAAACGACTGACCGGTTATCACTTTTCTTTTCATTTTTGCTCAACTTTGTGTGCGTCTGAACACCATCTAACGAAGGAATCTAACAAAAAGGGGAAGAGGAAGAGGCGCCCGGTGATGCTATATCTCTTAGAGTTAAACGCTTGAGAATCCGGGATTTTAGAGTCTCCGGGTGACCTTCGTCAAATCGGTTCCAATTGTTTTCGTGGGTTCGGACTCCAATTGTGCCCGAATACACAGCGAGGTCCGACCTCAGAAGATGCCCAAGCCACACCCGAACAGCGGATGTGCCACAACCAAAACGCGTGTAGATCCACACCCGAAAAGCAGGTGTGACACCCGCTTTTCAACTCCAGCTTTAACTCCAGCTCCAGAGGCTGGGCCCCACCGTGTGTAGTGGTCTTCGTAAGGTTCGGACTCCAATTGTACCCGAATACACGGTGAGGTGCAACCTCAGAAGCTGGAGTCAAAGAGGGTGTGCCACAACCAAAACGCGTGTAGATCCACACCCGGAAAGCAGGTGTGACACCCGCTTTTTAACTCCAGCTTTAACTCCAGCCCCAGAGGCTGGACCCCACCGTGTGTAGTGATCTTCGTAAGGTTCGGACTCCAATTGTACCCGAATACACGGTGAGGTGCAACCTCAGAAGCTGGAGTCAAAGAGGGTGTGCCACAACCAAAACGCGTGTAGATCCACACCCGAAAAGCAGGTGTGACACCCGCTTTTCAACTCCAACTTTAACTCCAGCTCCAGAGGCTGGGCCCCACCGTGTGTAGTGGTCTTCGTAAGTTTCGGACTCCAATTGTACCCGAATACACGGTGAGGTGCAACCTCAGAAGCTGGAGTCAAAGAGGGTGCCACAACCAAAACGCGTGTAGATCCACACCCGAAAAGCAGGTGTGACACCCGCTTTTTAACTCCAGCTTTAACTCCAGCCCCAGAGGCTGGACCCCACCGTGTGTAGTGGTCTTCGTAAGGTTCGGACTCCAATTGTACCCGAATACACGGTGAGGTGCAACCTCAGAAGCTGGAGTCAAAGAGGGTGTGCCACAACCAAAACGCGTGTAGATCCACACCCGAAAAGCAGGTGTGACACCCGCTTTTCAACTCCAGCTTTAACTCCAGCCCCAGAGGCTGGACCCCACCGTGTGCAGTGGTCTTCGTAAGGTTCGGACTCCAATTGTACCCGAATACACGGTGAGGTGCAACCTCAGAAGCTGGAGTCAAAGAGGGTGTGCCACAACCAAAACGCGTGTAGATCCACACCCGAAAAGCAGGTGTGACACCCGCTTTTCAACTCCAACTTTAACTCCAGCTCCAGAGGCTGGGCCCCACCGTGTGTAGTGGTCTTCGTAAGTTTCGGACTCCAATTGTACCCGAATACACGGTGAGGTGCAACCTCAGAAGCTGGAGTCAAAGAGGGTGCCACAACCAAAACGCGTGTAGATCCACACCCGAAAAGCAGGTGTGACACCCGCTTTTTAACTCCAGCTTTAACTCCAGCCCCAGAGGCTGGACCCCACCGTGTGTAGTGGTCTTCGTAAGGTTCGGACTCCAATTGTACCCGAATACACGGTGAGGTGCAACCTCAGAAGCTGGAGTCAAAGAGGGTGTGCCACAACCAAAACGCGTGTAGATCCACACCCGAAAAGCAGGTGTGACACCCGCTTTTTAACTCCAGCTTTAACTCCAGCCCCAGAGGCTGGACCCCACCGTGTGTAGTGGTCTTCGTAAGGTTCGGACTCCAATTGTACCCGAATACACGGTGAGGTGCAACCTCAGAAGCTGGAGTCAAAGAGGGTGTGCCACAACCAAAACGCGTGTAGATCCACACCCGAAAAGCAGGTGTGACACCCGCTTTTCAACTCCAGCTTTAACTCCAGCCCCAGAGGCTGGACCCCACCGTGTGCAGTGGTCTTCGTAAGGTTCGGACTCCAATTGTACCCGAATACACGGTGAGGTGCAACCTCAGAAGCTGGAGTCAAAGAGGGTGTGCCACAACCAAAACGCGTGTAGATCCACACCCGAAAAGCAGGTGTGACACCCGCTTTTTAACTCCAGCTTTAACTCCAGCCCCAGAGGCTGGACCCCACCGTGTGTAGTGGTCTTCGTAAGGTTCGGACTCCAATTGTACCCGAATACACGGTGAGGTGCAACCTCAGAAGCTGGAGTCAAAGAGGGTGTGCCACAACCAAAACGCGTGTAGATCCACACCCGAAAAGCAGGTGTGACACCCGCTTTTTAACTCCAGCTTTAACTCCAGCCCCAGAGGCTGGACCCCACCGTGTGTAGTGGTCTTCGTAAGGTTCGGACTCCAATTGTACCCGAATACACGGTGAGGTGCAACCTCAGAAGCTGGAGTCAAAGAGGGTGTGCCACAACCAAAACGCGTGTAGATCCACACCCGAAAAGCAGGTGTGACACCCGCTTTTCAACTCCAGCTTTAACTCCAGCCCCAGAGGCTGGACCCCACCGTGTGTAGTGGTCTTCGTAAGGTTCGGACTCCAATTGTACCCGAATACACGGTGAGGTGCAACCTCAGAAGCTGGAGTCAAAGAGGGTGTGCCACAACCAAAACGCGTGTAGATCCACACCCGAAAAGCAGGTGTGACACCCGCTTTTCAACTCCAACTTTAACTCCAGCTCCAGAGGCTGTGTGTAGTGGTCTTCGTAAGTTTCGGACTCCAATTGTACCCGAATACACGGTGAGGTGCAACCTCAGAAGCTGGAGTCAAAGAGGGTGCCACAACCAAAACGCGTGTAGATCCACACCCGAAAAGCAGGTGTGACACCCGCTTTTTAACTCCAGCTTTAACTCCAGCCCCAGAGGCTGGACCCCACCGTGTGTAGTGGTCTTCGTAAGGTTCGGACTCCAATTGTACCCGAATACACGGTGAGGTGCAACCTCAGAAGCTGGAGTCAAAGAGGGTGTGCCACAACCAAAACGCGTGTAGATCCACACCCGAAAAGCAGGTGTGACACCCGCTTTTTAACTCCAGCTTTAACTCCAGCTCCAGAGGCTGGGCCCCACCGTGTGTAGTGGACTTCGTAAGGTTCGGACTCCAATTGTGCCCGAACAGCAGAAAGACGAAACCCTCGGGGGGGGACCCCTCCCAGTGCTGGCACTACCCTGAGAGCACCCAGTCAGATTCTGCCAACGACTCCGCAATCTGGCCGCTTAGGGCCACCCACCCCTTCCTTGTTCAGTCTCGTGCATTTGTGTCCATCGCAGGCGGGTTTCATACACGTTTTCACGACCTTTTGACGACGGGAACAGATCATCACCGGGCGCCACGTCACGCAGTAGTCGGGGCGACTGACTGCTGCAGCTGTGAACGTCTCGACTTTACACTCGGCGCTTGCTTCTTTTTTTTTTTGTCAGTACTAAAGTACTTTTGGGAATATTGACACGAAGTGTGGCTCCTCGCTGGAAGGCTTGTGCAGGTGAACTGATGGGGAAAACACTGTGACAACCTCCAGGCCCACCTGCGGAAAATAAAAAGCACCCTCGCAAGTTGTTGGATTCTCTGTCAAGTTTTACTTCTTCTCCGTTTTCTTTTCTCTTCCAGCGAGCACTCGTGGATACGATATTCCTTTTTTTTTCAGAGTTAAAGTTCGCGCTTTCAACAACGATCTGGTTCACTGAGGAGGTGGGGGGGGGACAGCGCTCTTGTTAAGGATCAGCCACTTTGGCCGGATGGCCGGATAAACCAGGGTCGTTTTGGGGGCTGTTTTTGGGGTGTTTCCCAGACCCCCCGGTGCCGAGTGGGTACTCCGTTTCCTCCAGATGAATCCGTTCTCCTCGTTTTCGAAATCGAAACCCACTTTTGCGGAAATAATGGTCAATCCCCACCAAAATGTTTTCCTGCACTTTTTTGGCAGGGAAATGTACTTAGCAACTTTTGAGCAAAGTCAGTTTCCCCGAAAACCAAGATTCCTGCAGTGCACTCAAAAATCAGCCAAAATCTGGAAAATTGGCCCAAAAAGTGAAAATTCGAGCAAATTTGGCCGATTTACCATGTGCTTTCCCCAAAATGCCAATACCCCCCAAAAGCTGTTTTTCAGGCAAATCCGCTGGGAAACGTACTTAGAGAGTTTCGAAACAACGGCACCAAGAAAACCACAAAAGGGCAGATTTTCCCGGTTTCAGCCTGTGTTTTGCACGTCTAATTTCAGGCCTCACAGACGAACCGAGGACGGAGTGGAAAGATCCATCGCGAAAGAGCGCGTTTAAGGGGGTCCCCGGAAAAAAGGGTGGGGGGGTCCCCGGCCACCAGGTGCACCAAACAGGACCCCCCCCCCCCTTCCAAATTTAGCAGACGTTGACATTGCCCGTTGCACCCCCCAATCCTTAGTGCGCCCCCTGCCTCCCCCCCCCTACAGTGCAGTTGCCTTGGAGGCTGGGTGGTCAAATTCTCGTGGGTGAAATGGTCAAAATTCCCTGCCAAAAGTGGGCCCACAAAAAATTTCCAAAGTGTGGTATTTGGGGTATTTGGGGCAAAAAAAAAAAAAAAAATTCTGACCGCCCACCGTGGTGACCACCTTAGAGAGTGACAGGTAGCGTCTCCCCCCTCACACAGTGAAAATACACGGTGCAGTAGTAAAATGACCCTTTTACTAGTAAATTTACTAGTAAAGTACGTGCGCTCGGCTAAGGCCGGCGCGTGGCGAGACTGGAGGCAGCAGTTAAAGTTCGGGGAACAGCAAAGTTCGGGCGAAGCTAAGTTCGGGCAATGCTAAGTTCTGGTGAAGCAAAGTTCGGGTGAAGCTAAGTTCGGGCGAAACAAAGTTCGGGCGAAGCAAAGTTCGGGCGAAGCTAAGTTCGGGTGAGCAAAGTTCTGGTGAAGCAAAGTTCGGGCGAAGGTGAAGCTAAGTTCGGGCGAAACAAAGTCCGGGCGAAGCTAAGTTCTGGGTGAAGCAAAGTTCGGACGTTCTGGTGAAGCTAAGATCGGGCGAAACAAAGTTCGGCGAAGCTAAGTTCGGGTGAAGCAAAGTTCGGGCGAAGCTAAGTTCTGGTGAAGCAAAGTTCGGGCGAAGCTAAGTTCGGGTGAAGCAAAGTTCTGGTGAAGCTAAGTTCGGGCGAAACAAAGTTCGGGCGAAACAAAGTTCGGGCGAAGCTAAGTTCGGGTGAGCAAAGTTAGGTGAAGCAAAGTTCGGGCGAAGCAAAGCTCGGGTGAAGCTAAGTTCGGGCGAAACAAAGTCCGGGCGAAGCTAAGTTCGGGTGTAAAGTTTGGCCTCGTACCCGGGGCCCAGCACGGGGGGGGGCCGCCCTGGGGCAGCCTTTTCCCGCCGCCCCCCCCTCCGGTATTTCTCCGGGGGGCTGAGAAACTCCGCAAAAAACGCAAATTTCGGGCACATCAGGCCCCGAAACGACAGCAAACCTCGAAATAATCTTCGACCGGAAAAGTGTCATGGGCGGGGTTTGAACCCGGACACACCGGCCTGAAGGCCGGCACCCGCTCACTCTGCCACCCATATGCATTTTCCCAGGGGGAGAAAAAGCCAGCTCCGCGCTATTATCCAGTTCAAAACAATACACTTTTTTAGTGTAGAGAAAAGTGGGGTTGGCTCGAATAGAGGCTATTCACATTGCATGTTCATAGGACCTCCAGTCTCGAAAAATTTTACTAGTAAAATTTACACTTTTACTAGTAAAATTTACAAGTGCACTAGTAAATTTTACTAGTGCACTTGTAAATTTTTCGAGACTGGAGGTCCTATGAACATGCAATGTGAATAGCCTCTATTCGAGCCAACCCGGCTTTTCTTCATGAAAAAAGTGTATTGTTTTTGGAAAGAGCCGGGCAAGCTTTTTTTTTTCCTCGCAGAAGGTATGCGGGTGGCAGAGTGACCGGGCGCCGGCCTTCAGGCCGGTGAGTCCGGGTTCGAACCCCGCCCATGACATTTTTCCGGTCGAAGATTGTTTTCGAGGTTTGTTGCGTTTCGGGGTCAAATGTGCCCGAAAATTGCGTTTTTGGCGGAGTTTCTCAGTATCTCGCGGTATTTGGGTCACCCCGGGAAACGGAGTCGGGCGGCCGAGCTTGCCATCACAGGCCAAACTTGCTACGAGAACCGAACTTTGCTTCACCAGAACTCAGCTTCGTGCGAACTTTGCTTCGTCCGAACTCAGCTGCGCCCGTACCAGAATTTAGCATCGCCCGAACTTTGCTTCGCCAGAACTTAACTTCGCCCGAGCGTTGCTTCGCCCGAACTCAGCTGCGCCCGAACTTTGCTTCACCAGAACTTAGCTCCACCCGAACTTAGGATCACTCGAACTCATTATCGTTCGAACTGAGCTTCACCAGAACTTAGCTCCGCCCGAAGTTTTGCTTCGCCGGGGGGCGGCGGGGGGGGCGCCCACCCGGGTACCAGCGCCAAACTTTTCCCGCACTCGGTGGGTCGGGGGGGGTCCGGGGGGGGTGTCCCCCCCCGGGTACGAGCACCGACCTTGGCTTCACCCGGACTTTACACCCTGGCCGAACTTCGCTTCGTGCCCGAACTGTTTTTTAGTACCAGCGCAGCCTGAGCGCTTAGCAACGCCCGAACTAAGCATCACTCGAACTTAGCTTCACCAGCATTGCCCGAACTTAGCTTCGCCCGAACTTTACTGTTCCCCGAACTTTAACTGCTGCCTCCAGTCTCGCCACGCGCCGGCCTTAGCCGAGCGCACGTACTACTAGTGCACTAGTAAAAATTACAAGTGAATTCAGGTGTTTTTCAGTCCAAAACAGTGTATTATAGGGGGTTTTGCGTGAAAAATTGCGAGATTGAAAACTGGGGAGGTTTGGTCGATGTGCACTACCCCTCGGACTGAGTTGGGCAGGGTTGTTGGGAGCCTTGATGGGAATCATCTCCCCTGATATACAGCCGCGCCGTTGAAAAAGGATGAGAGGAGCAGCGCGCACCCAACTGGAACTGTGCGCACTGTCCAGCCCCTTTACCCTGAGAATTTTGTTGAGCTAGTTGACAGCTGCCGAGGAAAAGCGTCTACAAAATGAGAAGAAACGGAGGCAAGAGAGACGCACTGTGAGTGGTGTCGTGCCAAATTCACAACAGTGAAACACACTCTACAATGGCGACGTGAGCGGGGAGCGGGGAACCCTGGGCAGAAGCGGCCACCTGACTGTTGCGAATACTTCCAGTAGGTCCGAGCATGCCGGCCACTTCCTGACACGCTTCGGCACGGAGGCTTTGCCCAAGCAGGGATCTTGACATTGTTGTTGCCGCAGTAAGGAGTTCCACACAGCCCATCAATGTAGCACTCGGGCTCGACCATAATAGTCAGTAATTTGTGAGGTTTCGTAAACATGAAAAAGCGGACGAGGCAGCAGGAAGAGTGCTGAACGGACGAAGCGTCTTTGATGTGGATCGGTCTACCATGATGCAGGCCTCCAATATGTATGCGCCCAAGATGCCGCCGGCCTAGTGCAGATGGAAGAGATCGGCAGGTTTGCACGGGGGACCCTCGAGCATCAGAGGAACCGCAGATCCGAGAGCGACTAAACGCGCCACAGAGCAGCATCAACGGCAAGACGCTGCACCAACTCCGGAGGTCCAGCGGAGCAGTGCGCTAGTGAGGCAATCGATTCTACAAAACGGCACAACGGAGATATGTGGTTTACGGTGCAACGAAAAGGCCACCTCTCAACACATTCTGACAGCGGGCGACACAAGCGCACCTTAGATGGTTTCAGCCGGAGGCGGACCAAAGGCCGGTGTTCGGGCACCCACCCGAATGCAGGCCCTAATCCGGAGGGTGGCTCTACGCGTGCCAGCTGCCCGGGAGACAAGTGCACTGAATGGGCAACATGGGACCTACAAGCATAGGAAGAAGGTGTGAACGCAAGCACGGCAGCGGCAGCAACACCCCAAGAATCAACGACAATAAAATGAAGCAGTAGGCGCCGCGTTCATTCCCAACACCCCGACCCGACCAAGCAACCCCCAAACCCCAAGAAGTACTAATCTCACGGCAACAGCCCAAACAACTTCCCCTAGCACCCTCGTGTGACAAGAATCCTCCAGTCCTCGAAACCCCCCGTGGATCTTCCATACCATAAGCATGCTTGACAAATGGGCAGTCAGGCGCGAGAGATGCGTGGGTTTCTTCTTGAGCGTACCAAGATCGTCGTTTATTGGCGGCTCATACTTTTTCCTTCACGGTCGCCAACCTCGAGCCACCTCGTTTGCACTCTGCATTTTTGCGTTTGCACTCTACCAAAGCAATGGGACAGACGGTGGACGCATCTTGGTCCACCCTCGGCACTGACCAACCGCAACCGGTCGCGATCAAACATCCTTCCACGCAAGGAAGATCTTGTGATTCCACCACAGGGCCACGGCGACCAATGGCTGGACCATGGCCAGGGTGCTTCGTTGCAAGTTGCTGGAGGGAACTCAGCGGGTTACGCAGCGCCGCGCAGTGTTCGGGAACTCCTGGCGGCGGACCCATGCGCGATTACGGAGGGGAGCGAGTGCTGGCCAGCCGCAAAACTGCACGAAGTACACAGAACCCCCCGAAAAAAGTTGGCCGGACAAAAGTTGGACCACCAGAGCCCAAAATAGGTGAGTTGGACCTTTTTGTCCGGTCCAACTTATTTCCGTTTACGGTATTTGCCTTCAGAGTTGACCGCACTGTTGCCCACGACTCAGTCCAAAAAATGGATGCCAAGCCTGTCCGGCATAAGACGCACGCAGGCAGAGATATTCGTAACCTCCTGGGCCAAACGCAAGATACCAGAGCATCTTTTGCCGTGCAATGGCGCCCATCTATTTCTGGTACCAGGACGTACCTGTGCACGACTCTGCTCTGAGAGGACAAGGACGCCTCCTCCCTCGCGCTCCGTCTCTTCCGATGTTATTGTCCCGTGTTCCCACCGCATCGAGCCACAGGGAGGTCGTGTTCGAGTGTTCACGTTTGCCTTGAGTGGGGGAAACCTGGATTGACGCGGTCTGCCTAAGCGCGGGGCTCTCAAGCACTGGGTTGACACTTTGCTCTGCTCTCCCAGCCCCATTTTGTCGAGTTAGGTGAAAAAGAAGCCGGTTCTTCTGAATGTGTGCTTCACTTGCCACAGTTTCTTCTTGTTTCACCCCAAAACACCTGCCAAAACACCTGAAATCACTTGTAAATTTTACTAGTGCACTTGTAAACCATTTTCACTTGTAAAACCACTAGTAAATTTACTAGTGAAAGCCTTTACTACTGCACCGTGTAGCCTATGAGGGGGGGGGGGGGGTCAGCCGGCTGATGGATGGATGGATGGTTCTTAACAAGATGCCTGGGGGGGGATTGCAAGAACGTGCTTGGAATGGGTATGTGCTCAACACCGCACTGGTCCCGTCTGCGCCGGGTTTCGGTCCTTTAAGCCACGGACACATAAGGCGGACCATCATCAGCGCGGAATCTGCGTGTCTGCAGACGGGACAGCGGTGGGTGTCTGGTTTGTCAGGCGGCTGTTCGTAGAGGAGGTGGGAGAGCGATAAACGCAGCAAGGAGGAGATCCGTCGACGAAGGACTGGCCCACCTACAATCTTGCGGGTTGGGATCGCGGAGGCCGAAAAGGACGCAGGCAAGCGTTGTTTTTTGGCGGTGGATGCCCGCCACTCTGGTTTGGCATCGTCTCGTGCGGACACACAGCGCGTTGCCTCCTTTGCGGATTTGCAACGAAACTGGCGGCCTCCTCCGAGTATTTCTCGCAAAAGCGGGTGCTCGTTCGAAAGAAAGGCACAGAGTGGCACAGCATCTATTCTGTCGGGGCCGGTGCATTCGGCTATGTGCGTTGCCTCCTTTGCGGTTTGCAACGAAGTTGGCGGCCTCCTCCGAGTATTTCTCGCAAAGCGGGTGCTCGTTCGAAAGAAAGGCGGACAGAGTGGCGCAGGCGAATCATCTTTTCTGTCGGGACCGGTGCATTCGGTTGTGTGCGTTGCTCCACACAAGGACTTCACGCAGCCAGCTTTCTCCTTCAGAATCGAAACTGAGCCTACTTCAGACGAACGATTCGGACTTTTTACCATTGCTAGTCCTGCTCATCTAACTGTTCCCTCCCATAGTTGAAAGTCCCTGATACCTCCGCCTCCAATCCGGATGTCGCTGATGACTAATGGACCGTCGGACCCGTCCCAACGGGGATACTTATGGAAGTTACAATGAAGGCTTAGACCGGTACGGGCTACATGGCAACTCCTGCCTTGATGGCACTTGCACTTGCACTTGAAAGAACTCAATGCTCAACATTCGTAGTAGAACGTGGAGAGCCCCTGGTCACATTCATTCCGAGTGTGATCGTGGTGTCGGTCGCAATAGTCGCTTTGCTAGCCAAAGAGAGAGAATCGATATCTGTCTGCAGGAGGTACCTACTGTGGGAATTCCAGATGCATCGATTGATCAGCACACAGGCTGCATGTCTATCGCGTTGATCAATTGAGCACCAACCCTGAAATTTGTCTGGCGCCCGACTTCTGCAACCGAGATCCTGTTTGCTTGCTGTTAAATCGTGCGCCTGGGGTTTGCTCGGGTTGATTGCCGGGAGAGGAAGAAAATGCTCCCAATCACCGACAGCCTGCCCCAACCCAACCCGAAGGTGCGTGAACATCAACCAAACCAGACTTGCTGCACTTTCTTCCGTGAGATACCTCACCAAAACCGCCTACACGCAACGCCCTGCCCTCCCCCAGCCTCAGCCAGTGAAGTATCGCTAACGCCGTAGTCGCACAGCCCGGACGCCTAGCCATATGCGGGATACCTGTGAAAAGTTCGTGTGAAGTGATCTTTCTGGGGTCACGTCGTAAAGGGGGGGTTCGAATAATAACAGTTATTTGACACACGTCTGGTTGTCTAAAAACACGGACACTATTTGATCCTCCTACTGTTTGGCTACCCGGAACATTTTTTTGTTTCGACAAATCGAATAACAACACCCCCCTTTAGCGAGGCATTCACTCATTTTGCGCGCTGTGTACGAATATTGCAGTTTACTGAGGGAATTGGCACAGCGGATTGTTCAACTTGCTTGATAACAAACCATCAGCAGGCCGCAGATAGTGATCAAGGAAAAAACAATTTGTGGTGAACTCCACCTGCGGGCTTAGGTATTAGGTATACAAACTGTGCTGCTACACGCATGCACTATGTATGTAGGTGTAGGTGTACATGTACTAGTACGTGGTATGCAGACCCAAGGATCCCGGCATCAACGCACCTGTGCATCAGCGCATGTGCATACGCGTATACGCGTAGCAGTGCACTGTGTACACTACACCACAGGATACCATACACCTGTAGTGCATTTAGGATGCTGAGGGCACCGTGTGGCCGTCTGCATATCCGTCCTAGTGTACCTCTTGGCTCGAGGTGGCGCAATTGACTCCCCGCCCAACGCAACAACGAAACCGTGATGAGTTAGTGCCATTTTTTTGTTTGTACGTGCCGGGGGAGGATTAGCCTGTTAGTGAGTGATAGTGAGTGAATATGATCGGTAGGCTAATCTTCTCCCAAACACGCTGCCAGCGTTCTCTTTCGTGTTTACAATTGATTGTCATTACGAAATACAGCACCATCACCAGGCGATTCTATGCAGCCCCGCCGGATAGATAGGGAGAGAACCTGGCGGTGCGCAGTGATAGTTTGAAGTTAGAATGCTAAGAATCGAAGATGCGCTGTAGCCTTTGCACCCCTTTGCACCAGCCGCTTGGGTGACTACCTCTTCTTACCGTGTGGTGACAGCGGCAGGCGGCGCGATGCAGCTCCAGGGGATCGGAGTGGCTAGGCTTGCCTTGCCGCATTTTTAGACCTGCGCCCGCCTCCTCCCGCTCCAGTCTGCAGCCCCGCCAGAGGATTGTAGAAGCTGCAATGGGAACCCCCTCGTGGGTAGGAATACTCGATTGCGCCTCAAGGTGCAAGACATGAACCTCTGTTGTTTTCTGAGCGTGACCCGCTTTGCATGGCGTTTGTGTGTTTGTGGGTGTGTTTAAGTCCAGGGCTTTGAGTGGGTAACGTCTGAATCGAAGCTGTCACTTTCACCAGTCGGCTTTGAGTTTCCGACACGCTGCTTTTGGGTCCTGTGACTCCTTTCCGAAGGGTGGGTGGGGCGGGATCCTTCGGGGACGGAAAGAGCATGGCAGGCTGTCAGCTTCTCCATCCGGCACTCGGCTCAAGACTTCTGTTTTCATCTTGCGGTGTTAGCTGCACGGGGTTTTCGACCCCGGGCAAAAGCTGAGTGTCTTCACACAGGCGGCACATCTCACCCGAGGATGTGGAAAGCTCTCTCTGTGCAATGAGCTGGGCCTGCCTAGCTGTTCCAAACTCCTGGTGCAATCATGGCAGTCACTACCTGGGTCACAGTTTTAAGTCCTGTTCCGAGACTCGCTCACACGGGGAAGTGGCGCGGATCACTTGTCGCCAAGCATTCTGCAATGCTGACGACTGCTACCCGTGTGTGTGTGTGTGTGTGTCTGTCCGCATGTGATGATGGTGGGATTGGTTCTACCCTGCGAGGGACAGCGTTGTAGTCGTAAAGTAATGATACCTGCGGTGCCGCTAGTACTTGAAGCTCATGTTCGCGCCGATGCGTGCCCGTTTCGTCTTGTCCAGGGGTCCGCACACCTCAAGTGTGGTCGTCAGGTTCTGATTCCATTTCCTGCAGGTTGTGTGCGGCGGGTAGTGGTTTCGGAAACGTCTGAGGGCGGGGGTGGGGATGCAACAACACGTTTGCGATGGTTAAGTAGTACTGTTTGCCAGGTCATCGTGGGAGACGAAGCGAAATACTCGACGTAGCTGCTTCGACTCCGAATGGAAGGGAGGACATATAGAGGTAGAGGGGCAAATACAATACAAACACAATCTGATTTGTTCTTCGCTTACACCACCGTGTGTTGTTTTCTCACTCAGGACTTTGCCCTGTTGTCGTTATGTGATTTGTCGTGTAGGGGTAGACCCGCATGACCTCACGTCCGTCCAACACGCTGTTTGGTAGTTACAGCACTTAGGATCCCTTCGGTTCTTTGTCTGGCAGCATCGTCGAGCATTTCCTTCCAAGCTGGCGCTTGTGTAAAAAAAATAGGGGGGAATGTAACGGAGTGGTCTCCTTCTGTCTGGGGGGATGATGTGGCTGGCCCTCTGATCTTTGTTTCGAGTTTTGAGGAAAACCCCGTGTTTTTAGAGTTAAAGTTCGCTTGAAATTGCGGGGGTTTAGGGTCTCCGTGTGACCGTTTATGAATGGGTTCTCTTAGAGCAAGAAAGGGCTATATGGTTACGGGTTGTATATTTGGTGCACGCTTTCGTTATGGGTTATGGCTAGCCATGTCCGGGACTGTTTGTGACCGACACCAAGTACATTACTTCGTGGAGTGTAGTCTTGGGCCCCCCACGTTCTACAAGTTGAGCATTGAGTTCTTTAAAGTGCAAGTGCCACAAGGCAGGCGAGCTCTGTTCACGGGCTAGTGTTACTTTATGACATCGTCCGTCGGGAGAGTCAACGATGATGAGGATGAGGACAAACTGGTCATTTCCGAGTCAAGTTCTATTCCCGCCACAAGGCAAAACACGCTGCCTACGTCTTTTTAGCCTGCACAATACATTGTGCTCCCGCTAACAAAAAAGTGCGAGGAATTCCTCAAAGAAAAAAGAGGCTGGGAAAAAGAAGGTGAGGAATTCCTCACTTTTTTCTCGTTGGTGGTATCGTGCAGCCAAAGCACTTCATCAAGGTCTACTCTCTGCTCGGCGTGATGGGCTGCTGGCTGCAGCAGTGTCACCAATATGTTGGTCAATATGTTTCGAGACTGGAGGTCCTATGAACATGCAATGTGAATAGCCTCTATTCGAGCCAACCCCACTTTTCTGTAAACGAGTTTGAAAGTGTGTTGTTTTTGACTGGAAATAGTGCGGAGCTAGCTTTTCCCCCTCCTGCCCAAATGAAAATGGGTGGCACAGTGAGCGGGCGGTGGCCTTCAGGCCGGTGCGCCCGGGTTCGATCCCCGCCCATCACACTTTTTCGGTCGAAGTTTGGTCGACGTTTGTTGCGTTCCGGAATCTGCGTTTTTTGCGGAGTTTCTACTTCACCCGAACTTAGCTTCGCCCGAACTTTGTTTCGCCCGAACTTAGCTTCGCCCGAACTTTGCTTCACCCAGAACTTAGCTGCGCCCGAACTTTGCTTCGCCCGAACTTTGCTTCGCCCGAACTTTGCTTCACCCGAACTTAGCTTCGCCGAACTTTGCTTCACCAGAACTTAGCTTCGCCCGAACTTTGCTTCGCCCGAACTTTGCTTCACCAGAACTTAGCTTCGCCCGAACTTTACTGTTCCCCGAACTTTAACTGCTGCCTCCAGTCTCGCCACGCGCCGGCCTTAGCCGAGCGCACGTACTTACTGCGACAAACGGTCTTCTCCATCTGGATGTACCCCGGACCCCCCTTTGGAAGATTTGGGTGGCCCAGATTTGGGTGGCCCAAAAAGATGCTAGTAGCCTGCACCAACACGAGAGCGTTTTTGTTTGTGCGCACTAGCGGAACTCACCTGCTTTTGGTAAGTTGCATGAAGTACGCTACAACTACCAACAATGCATTGTTAACACAAAGAACATTTCCGGAGTCGGGGCTTGCACTGATAAACGAAGCAACGGACGATCAGCATCAACTGACCAAAGGTGATGAAAATGATAAGGCAAAAGTTTCTTGTTCTTCGCGTGTACAGGGTACAAACCTCTACAGTACAGATGTGCTAATTAAAAAAAAAAAAAAAGCCCAAACCAGGTTTTCGGGTTCCTCTCTAAAAGTGAGGATAGCGGGAGCACTGATTGTTAGTACTAAAAAGAAAGGGGGGTGTGTCGTTGCTCCCCTCTTCCCCCTGCAGAAACAGAAATGCAGACCTGGACAGCGAGCAAGCTGCTCCGAAATCGGGGGTGCTGTGGACGTGCGCGTGCAGCCTGTGCTGCTCGTCGACGTCGACGACGGCCCCGGCGCTGACGTTCGCCTTCGGCTGCGACAAATCCGACTCGAAGGCGACTGCGACGCTTTTGTGCGGCCTCCACCAACCGCAGAGCACCGGCTCGTTATACACGTGGTCCGTGACGGATGCCCCGATGAACATACTGGGCGCCGGACTAAACGCGACGGCCGCCGTGACCTGGTCCACAATGGTCCCCTTGAACACCGACTGAGCCCCCACGTGCACCATGGAGTGCGCGGCAGCGACAAAGGACAACTTGTACGTTTGCAACCCGGGACCCTTCTGAAACACGCTCGATTGGACGTGCATCGGAGGAACAGCGAAGCTAGCGTTGAGTCCTCGGTCGCCCTCCGTCGACGCCTGCCCCCCCAGGGAGAGCCCTGGGTAGAGTCCAGTGAGCTTCGCGGTCGTGCTGAGGTCGATGGTGGTGTCCCTGTGCAGCATCACGGGGGAAAGGATGACCTTCATGCCCCGCGGCAGGTTGCCTTCCTCGAGCGAGACGGTGGCGGACACCTTCGCCCGCAGCGGAGACATGCCTTCGGAGGGCTCGACCACTGTATTGTAGTGTTCGGTGACGACGTGCAACCCGTTTCGGGCGCCCTCCGTCCGGCAGCCGATCCGCGGCGCGAGGTTGCCTTCGCCGAGAACGGTCTTCACCGGCTTCATCAGGTCGCCGAAGCTGGGCGGGATGGCGGCCATGGCTCCTGTAGATCTCTCGCCCCTCGCCTCTCGCCTGTGTTCGCTTCGCTTTCAATAATACCGCCGAATGGGGGGTCAGCTGCCACCTCGGCAGTCTCTTTTTAGAGTGAAAGTTCGCTTGAAACTCCGGGGTTTTAAAGTCTCCGAGTGACCTTCGTCGTTAAGTTTTTAGAGTTAAAGTTCGCTTTGGGATCCGGGGTTCAAAAGTCTTCGTGTGACTACTATCGAAAAGGTTCCTTTTAAGGTATCGGGTACTAGTATGTGTATCGTACCTGCGGTGGCAGTACGTGTGCTTGTGTGTATAAGTTCAGGGCTTTGAGTGGGTAACGTCTGAACCGAAGTATAGCCCACTTGTCACTTTCACCAGTCGATTTTGAGTTTCCGACACGCTGCTTTTGGGTCTGGCGACTCCTTTCCGAAGGGTGGGTGGGGCGGGATCCTTCGGGGAACGGATAGAGCGTGGGAGGCTGTCAGCTTCTCCATCCGGCACTCGGCTCAAGACTTCTGTTTTTCATCTTGCGGTGTTAGCTGCACAGGGGTTTTCGGCCCCGTGCCACAGCTGAGTGTCTTTACACAGGTGGCACATCTCCCGAGGATGTGGCAAGCTCTTTCTGTGCAATGAGCTTGTGGCCTGACTAGCTGTTCCAAACTCCTGGTGCAAGCACCCGTCATGGTCGGCAGTCGCCACCTGGGTCACAGTTTTGAGTCCTGTTCCGAGACTCGCTCGCACGGGGAATTGGCGCGAATCACTTGTCGTCAAGCATTCTGCAATGCTGACGACTGCTACCCCTGTGCCTGTGTGCGTATGTCTTTGTTGCTTCGCGCTCTCATTTCCTAAGTATCCGTTTCCAGCGACAAACGGGCTTCGGCTCGCGAATCCTCGTTTGGAGACACCAGTCAGGTGGGGAGTTTGGCTGGGGCGGCACATCTGTTACACATTAACGCAGGTGTCCTAAGCTCAGCGGGAACAGAAATCTCGCGTAGAGCATAAGGGTAAAAGCTTGCTCGATACACGATCTTTCGGTACCGATCCTCGGTGTGAAAGCATGGCCTAACGACCCTTTGGTCTCGCTTCATATTCAAGGGATGAAGCCGGAGGTGACAGAAAAATTACCACAGGGATAACTGGCTTGTGGTAGCCAAGCGTTCATAGCGACGTTGCTTTTTTGATCCTTCGATGTCGGCTCTTCCTAACTATCTAAGGGTTGGATTGTTCACCACTAACAGGGAACGTGAGCTGGGTTTAGACCGTCGTGAGACAGGTTGGTTTTACCCTACTGATGGAGAGAGAGCCCATCGGGCCAGCGCATTCCGACAGCAATACGGGGTAGTACGAGAGGAACTCCCGTTGCTAGTCCCTGGTATCTACGGTTGTTCGATCGGACAGTGCCGTGATGCTACCACTGGATGGAATATGGCTGAACGCCTCTAAGCCAGAACCCAGTCTAGAGGAATGCGTGAGTTGCTCAGGGCACATCGGATTTATCGGGCACGACTAGCTTCGGCGAACGGCAACTTCCAAATTCACATCCAGATCCCGCTTTTGGGTGAGTTGGCAGTCGGTCCCTGTGCAGCACCACGGGGGAAACGACGACCTTCATACCCCGCGGCAGGTTGCCTTCCTCGAGCGAGACGGTGGCGGACACCTTCGCCCGCAGCGGAGACATGCCTTCGGAGGGCTCGACCACTGTATTGTAGTGTTCGGTGACGACGTGCAACCCGTTTCAGGCGCCCTCCGTCCGGCAGCCGATCCGCGGCGCAAGGTTGCCTAACTTCACCGGCTTCATCAAGTCGCCGAAGCTGGGCGGGATGGCGGCCATGGCTCACGCAGATGTCTACCTGGGACTCTCCGGGTGTCCCAGGTTTGCCCCGGCCTGTCATTTACCCGTCCAGCTTTAATCCAGTTCTACATTATTCCAACTACGGTAGTGAATATCTAGTAGCCACAGAGCTACAGCTCATATCGCTGAGTAGACATCCCCATGTAAGCATACGCCTGTTACGCACACGACGCGCGAGACTATAGTAGAGTATACATGCACGCGAAGCATTATCCCATTTAGCAGGTGGTCTAGGACCTTGTACCTCAGCTTCTCCACAGTCGGTACGTGCTCAGAAAGAAATGACAACTCAAAAAAGATACGTTCAAAAAAAAAAAAAAAAAAAAAAAAACGAAAAAGAAACGGGGGGGATGAAAGGGAGGAACTTCAAAAGAACTTCAGGGATAAAGAAAGAGAAAAGTACTCGAGGGGCTGTCCTGGGTCAATGCCCAGTTCACCAACGCGGTCCCGTCGGGTTGCACCGGCATTTTGTTGAACGCCGCCGCCCGAACACTAACTTAGGTTTGCTTGTGTTCCGTGTGAGCTGGCGCTGCAGCACATCCCCTCATTTGAGAGAGTCACTAAGTTGCTGGCCTCCTCGAGTATTTCCTACATATAACAGGTGCTCATTCCAGAAGAAAAAGCACGAAAGACTTTCACGTGAAGAAAGAGTCGCATGCGCACACAGCGAGAGAGAGCAAGAGAGAAAGAGAGCGAGGGAGAGAGAAAAGGAGAATTGCCGTTTTCGTTTCCCCTTGCGGTTTTCGGCGGGGTGTACGGGGGGGGGGGAAGAAAACACGAACGGGTAAAACGAGGGAATCGAGGCATTCCCTGGTGGCACGGCGGTCGAGGGACGGTGGTTGTTGCGTATCAAGAGCACGTGGGCTTGCGCCACTACTGGGGGGAGGGTGGAGGGGGGGTGTCTAGATGTACGGGTATGTTCTAAGCAGGCGAGGCAAAACGGACACCGGGTGTCTTTCTTGGTACCTATCTCTTGCAGGCGCTTCTACAACGCAACGTCACGTCATGGCCCAACGTCTTTCGTTGGCCTCCTCACAAAACGGTACTGCAGGGCCCTCTGTAATAGGTAGTACGTATGCCACCACTACGCAGTGTGTGTGTAGTACGCAGATACCGTGCATCTAGAACCGCAGGATGGGTATCCACCCACGCGGTGTGAGTATCCACTTCCACCTCCTGATGCATGTGGTACCGCACAACACCACAACGCAACGTCACGTCATGACCCCACGTCTTTCGTTGGCCTCCTCACAATACGGTACTACAGGGCCCTCTGTAGGTAGTATAATGCCACCACTACGCAGTGTGTATGTATACTACGCAGATACCGTGCATCTAGGACCGCAGGATGGGTATCCACTTCCACCTCCTGATGCATGTGGTACCACATACCACCACAACGCGACGGCACGTCATGACCCCACGTCTTTCGGTGGCCTCCTCGCAATACGTTGTCCGGCCGCCTGCGTGTTGGTACTAAAGAAAGCACGTCGGATCGCGTGCAACCTGGAAATTACCCTTTGAGACGGGGGGAGAATAACAACGAAGTGGACTCGTCAGGATTTCTGATTGGATTGGAAGTTCGCTTGGAACAGCAAATGACGGAAATAGTCGACGTAGCTGCTTTGACTCTGAGAGGGGCAAATGAAATACATTATGAGTTTCTGTGATTTGTCGTGTAGGGTTAGACCCGCATGACCTCACGTCCGTTCAACACGTGGTTCGGTAGTTACAGCACTTGGGATCCCTTCTGTTCTTTGTCGGACAGCATCGTCGAGCATTTCCTTTTAAGCTGGCGCTTATGTAAAAAAAGAAAAAGGCCGCTCCTGGTCCAGGAACGTGACGGTCAGCCACAGCTTACAAAGCTTGAGTCGGAGGCAGCACAGTGCCACAACCCCGTCCGCTCTGCCCTGTGGCTGACCGTCTGGACGAGCTTGTGTTCAGCGAGAGCGCCAAGCCCCAAGGTGCGCCAAGCCTTGATGTTTTAGTTTGGGAAATCGGTAGCCACTTGACCCGTAGGCCCGTGGCTCTGCAGTACCGCCGAACAAGTGAAGCTTGGCTTCCGTGCAGTAGGCTTTCCCTGATACCTGTCCCTGGCACGAACTCGAAGAAAAGAGAAACAAGTGCAAAGTAGAAAAAAGAGGTCCAGTCAACTATTCCCTGCCGATATTCTGATCGCGATAAGCTCTGTATGGGTCTTTCTTCCGAGGGGCCCACGCACTCGAAGTTCGACCTACATGGTGACCCACAGTAGAAAACTTAACTTCCCGTGAACTTCCCGAAAGCTTAGCTTCCCGTGAACTTCCGAAGAACTTCCCCAAGTAGACCCCCCAAATAGGGTAAAATGGCGATTTCTGGCGATTTTTCGCATTTAGTACTTCCCGTGAACTTCCCAAGTACTTCCCGAGTGCACCTCTTGTACACCCAAGTAAGGCCACCGAGTCACGCCATTATATGCAGGAATAGAGACAGACCACCTTTGTTTGAGTGAAAAAAGACTAAACATAAATCCCGTGCAAGTTCGGGGGGTGGGGGGTCGGTGACCGCGCTAGGAAGCACGCAGTTCCCTCCTGCAACTTCACACGATGCGAAGCTGGAGATAGGGTTCTGAAAGGCGCATGCGCGGGCCATTCCGCGCCTATCAGGATGAAGAAAGGCGTTCTTGCACTTTTTTCTCTCTCTTCTTTCTTTTCTTTCTTTCGTCCTCGCAGGGGCTTAAGTTGGGAACTTGTTATTTTATTTTATTTTGCAAAACGGGATGAACACGCAGTCTTTTATCTCCAAGGTTTCACGGTTTTGTTTGTTGCTTCCCGCAATCGGACCAGGTTTAACACGTACACACCTTCTCCGGTAGCTCCCGGTTGAGCCGACTTCTGCGGGCCAAACTAACCGTTTTGGCTGGTTTTCGACCGGCCCCAACTTAAGCCCTGGCTCTTCTATCCACCGTAAGTTTACTTACCTCTTTCGAGACAACTATTCTCACAAATATTTTTGCTATGCTGTGTTTCCGGCAGTACTCGCCCAGTCGTATCGCGCTATTTGTGTTTTTTTAAGCGTTTTTTTTTTTTTTTTTCCTGTTGACAACTTGTGTCAGACTAGCCCACCCGGGGGTGGTTGATTCCTTCGGGCAGGGTCTCCCCCGTCCAGCGTTTGCTTGGGTCCACGGTGATGATCGCCCTTCGGCTCTTTATTTCCTATTTCGCTCTCTTTGTCATTTTCATTTTATTGATCTGCGTCCTCCCTCACTCTTAGCGTCCTAACCGGTCCTTTTTTTTTTTTACATGCCGAAACCAACTGGAAACGAAAGGAAAGGAAAAATCCCTCCCTCCGCCTGTCCCTCCCTCTCAACGCAGGTAATTCATGATGGCAGCGGTCCAGCGGTTGGTTAGCGGATCGTCATAAGTCGATTTTACACGCTCAGCAACGAACTTCAACGCCGGCGGCCTTCGTAGAGCGAAATCCTCCATCAAACCTTTGAAGCTGGGCAGTCCTTGCGGGTAGGCCTCCAGAACACTAGAAGCTGCGTTGTGGATTGTGTCGTTTTCCATCAGGACGTGTTGGGCGGTCGCCGCGCGCTGGCACAGCCTGCATTGCACTCGAGTCCTGTTCGGCATGACCGCACGGCGTACGATTGCCTGGAATAGGTCCACCGCCCCAGGTACTCGCTCTAACGCCTGGAGAGTCGACCCTTTGGTCGCGGTGTGGGATGCTATCTCCCGGATCTTCCTCAGCACTCCTCTCGACTCCATGTGCTGTACGGCCCTTTTTACGAACCGGGTCGGAGCGTCAAGCTGCAGGAAAGCCTCCCTCTCGTGCACGCAGACCGTCGGTATCCCGCCCTCCACGTATATGCGTTCCACGTCTAAGAGAGGGCCCCCGGTCAGCAAGGCCTCCGATGCCGCCCCGTCTGCCCGATCGACGTACTGGTCTCCCGCATGTCCCCGGTGCCACTGCATGCACTGTCCGTAAGGGCTCACAATCCTGGCCGGCGTCCTAACCGGTCCTTTTTTTTTTTTTTTTTGAGGTTCAAAGGTCCGATGTTTTGTGTTGCCGACAATCAACCGGGGTTGATATACACTCCAGTCCGTAATTAAGCAAGTAATATCTTGTGGAATTGTATGTTGTGAAGAGTTATTTCGTCAAGGAATACTAATTGTTTTTCAGACGGGCGCTTCTGGCATTTGTTTATTTATTTTTGCTGTCTGCTGCCTGACAGCTGCTACCGAAAAAGGTCGGGGGGGGACGGGCCCTGTAAACCACGAAGCCGAATTTTGTAGATTTTTGTTTCGTCAAGGAACTAATTATTTTTTCACGGATTCCGCGGTCTTCACGAATTAGAAATTGATTAATTACGGGCGGTGTTGAGCACATATCCATTCCAAGCACGTTCTTGCAACTCCCCCCCTTCAGCCTCGGGGAGGCAAACCACCCACCGGGGCTGAAAATCAACGCGCAAACCGGCAGAAAAACTCAAGCGTTGCCAAATCTCGAGCACCCCGGGATGGCCAAACAAATCCCTCTGCATTGAACCCTACCGACGACTCTAAAAAAAAAAGTCGAAAAGACACCAGACTGTATACACACCAGTATGGGTCCCGTCTGCGCCGTGCTTCGGTCCTTTAACCCACGGACACATATGCGGACAGCGGTGTGAGTCTGGTTTGTCAGGCTGTTCGTAGCTCGTCACAGCCAGGACCACCCGTGCTACCAGAGCACGGGCGAAATCCGTCACGGGAGGAGGCCCCTACAACGTGTCACCAATCAGTTAAAAACTAAGGGCCCTCGCCCTTTGATTGTGACTGCGACTCGCTAGGCATTTCCTACAAAGCAGGTTGCTTATACAAAGAAAGAATGAACAAAAGCAGCATGGGCATTGACAATGAGGTGCATCGGGGTGCATACATGATCAAGAGGGGAGGAGGGGAGGTTTGCAGTGGGATCTGAAAGAATGGGGGTTGTGACCCTTGTTGAGCACAATGCATCTACGTCACCGTTGTGCCCCCGCAAATGGTGCGATACAGAACACCTTTTCGCCTGTTCTCAGAGTGAAGGTTCGCTTGAAACTCCGGGGGGTTTCCTCTGAAAAAATCGCCGCATTCCGACTGTTGTTGTCGTGTTGCGCAGAACCGCACGTTGGGGGCCTGGTCAACCTCTTCACGTGAGAGTACAAACTTTTTGCGCCCGAGATTGAACAGCCTGGCGCCCAGGAAAGTATACAAGGGGGGCTGTTGCCACCACTTATTCACTCCTCCTCGTGTGTGGAGTTGACATCAGTTTGACGGCAGCAAACAAAAGACGCTGCTTTGAAACAGTTAAGGCAGACGCACAGTTCAGAACCAGGGTCAGATAGGAATGGCGGACAACGACCTCAAAAGCTTCTGCAACACCAAAATACTCGACGTAGCTGCTTCGACTCCGAATGGAAGGGAGGAATACAGAGGTTGAGGGGCAAATACAATACGAACACAATCTGATGTGTTCTTCGCTTACACCACCGTGTGTTGTTTTCTCACTCAGGACTTTGACCTGTTGTGTTTGTGTGATTTGTCCGTTCAACACGCGGTTCGGTAGTTACAGCTACACCTGGGATCCCTCCTGTTCTTTGTCGGGCAGCATCGTCGAGCATTTCGCGATTATGTAGAAAAAAATGGCTCAGGGGCAGAAGAGAAGCCAAGCAGTTTCAAGTAGTTTCAGAGCATATTTCTCCTCGCGAACAATTCTATTTCCAGTATATATGTGCCAACAATGCACTTCGGTCACCACCAAGAGATTGGCACTAAGCAACTCACCAAGACTGGTAAGAACTGCAAGTGCGTAGGCAAAAAGAAACGCCCACGTATTCTGTCTTGTGATGGGCCATGGTTGTCGTCTCTGTCGCGCTATCCACCGAACAAGAAAAACAAAGAAAAAGACAACAGGTACTTCCAGACAGTGGCAGAAGACCATAGGGTCTCCCGTGTATCTTTGGGGGGTGTCTGTATATGTGTGTGTTTGTGTTTTTTGTGTTACCGTCGTCTTTTTTTTTTTTTTTTGTGCGGTTGACGATTTTTTTTTTTTACTTCCGAGCGGAGCAGCTAAAAGCATCACGCCTTCCGGGATGGATTGGCTTGATTGGAATTGTATGGATTTCTGTTTTTTTTTTTTTTTTTTTTTTCCTTGAGGCGGAGCCAGACCAGTGTCCACTTCTGCGGTGGAGAGGAGAAGGGAGGCGGAGGAGGGTCCAGCCAAACTGGCCACCAGGCGTCTTCCGGTGCAGCATGTTGGGGAGAATGGTCGTAACCCCTTACGGACGGCGGGGGGAAAATCTTAGTTTAACCACATACGGACGGAGGGTGGGTGTTGATTTTGGGGAAATGGACTGTTCAGGGCAAATATTGGGTCATACTCAAAAGGGGGTATCGTAGGTCGAAAATGGGAACCGAGGGGCGCGTTTGAAAGATTTCGCGGCAGATCTTTCAAATGCGCGACTCGACGCTGAATGAATACACATGGAAGTGACCCAGGACGGGCACCTGTGGCCTCTTCTCGCGAATTAACTTGAATTAACTACGCGCGCACATATGGCGTAGTTCGTCCGTATGTGGTTGATGCTTAGGCAGAGCCAATATTTTCTTGGCGTATTTTGAAGGATTATGAGCCGGTCCGTCCCTATCTCTTGAACCTGCATCGAAGTGCCTGCCGGTGTTTATCACAGTGAATCACGGTCCACCACGGTCTATCAGGTCCATCCTTAGTCCCTAGAGCTGCATCGAATGGCCCGGTGCTGTATTATTCGGTCTATCACGGTCTATCAAGAGGGGATGGACCGGCTCAGACTATGCTTCCTGCACCCCGAGGCACCACGGTGGAAACATATTGCAGTACGCTCCGCCCGCCGGTCCGTTCGGACTCGTGTAGACCCGACGGGATCTGGATGTGAACTTGGAAGTTGCCGTTCGCAGAAAGCTGCACGGTGAAGTCGTGTTTTTACTCTGGAAGCACACTGTCCGAACTCCAGCCCGGATCCCAGCGTTTTCGACTTAAATATATGTCCCCCTGTCCGTAAAGGGCTAACTCCAGCTTCAGGCTCCATCGTGTATGCAGAACAGATGCGTATCGAGACGGGTTGGCTCTAATCTTTTGATGCTGGACTCGACCGTGTGTGTAGAGTTGCACCCAGCTTCTGGCCAGCCTCAGACGCTGGAGTGGGGACCCGCGACAAAACTCCACAACCTGGCCGGTTCGCCCTGGGGGAGGGGGTGGCGTCTTCTTTCGGTCTTGCACTGGGTGCGCCGGGAGCCTGTTGGGTTGCTTGCGTGAGTTTCTCGTACAGATGTTCGGCTCCGGCTTCGCCAGCTTTGGGCAAGAGAATTGAGACCCACCCTCCGCCCGCCCCCCCCCCCAGCTGTGCTTGCCAATGTGCATCCCCCCCCCTCTGCCATCCATTTTTCCTTTATTTCTTTCTGTCTTCTCCCACCGCAGAAGGCCCACCCGATTGCTGTAGTGTGCTGCCGACAATCGGGTGTCTTTTTTCTTTTCCTTTGCAACGATCTGGCGTTTTTTTCCGCCAGGTTTGGGCAAGCCTGCTGCGTGCAAACCATGCCTATGGCTTCGCAGGGTAGCCCGCCACTCCAGTAAAACTGGGTATGTTTACTGTTTAGACTCTTTGGCAGGTGAGTGCCTTCCAGGCACTAGCTCAGATTCGGACCGACCCAAGTTATGTTGTGAACGAGTTTGCCGTTCCTGTTTCGGGGGCCTGTACAACGGAAGGAAAAGCGTAGTAGGGTCTCCAGTCCATTGTGGACTTGCGCTACCCAGTCGCGTAAATATGCCGAACTCGCTAACAGAGCAGGAGTGCAGTTTTCGCGTTTCCTTGTCGACGAATTCCTGGTCAACGGCATCCTTGTCAAGAGGCCGGATGGGTCCCCCCCTGCGGTCAACCATCCGGTAGATCCAGGGCTTCTTCAGCTCCGAGCTTCTGAGGCGGTTCTGGGGTTCGCACTCCACCCCGTGGGTCAAGGGACGCGTGGTGACCCGCGAACGAAGACCAAGGCCGCTGCGCTCAGCGCCGAAAGCAGTACGCCGTTGAAGGCAGTCTCGAAGGGCGCGACGTCCGCGTCCGGAACACGACTAAAGTGGCTTCACAATCCACGTTGTCGCGTATAAAACACTTTGTCGCGATCCGGTACAGAACCTCGCTTCCCCGTTTTATCAGCTTCTTCAGCTCTGTCGTTTCCCCGTTTTTTTCTTCTTCTGGGGCTGGGGCTCGCACGCGGGATGATCACGCGCAGAAGAAGATCAACGCCGGCGCGGCGTTCAGCACGGAAAGCAGAACGCCGTTGAAGGCGGAGCCCGCCGCCTCGAGGCGGCGCGACGCCGTCGTCTGGCAGAGGTCGGAAAAACGACAAAGTTGCTTCACAATCCAATCCCGACGACGTGGATTATAAAACACTTTGTCGTAATCCGGTAAAAACCCCCAGTTTGCCGCTTCTTCAGCTCTGAGCTTCTATTAGGCTGGGGTCCGCACTCCACCCCGTGTAGGTCAAGGGGCGCTGGTGATCACGCGCAGAAGACGACCAACGCCGCGGCGCTCAGCACGGAAAGCAGAACGCCGTTGAAGGCGGTGCCCGCCGCCTCGAGTGGCGCGACGCCGTCGCCGACGGGCGCTGGGGGCGGCACCGGAGTGGCAGGGACGGGAGGGGCGGGAGTGGCGGGGGCGGGGGTCGGCGGCGCGGAAGTCGGCGGCGCAGCGCTGGGTGGTAGCGGGGTATCCGGGGCCACCGAAGCCTCGTACGAGCCGGGAGCGAACGTCGACGCTTCGCCCAGCAAGTCCACGCAGTCGATCCCGATCGATGGCGCGAGGAAGAACGCGCCGCCAGACCCGCTTTCCGCCCTGAATTCGATCGTCTGCTCCCGACGGGTCGACCACCACTTCGGGTCGATGTCGAACGAGTACATCTCGTTCACGCTTCTGTACGTTCCGACCGTCAGCCTCGACGTGACGTCTTTGTTGGATTGCCCGGGGACCTTCGATTTCGAGGCTTTCTCCCCGTTGATGGTGAACGACGGCCGTGCGCCCTTGACGCCGATGGTGATGCCGATCCGGAAGGTGCGGGTGCTCGCCTTCATCTCGTCGGACATCGTGAACTTGATCTGGTAGAAGTCGTTGACGTCTTGGTACTGCGCTTGGGGGAACCCCAGCGAGGTGTTCTTCCCGACGATGAACGGAGACGTGTTCCACGGATCCATCCGCGGGTCCGACGGGTGCATGCGCGCGATGGCTACACCGTTCATCAAGTCCCTCCCAGACCCATCCCACTCGCCGATGCGGAAGATGGTCGCATCCTTGGAAGGGTCGTCTACCGTCGCGCTGAACGCGTCCACCACCGTGTCCGCTCCGGCCGTGACCGTCACCTCGCTAGTGTACGCCTCGTACTCGTTCTTGTACACCGTCATCGTATAGGTCCCCGGCAGCATCCCCGTGCAGGTGAACGCCCCGTCGGCTTCGGCCATCTCCGCCCAGTACTGCGCGGCGGCGTTCGTGAAGACAGCCGTGTACGGAAACCCGTCGAGCATGTCGACGGGACCGGCGCAGCTGACGGATCCCCTTTCCGCTGCCGCTACGAACCCTGTGAGGCCGAGGTCGGCGTACCACTCGTAATCCGACGAAACAGCGGCCGGCATCGGCCCGTCGGTCACCTCGAAAGTGTACGCCGCCAGCGTCCCCATCCTGATATCGTCGTGCTGCACGAAGCTCGAGAAAATCGGGTAGTACACCTCCTGCGACTCGTCCGTCGTCATGCTCCGCGGGCACGAGTAAAACGGCCCCCCGGAGCCGACCTCGTGGTTGCCTCTGGTGATCCACATGCCGACGCCCGTCCCGTTGACGCCCATGGTCTTCCAGTCGACCAGCCGGTCGCCGGTGTAGTAAAAGGACCGCGTCTCGCCGTCGAGCCGCCCGAAGACGTCGGTTTCCGAGGCGAGGGTGCCGTTGTTGCCGCGGATGTCTCCGCCGGTGATCAATTCGTCGCCGGACATAAAGTTGGGCACCAGGCTCGGGTTCAGGCGGAAGATGAAGCGAACCTGCGACGGAAGGAGAGAATCTTAGATTATTATGTAGGCAGGACACTGCCTCACGCACGTTTGACCAAGTCTTCTGGGTGATTGCAAGAACGTGCTTGAAATGGACCTGTAGTCAACTTGTAAAACACTCTCACGAGAGTTAAAGTTCTCTTGATAATCCGGGATTTTCTTCGTTTCTGCAAGTAAAGCATATTCGTTAAGGTTGGCAACTTTTACTAGTGCGTTAGCAGGTTTTACAAGTGGACAGTGATTGATAGGGGGGGGGGGGTAGGGGGCGCGACTCAGGCCTTTTTACGTGGGGCCAAATGTGTATTTTATTATTGGCGCTGTTTTTCCGTGCTTTTAGGGAATCTCGGGGTTTTGAATCCGCAGTAGCTCTCTGATGGAGTATGACCCCAAAATTGGTGAGAATGGCGCCCGGAATGACCAGCGAATGCAAAAAAGAGCAAAAAATAGGCATATTGGGCGCTCCCTGAAACCGGGCAGAAATGGCCTATTTTCAGGCTGAGCAGCCCGGAACCGTGTTTAAGTGCACGAAACCACAGAAAAAAAACCCAGAATGTGTTCCCGGGCCCTCGCGTGTGGTCATCGGTGCCCAGCGACCCTGTTCTGAGGTCAGAGAAGACCCGGAACGTGCTCGGTACGTGCCCGGTACAAGCCCAGTACAGCCCCCCCGACCCCCCCCCCCCCCCTAGGGCTAAGTTGGATGGAAACGCCGTTTCTTTTAGTTTTTTCGAAATATGGAAACGGAAACGGAAACGGAAACGGAAACGTTTCCGTTTCTTTTAAAAGAAACGCCAGAAGGCTCCTCGTGCTGAGGGGTCCTATAGGATACCACTTCGCGGGTCCTTCTGTGTGTCCGTCGGGTGTCCGTTTCCAGCCAAATTTTGGCTTTCCTTTCAGAGGGCGGGATCACCTTCTTCTTTTGATCTACCAGCGGGCACTTCTCTTCCTCCGTCTTCTGGCGGGCTCTCTGACTCTTCAGGGCCCTTCCTGGGCTGTTCTTCGACTTGGCTCGGCCCCTTCTTGTGTGTCGTCGCGGTCTCGTTTGTGCAGAGCAGTCGCTGATGCTCACCGCTTTCTTTCGTCGGCGATCTGAGACGAGCAAATAGGAAACCACAAGCTAATGATGCAGAATGTCGTTACATGCGGATGCTGAGGTTTTCTGGCACCAGATTCCACTCTTCTGTGCCTACCACTTCGTCCTCTGCTGCTTCCAACCCACGTTCTCATGTTTACTTGTATCGGCGGCCGTGCCGCGTGGGGCTTTTTGAATCTGCAGTCCTCTTCTGCATTGTCGGTGGTTCTTCCTGCCGTCGCTGTCTATGCTCCGACAACACCGCCCGATGGTGCCCCTTCCGGTGACGGTTGCCACCCGTCGTTGTATGCAAGGTGCACTGTGGCAATCGATGTTTAACACACACGTTACTGCGTGGCCATCGCTTTTCTGGCGGGTTCAACATTGCCCCGGCATACGTGTGCCCTTCTCACCTCTTGATGCTGCTTGCACTCCCTCTTTGTCTTACACCGCTGAAAACCCCGGTCTTGTAGCCTGAGGTGCGGCGGAGCTCCCGCTGTCCTGAACGATCGTATCTGTATAGCCTATTATTGGAAGCGGATGTGCTTTCCCGATCGTCTTCAGCGCGTTGGCCAACGGCCTCGCATCAACAGAGCATCGTCGCCACAACAGCCATTGGTATAGCAAGAGCTGCAGACCTCAAAGTCATCACAACCGGATGCGTGTGGTTGCGCGGTCGCAACTCTTATGCTTCTTTCCTCCCTCTTTTTCGGAGCCTCCTTGTCCATGGTTTCCCACTGGATTGCGGGGTCCGCCGTTCGGAACACATTTCCGGTCAGACCTTCAGCCAGTATACCAGTGGCATACCAGCCGTTTCTTTTGAAAAGAAACGGCGTTTCCATCCACCGCCAAAAAGAAGGAAACGGAAACGGAAACGGAAACGGAAACGTTTCCAACGTTTCCATCCTACATAGCCCTAGGGGGGGTCAAAAGGTCTTTTTTTGCGTCAAAATGGTGACATTTTCAGCCTGTAGACTTAACGGCAGTTTAAGGCTAAAAAAACATGCAACCCGCCTCAGAAATGCCCGGAAACGTGTTTTTGGGGGAAGTTTCATGGAAAATGGCCCAGGGGGGGGTGTATTAGTTGATGGTTTTAGGGTGGACACCGTTTGGTACCGGCTAGCTGCCTGTGTGTGTGCTTCACTGTTCATACCATGCAAAGATGAGGCTACAATCACGTGCAGGCAGCCACAAATGGAAGCAACAAAAGGGCAAACGACACCCAGGAGGAAGGCAGCTATGAACGTTGCTCGTCTGGATGGTTAACAACGTCCCAAAAGGCTCTCTGAGTCTTGCGCAAGCTGAGGTGTTGTTGACACCGCAGGCAGCAGCTCTTCCCCGAACTGCTGCTGGGGCGATATTCACAAAGTTCGATGTCTTTCCGAGAAAAACAATGAGATGCTCTCATCCGTAGTGGGATTTTCCAGATCCCAACGTTTTTGTTGAAGGGATGCACGCGACAGTGTCTTTTATTCAAGTTCGCCTTTCGTACACCACCCCGAAAGGGTCGCATTGCACACGCACGGAAGACAATACTGGTCACCGGGGTGTATCTGGTACCTAACCCCAACGCACGTTGAGCTTGAACAAAAATAGAAAACTGGACTTGAACGAAAAGGTTCGGCGGTGGATTCATAGGGCTGCCACGACATAGCAGCTCAGGGCAGGGTATCTGCAGCTTGCGGTAGCACGCTACACGACACAGGCCACTACGAAAGCTGGCGCTGACGTCAAGGACTCGAGGGGGCGGCACGTTACGAAGCCGTACCTCATTGAGTCGCTTGTCGATGCCTCCTACGAAGCCCCACCATCCCCAACTCTCAGGAAAGTCTTTTGAGTAAAAATACATAGGTTTGGGCAGTGTTGTTTTCCTTCTTCGGTTCATGCTGTCACTATTTTTGGGGTTGTCACCTAAAAAGAAGAACACCGGTACCAAACGGTGTCCACCCTGAGTCCAAAAATTGGGCACTCGTAAAAAGGCCTTTTCGGGGCACTTCAGCAGCCAAAAAGCATGTTTTAGGCATTTCTATACGGTTCTGGGGCGGTTTACCAAATTTTATTGCCTTTTAGGAGCCCCTATGTGGTTCCCAAAAAAATGACCTATTTTGACAGCTTTTGACCCCCCCTACCCCCCCCCCCCCCCAGG